>OX375869.1:92693435-92927435 GCA_947359475.1 Heligmosomoides polygyrus bakeri | reverse complement strand
AAAACTACCCTACACGTTTGTAAAAACTGCTATCAGGACATTTTTATTTACTATTTTGCACTAATGGAGTCCCAAGTCGTATATCGAATTACCATTGGTGTTTCTAACAACCTTTGCACTCATGAAACAAAGCAAAAAAAGGTGTGAAGCAAAGCATGTTGCTCACACACTGCACATCTTATACATGCAGCCTTTCTACAACCTGCATCAAAACAGTTGTAGCAAGATCAAACAAATATTCACCAGGAGTGACAAACACACCTGGGTGATCATCAATGTAACGCCTGCCTTATACCATGAGTATTTCAAAATGTTTGAAAATCCAGGGGCACAAGTGTAGTAATTCAGAACTAAAGGTCATTTCGGAGATAAATTATGATTTGGAATCAACCGGCAGCAACGGGAGCCGTACCAACGGCGTCGTACCTGACGAGTGGGAGCACTACCCCTGCGCCACCGCCGCCCGGAAGGCCCTTCTTACCGAGCCCCGATGACTCATCACTCACGCACCAGGTGTGTCGCACAGCCAGCGTGTGGTGAGGGCCCCGATTTCGGCAGGCCATCACTCGCTCAGCAATTTCAGCTTGCAATTTTGACACCCATATTCGTAATCAGCATTCCGAGCACTTTCTAATGATGCTGGTCTTAACTTGTTTTTTCTATAATCTTCTCTCCTCTATTTTCTTCTCCTCTCTCTCTTGTTATTTTATTTTCTTTTGTTTCCTTCATATCCTTACTTCTTTTTTATTGAAGTTCCATGGGAGGTTGAAACCATTCCCTGGTAAGCACAAAACATTCTTACTAGCGTACCACGTTTTCAAACCGTTACCGTAAGAACAGTCGTTGCGGGACCGCCACGTCTTCGGATCATTGTCAACTCCAGGGTTAGTTGATTATGGAGCTATGGAACTACGAAAAAGAAGCAGCTTCGTATTGTTTGAGGCGGTTTTCGCTGGAGCATTTTGGGAAGACGTTGTAATAGATGAGCAGTCGCTTCAGATTAACCCTTAGACGGGTGCGCTATTAGATCAGCCATACCGCTAAGTTCCTTTCCCTGTCTACTTCTGTAGTATCCTTCCCCTCAATGGAGCAAATACCAAAGTTTTCAAGGTGTACGAAGGTTGCGTACACAAAGAATTACATTAGTTTTCGTCCATATATCTGATTCTGCTAAAATTTACTCCAAAATCCCATACAACAGCTGTCTGTAGCTGTTTCATCTGACAGAAGTGTGTAGCAGAGCACTAGTTTCAGCAGCAGTACTCCGACACGGACGTCTCGACCTTTCTCCGTTGCAATGAAGGAAAGGAACTGCTGACATATTGTGGCAAGCGCGCTAGTGGTATCTCCAACTCCAGCGACGACACCGGCAGTTCTTCGCATTCGGATGAAACTGAATTCCAGGTAGATTCCAGGAGTTGTTTCACGTAGGAATCTGAAGGCGACTGATCTCGTCAATACAGCGAGCGGATTCCACCACGTCGGACTTCTTCAGCTTCAGCGGCTCGGATCACACATTCGACAACAGAAGCGATGTGGAGGTGAGGGTGCTACTGAAGTTGAGAGTGCTATCCTCTAGACCACGGGACTCATTCAAGAGCTATTCCTTTCAGAGTCCCTCGCCTGGCAGCCGCAATCAGTTTGCACCGGGACTTAGGTCTCCGCGCCAGGTGGGTGCCTCAACTAATTAACTTCAGCATGACCTTCTAGCGCAAAGCCACTCATCCTGAGTCACTGGGATGCACACGGTTGGCCGAACGATGGATATGTCCACTACTTCGTCTAGATCCTCGGCCAGCGTCCAATTTTATAGCATCCGTCAAAAGAACGTTACTCAGTATCAAGAAATGGTCACGCGTTAACGTAACCTGGGACTGTCGGAGTACCATTATAGAGCACAACCTGCGACTGATCCTATGCTGTCTGCGCCCTCTCAGCTTAAAGATCGCGCTTGGCAATGGAGCGCGGAAACTTTCGAGCGCCCTCATAATCCCTCACTCTTCCTTAGTTGTTGGACATGACTCGCCTCGTGGGGCATCACGCATCAATTGTCTCCATAATTTGACTTGCTAGGTGGGTTGTAGTTAGGAAGTGAGCCAAGATGTACTAAAATGAAACGTCCGACAAGTAAAGAAGTGTTAGGGGCCATGAGGCGCCGGAAAGTTTCCGCGCTCCATCGCCGAGCGCAATCTCTAAACAGAGAGGGCGCAGACAGCATCGGATCAGTCGCAGATTCTGTACTATAACGTTTTTTGGAACTATAAACGTAGTTTTTGTACTTCGGCTTTTCTACTTTAGCCGCTGTTCTCCTGTTTCTGGTTAGTTTGCGAATGATGAGTTAAAGGGCACTATTGTACTTTCGGGACTCTAGAGCACGAGGGGAAATCGAAAAAAAAATTTGCCCAAACCTTGCTCAGGAAGGTTATTTGGGATGCTGATATCACGAATCTGACATTTTTTGAAATTTTGGCCGATTACGGTAGTTTACGGTAGGTACAGGTAACTAAGGCTGCCGAGGTCATAATCACCAATTTCGCCCAAACTTCGCCTAGGGAAGTTATTTGGGGTGCTCGAATCTGACATCGAGTTTTCGTTTTACGCTGGATTGCGATAGGTTACGGTAGGCACAGGTGACTAATTAATGATCGCCCAAACTCCAGCGTAATACGAAAAACTGATGTCAGATTCGTGATCAGCACCCTAAATAACCCCCTAGGCGAAGTTTGGCAAAATTGGTGACTATGACCTCGACAATCTTAGTTACCCGTACCTACCGTAACCTACCGTACTCTAGCGTAAAACGAAAAGCGGATGTCAGATTCGTGATCAGCACCCCAAATAACCCTCCTAGACGAAGTTTGGGCGAATTTTTTTTTTCGACTTCTCCTCGACCTCTAGAGTCCCCAAAGTACAACAGTGCCAGCTAAAGTATTCATCGACCGCAAAAATCGCATGGATAGATCTCATTGGTAGAAGACGTTAATGTGACCTACCTAGTGGAGGTGAGGGAGCACAAGGTGAATTACGTCGCAGCAGAAGAACTTGCCACCTAAAGAGACGTGTACACGTGCTCTGATTGGCCTATGCGTTTCTATCTCCTCGTGTAGGCCGCATTAACGACTTGTACCATCTTTTCCTCTAAAACTCAGATTCTAAACTCATGATCAACACATGGGGAATGCTCCCACACAATTTTGGAAGCATAAAGGACTAATCCTACTGTATCTAACTAATAAATCTAGTACACAAGAAAAGACACTATTGTACTTTCGGGACACCGGAGGTCGAGAAGAGGTCGAAAAAAAATTTCGCCCAAACTTCGCCTAGTGGTGGGTGCTGATCATGCTGATCATGAATCTGACATCTGTTTTTGAAATTTCGGCCGATTACGGTAGTTTACGGTAGGTGGGGGTGACTTGTCGAGGTCATCATCACCGATTTCGCACAAACTGCGTCTAGAGGGTTGTTTGGGGTGCTGATCTCGAATCTGATATCCGTTTTGCGTTTTACGCTGGTGTGAGGTAGGTCACGGTAGGGACGTGTGACTAAGGATATGGCCACCGATTTCTTCCAAACCCAGAGGAAATACCCCGGTTCTTGGAGGGTTTGGTGATCATGACCTCGACAGCCTTAGTCACCCATACCTACCGTAAACTACCTTACTCTAGCGTAAAACGAAAAACGGATGTCAGATTCGGGATCAGCATCCCAAATAACCGCCCTAGATAAAGCTTGGGTGAAATCGGTGATTTTGACCTCGACAGCCTTAGTCACCCGTACCTACCGTAACCTAGCGTAATCGGCCGAAACTCAAAAACGGATGTCGGATTCATGGTTGGAGAAGTTAGCGCGAAAATTTTTTTTTCGACCCCCCCCCCCCACCCCCGACATCTGGAGTCCCGAAAGCTCAATAGTGCCCAAGAAAGACCTATGGATTTGGGGTTTGAGGGAGAACTACATGGGAACTGTTCCATAAACCATCTAAAGTTTCACTCATAGGCTTTCCTCCAACCTGCAAAACAGCACCGCTACTGCTGGTATTGCTACGATGTCTACTCGGCGATGTGCGCGGCCCAAGGAAAACCCGTTCCAGAAATCCATAGTCGCGGAATTTGGCGCGGACACTGTATGAAGGACGGAAATGGCACAACTACGTATGTGCTTCAGAGTTGTTTTCGATAAAATGAGCACTAAATCGTCTGGATGGCGTTTCTTAGGAGAAAGATCAACTAATTGACAGTGGGGTTCCCAAGAAGAGCCATTAAAGCACTCCGCTCGTCGGTTTCCTATTTGGTGGGGCCACATGAAATGGCTTACTGGCGTTCATGATGGCCCCAACTAACGAGAAATGTCAACGATGTGACGCTAGAGATTCTCAAAACGACCTATATAGGATTGTAGTGCGTTGTCTTCGAAGCACCGTAGTGGTTTCCAAATTTCCTGCGGACCTCTGAATAGGTCAAAAATGGTAAGAAACTGGCGCTTCAGGCTGATAACGCAAACTGCCGCCTAGAGTGGCCTTGTCGTGCTTAGAAATTGTCCTGCAAAAGGATTGGACTTCCAACCAAGCTTCAATCATGAAAGATTCTATGCTGTAGCTACGATTGAAGCTCCAAATCTTTAGCAGGATAACTTCACGACAAGGTCACTACAGACGTCAGTTTTGCATTACCAGTCCGCATTGAAGCTCGTCAAATTTTTTGCCATTTTTGACCTACCCAGAGGTCTGCAGGAATTTTGGAAACCGCTACGGTGCTTCCCAGACAACGCGCTACAACGCTATATAGGTCGTTTTGAGAATCTCCAGCGTCACATCGTTGACATTTCTCGTTAGTTGGTGGGATCAGGAGCGTCAGTAAGCCGTTTCATGTCGCCCCACCAAGTAGGAAACCGACGAGCGGAGTGTTTTAGTGGCTCCGCCCTCGTTTCAACGCTGCTGGTTGTTTCAGCTGTCCGCATCTGTGGTTCACGACGTGTAACCACTGTGGCGCTACGGCCGATTCGGCGCACAGCTCCGACTTTTGCCCGGTGGTAAAGATGTCGAAGCTGAACATCAAGCCGGAATAGTGCGCTATTGTTCCTTTACTCATTCACAGTCTCTCCCAGGATCGCTAACGTTCATTTCTTTGGTGCTATTAGTTGGTACACACACTTAACGACTACTTGTTACTGTTATATGAAGCTTGAACTGTAACCATCTTCTATCGTCTAGCACTTTGCATAGTCAGTCACTAGTGATTTTCATTTCCGATTTCTTGCAGCTAGCTGTTTCACCTTCGTTTTATGGAAGTTCACACGTTAACTTGTTTTCACCATTCATTATGTTGTCAGGTTTGGAGTACTGGTCTCAATGAAGCTTGTTGTTTGTTTGTTTGCTTGTTTTGCGAACCAGTGACACTCTTCAGACCAAGCAGCAGGGCTTTTGCTGATCGTTCACTGACAAGGAAGCTGTCTCAAAGATACGCCGGAACGGCAAGGAATGCTACGGAAAGAATCTATCCACCAATTAGTAATAAGAATGCCTTATTTTTGCCCCATCATTGAGGCAAACATGTGAGAGGTTCCAAAATCTACGGTTAACCTCACCATACATACGCGAGAAGCACTCGGGATGCCCTTGGTGGCGCAGTGGTAGAAGCGCTGCTTCGCGAACGTGACGTCAAGGATTCGGCTCTCACACCACGTCGCCTTAGCACTTCTACTCCACTGTCGAGTCGAGTATAATCCTCCATACTGCCAGAACGGGACTCGCATTTGTGACCAGTGCCTCAAACAGTGAACTAGGCGAAGTTTTGGCGAAATCGGTTATCCAGGGGCCGGATTCATCAACGACTTACAGAAATTTAACAGAGAAAATACAGCCGAAATCCCCGATAGCGCGGCTTATCAAGCGATATGGTGAGCGATATAAGCTGCGCTATCAGGAATTTCGGCTTAAATTTCTTTGTTAAATTACTGTAAGTCGTTGATGAATCCGGCCCCTGATCTCGCCACCTTCAGTAAGGGCCTGTTCATACTTCGCGACAGTACAAGAAGAATAGCGGGGGCGCAGCGCGCGGAAGTGTGAACAGGCGACAGCGCCGACGCTCGAGTATATGAACACGTTCCGGCGGCACTCGCTCGGTTTTAATCGATATGCATGGTTTGCACAGGCGACGAGTCGCTCTTGTTGCGAAGTATGAACAGCCCTAAGGCCCCGTTTATACTTCGACGCCGAGCGACGCAACATCACATATAGTGGCCACATTGATAGAGCGACGCGATCGATCAACTTGGGCACTTTACATGCCGTTGTGTCGCTCGGCGTCGGAAGTATAAGCGTAACAAATACAACTTTAACCTACCGTTATCTGTGGAAATCTATTCATGATCAGAAGATCCCCAGTAACATTACCTCCCCTAGGAGAGGCGTTAAATTTATGCTTTCTGTCCTGGGGCACTATTGTACTTTCCGGACTCCAGCGGACGAGGAGAGGTCGAAAAAAATTTTCGCCCAAACTTCGTCCAGGGGGATTATTTGGGGTGCTCATCACGAATCTGACATCCGTTTTTCGTTTTACGCTGGAGTACGGTAGATTACGGTAGGTACCGGTGACTAAGGCTGTCGAGGTCATAACCACCGACTTCGCCCAAACTTCGCCTATGGGGGTTATTTGGGGTGCTGATCACGAATCTGACATCCGTTTTTCGTTTTACGCTGGAGTACGGTAGATTACGGTAGGTGCGGGTGACTAAGGCTGCCAAGGTCATGGTCACTGAATGCGAGCAATCCCATCCTTCTAAGCCATTCCTGGAAATCGGCTGCGTCCATGTTTAGCTTGAAGTCGCGCAGCTCTTCCTGGAGGCGGTTGTGGAACAGTGCCTGGAGGGCCATGATGCTTAGATTGCTATCTCTCGATTAAGCCTTCGCCTATCGAAGTTTCCCGCTGATTTGCGAATTTTCAGGTGATCGTTGCGGGACCGCCTACATGCTGTGTTCACCCGTAGCACCACAGATAACCCCTATAACCGAAGTTTGGGCGAAATCGGTTACCATGACCTTGGCAGCCTTAGTCACTCGCACCTACCGTAACCCATCGTACTCTAGCGTAAAACGAAAAACGGATGTCAGATTCGTGATCAGCATCCCAAATACCGCCCTAGATAAAGTTTGGGTGAAATCGGTGATTATGATCTCGACAGCATTAGTCACCGCCACCTACCGTAACCTACCATAATCGGCCGAAATTTCAAAAACGGATGTCAGATTCGTGATCAGCACCCCCAAATAAGCCCTCTGGGCGAAGTTTGGGCGAAAATTCTTTTTCGACCTCTCCTCGTCCTCTGGAGTCCGTAAGTACAATAGTGCCCTGTCCTGATCAAAGGCCTCCGCCCACTTCTGCAGCCACGGGCGCCGCTGATCGGCATGACTCATCGAAAGGCTAGAGCGCAGACAGTCTGTCCGCGTCGCTGGAGGCGCTGGAGCGGCGACGGCAACAATGATTCGGATCATTATCCCCGGCTGCGTCGCATCAGCCGCTCGCGGAAGAACTCGCTGCCGCGCGCTCGCCGCCGACGGCGAGCTCTGAGTCCCTGCCCTGTGGGCCTATTCATACTTCGAGCGACAGGAGCGACTGAAGCGACGGACACAGTGTGGTGTACGCAAATAATTACGTACTCCACACTCCGTCCGCGACGAATGTAGTGTGGAGTACGTAATTATTTGCGTACACCACTCGACGTCCGTCGCCCCAGTCGTTCTTGTCGTCTTGTCGTTCGAACTTCGAAGTATGAACAGCCCCTTGAGAGCGTATGGCGGCGCTGGGGTATATTGGCTCCTTTGTGCTTACCTCTGCGAGTATGTTGGCTCGTCAAAAGGTTTATTGGAAGGACTACAGTGGTCAGTGTTAGAAATAAGTACTCCTCGTTAAACACACACAACAAAAAACTGCGGACGAGTTGTCGCGGCACGGCCACACAGTCATCACCATAGTCTTTTGCTCTCTGCGCCCTCCTAGATCGCGTCGGCGCGCCCGCTGACGTTCGATCGATCTCTTGTAGGCTCGCGAATGACGCCTCGCCGAGCGAGTCGTGGTGCAGTGGATAAGCGGGTTGCTTCGTGCGAGGAAGGTAGGTGGTTCGGTTCCTCTGCGTTTTGGCATTCTTGCATTTCAGCTGACTATGAGATATTTGACGGATTTCGACGTCCACAAGATTTTGAAACGTTTTTTGCGCACCTTCCGACCGTATACGCTTCGCCGCTTCAAGAGTGCAGAACCTAGCTCCTGACCCCTCCTGGGCGATGAGAGGTTCGCGCGTGTAATGCTTGGAATCAAGGATTTCGCGCTCCATCGCATCCCCGTGTTCGACCGTTTGAATTTTTACCTTTCGCGCCCGAACAACTCGTCCGCAGTTTTTTGCTTGTGTGCGTTTAACGGCGAGTGAAATAAGTAGATATGAGCTCAATCGCACAGACACAGGCGTGGCCTCTTTCTATGAGGCGACGTCACGCCAACGCAATCACTTATGGCAGACTTCTCGTCATGGAGTGGCAGATAAGCACCCATGGAGAAGGATGAAGAGGGTGAGCCGACAGTTCTGGCGGAATCCTAGAACACTCTCGAAATTTCTCGGATATTCGGATGGCTTCGAATGCTCACAAACTTCGAATTCGAACATATTCGAAAAATGCAGTTTTCTGAATATTAGATTTCGAATGCATTCGAAAAGCACCATCTTCCGAATATTTGAGTTCGAGTGCACTCGAAAGCGTGATTTTTTGAATATTTGGCGTATTGTACAGTGTGTCGCAATTACACCTGCAGTTGTTCAGTTCCTCAAATCGTTGCTTTGTTCAGTTATATCTAGTTTACTGTTTGTTTTTAACAACGTCCTATCTTCAATTGAGGAAACTCCAGATCCTATCCTTGTCGGGAGAGCATAAGCTGTTCCACCACGCCAACCCACCCTTCTCTGTGAGCAGATACTGAAGCATTGCCATTTCATGATTGTACTCTGCCGACTAGAATAGATCTAGCCAACCTGATATCGTTCTGTTAATGCTTTTATGCGAGTCAAATTGGACACTCTTCCAAGCAAGCCTTGACGCTTTTGAAAGCAAGCTCAACGTCTTCCAAATCAAAACGAGCTCCTTCGGGTTAAATTAGTGATCCTCAACACGGTTAGAATACTTCTCTGTATGAGAAGTTTCTAAACTTCCTTTGAATTTTTTCACGTATCTTAGGAAGTGAACACTGAAATTTTGTAAAAAAAATCTAAGGAAAGGTGATGAATTACGTTTTGTTTCACAGCATAGGAAAGCAGCAATCATTTTGCGTTTTTCAAGGAGAGATCGCGACATGCAGTCAGCTAGATCGTCGCGATTTTTATTCGATTAATAGCAAAATGTATGCGTGGAGTATCACATATATGAACGGTACAACAACGGCTGTTAAAAAATGCGATGATATGTATTGTTTGGGGTGGGGCTACCTTTTAACAAGTATTAGTTAAAGGATAAGAATAAAGGACGGCGTTACTCAATCCCTCTTGGGATGCGCCACGCATTCTACTTCTACGGGATGTCGTGGAGGCGATTTGAATGCGTATTTCGCCATACAATGACTTGCGGTGGCCAGCCGATGGAAAAGTTAGCGCGCTATCCTTCCCAGACAAGTCTGGTACCAATTCACCGACCCAGGAGGGATGGAAGGCTTGGTTGGTCTGGGCGGGAAATCCGAACCAGGAACCTGGTAACCCATCAGCCGGCGCCTCCTCCGACTGCGCTACACGCGCCCAACAAGTATTAGTTTTATTAGTTATTAGCACGAAAAAGGAAACAAGACACACTGATTGTAAAGAAAACAAGGAAACAGTGCTATAGCTGTGTTGTGGCACAGAATTTGGCAGAAAGGGGACTTCGGGACAGTCCACCTACTGGACCGGTGAATTTTTAAAAAATTCAAAGAAAGTTATACTGAATTTTCCTTAAATAAAAATATTCTAACCGTGTTGGAGAGTCTCTAGTTCAATTTGCATGCCGCCCGCGTTGAATTGGAAGATGTTCAGTTTCTGTAATTCGATTCTGACGAACATGTCCCCAAATGGTTACCCTATACTGATTAGCGATCGAGCGCGGAAACTGTGCGCTGGGATCTCTTGTAGCGGCTTGTACGCCCGCGATAACGCCGTTTTCTGCGTATTGCAGCTCGGGGCGCAGTGGGTAGTGGTATTTCTTCTTGCGAGGGAGGTCGGGGGTTCGATTCTCCTGCGTCGCGACATTTTTGCATTTCAAGACAGGAGTTTTGAAGTCCGCACAACTTTAGGTTTTCAGTTTTCTTCGAATTTTTCCATTTGTATGCGCTTCTGCGTCCGAAGAGCGCAGAACCCATCTCCATATTCCCTGTGCGTCGAGGTTTCGCGTGTGTAATGCTATGAATGAAGGATTTCGCGCTCCATCGCCAACGCGCGCCTAAATGATACGATAACCATTCGGGGTGTGTTCGTCAGGATCGTGCTAGTTTCAGTTTCAAAAGCATCAAATTCGCTTAAAAACTGCCCAGTTTGACGAGAAGATGTCATATATGAATGTGGTTCTTTCAGCAATGGCTGCTCAGTCTCATAAGTCGTTTGGTAAAATTGTCAAACACTGCCTGGAAAGCGATTCAACCGGCATGGGTTTTCTGTTCACAAAGGTTTGTGTCAGGTGAATACCTCTTATTCTTGGTTGCTGTACATTAATTCTCTCAGGTAATGTTCGGCTTTTATGGAAAATACGTCTTCTCGTATTGGTTTCTCATCTATTGCATTAATATGGTATTCTTGAAGCCCATTGGAATCAGTTCTCGAAGAACGGGCGAATTTCAGCAAACACGAGGTGCGGATAACATTCTCCTGGCAAAGGATGCGGAAAAAGTCCTGGTCGTAGCTTGAGGGTCGGCAATGCGTTCTTGACTGCTAGCCACTTTCTTGTTGTTGCCTGAAGGATATCGTAGATGGCTTGCGGACAGCTTCTCGAATTGCGTGCAGTGTGTCAAGAGTTCGTCTGAAATGGCACCCTAGTCCTTTCAATCATGTGCTGTTTCTGTATTTATTTATTTATTTATTTTGCGTTAATTAAATAACGTTCCCAAAACACTATTAACACAAAACATCAGCACCATGCAGGAATTATAGTATGGCTAAAGGAAGCACACAAAACATTTACCTAAATCCTATTCCCACATAATTGGATTGATTAGTCGATGTTTAAGCATGAGCAAATGCTTTTTTCCTCCTTTCTCCTTTTGATTTGAAACCTTTGCCGGCAGTGTTTTCAGTGATTGGCTCTGGAAAGCCAACTGTGCAGTCGAATAGATACTATGCAATGTTAGGCCCTTTTCAGGTGGATCCATCGGTACTTGATGCTGTCGGAGACTATCCATGCTTTCTCGTCGATTATTGCCTCCAGCGATGTCTCGATGAAAGCTATAAATCTGCTGGAATCACTCAGAACGTGATCTTCTATTCGGCTGCTATAAAGCGGATCATGACCATTGTTCAGTAAGTGACAGCATTCAGTTACTAAATGTTTGTCTTTGAACCAAGGAAAATGGTAAAGAACCGCGTTAATCATTCCATACTTGGGATGCGCCATGCATTCTTCTTCCACGGGATAATATTGGGACGGAATGAGTAGGCATGTGGTCTGTACAATGACTTGTGTGGACCAACCGAAGCACAAAGGAGCATATTGCCCTTACCGGGCAAGTTTGTTGCTAATTCACTGAGAAATCGAAGACCTGGTGGAACTGTATGGGAATTCTGATACACGCGAAGCCTAGGGCGCGCTTTATGGGGTTATAAATTTTAAAGCCCCTCGGACGCAGGTGGAACATTAGTATTCACTGTTTCACCATTGCCGGTCTTCAGTATTTTTCTCCGTAAGTATTTTGTAATATTTTTTCCCGAATCAGGGGAAAGAACCAGAAAGTTCGGTGCTTTGCTAATACTCCAAGAGGTTTTATTGTGTAGGGCGCGGTGCGCAGGCCGAGAAGATGCCGTCTGTTGCTTGCACGCGATACCAGGCCAGGCGTAACAAACCTTGCATCGCCCTGGGTCCGTGAATTGGGACGAAGTTTGTCTGGGACGGATAAAGCACTGACTTTCCCATCGGCTGGCTACTGCAAGTCACTGTATAGGCCAAATACTCATTCAAATCGCCTCTACGACATCTAGTTGAAGTATATAGAATGCGTGGAGCATCAGAAAAGGGAGTGACGACCTCCTTTATCCTTTTCTAAAATCCTTTGTGTGAGGTTCAAGGTGGTATTGCTGTAAGGAAGCAAACAGCTGAAATTTGACTAGCGATATGCCGCTGCCGTCGGATTAGATTGCATTTCCACCAGTCCCGTTGATGGCTGACCTGCTGGAAGGGATATCAGCAACGCCTCACATCCCAGTGCACTCCACTCGGTCCTATTCTCAAACAAAAATGCACGCAAAGTGTTATACCTATCGACCAGTTCCTCCATGAAGATGTCGACCAGCTGTAGCAGTAGTCACCCCTGCGCTAAGAGTAACCTTTATAGCCTTCATAGCTGGAAATACTAATGAAATGAACTGGTTTTCTGATTTGTTCGTGTTTTAAGCGAGCGGTTCTCCGGTTCTCCTTCTGCTTTTGAGAATTTCTACCATTGTTTTCAGAGATTTCTCTCATGTTTTACCATCTGAAAGCCAGCAACGTGTGGTGGACTACGTGTTTCGATCGTGGGACTTCACCGCAGAAGTGGTTTGCCATGAAGCGGTCGAGATTTTCACAATGCTTCTGTCGAATCACAGCTTGGAGTGTGTAGACTGTCGAGCTAGGTATGTATTATGCTGCTTTGTTTCACAGAATCGAAGCTCGAAATGTAGCTAACAGAAAGACTGTATAAATTACTGATCTTCGTAGCTGATATGTAGAAGGAGATAAGTCACGGCTTGGTTCAAAGCGCTCAAGAACGCTTCATTTTGGTAATATAGAGCTAAAGGGAACTAAACAGTTGGCTCAAGGCCTATGTTATACTTAGGCGACGCTGTTGTCGGCGACATTGGCGGCTATGTTGAGCGGGTGCTGCACACTGTGTAGCAGCCCGTGCAACACTGTCGCCGAAGTATAACATAGTCCTAACCTGAAGCTTATTTCTGAAGGAACTGGCTGTGAGAGTAGTAACTATGCTTTTTTGGATCTATCCTAATCGGGAGGGCACAGCGCTAAATCCCACGACAGTACACCACAATCCCTGTGCCCGCATAACGACCATCGTATCGTCTGGCAGTATTTAAAGCTTTGGGACAAATTCAAGTCAAGGGATGGAAGGTTCAAACACCGCATGCCCCCTCCGACTAGGATGGATTGGATTTTTGTAACACAGTGTATTCTGGAAGAGTTCTTAATAGTTCTTCTTACTCTTATTCATATTTTACTGTTATTCTGATTTTTATATTTTCAATATTATTCCTTCTAGTAGTTTATTCATGTTTTATTAGTCTTCTGATTTTCATATTCTCACTATTTCTTTCTAGCAGTTCTCAGTTCTTAATTTTTATTCTTGAAAGCAAAAGATATGTTGCGGAATCGTTTCCAACTCTTGATTGACCCAGTTTCCTAGTGAGATCGGATATGATCGAGTTTATTGAGACAACTGCATTTGTAAGCGTATTCACTCTGTATCATTACAGAAGAGGCTGTACATGGTCAGATTCATTAGCAAAGCAATTGTTCAACGGTGAATCGAAATGTCGATCCAGATTCAAGTGTTTAGTGAGTTGTTTCATGCCTTGGTTTTATTATTCTTTTCTAATTCGCGATTTTATACCATTTCACGTCAAATTCGACACCTTTCCAATCAGAGTGGAAGGTCTTAAACCAAGCTAACCCTTTTGATACCAAGCTGAACATCTTCAAAATCAGAACCTCATTCCGTATTGAAAAAAAAACTCCGAGAAGGTTAGAATAATGTTCGTCATAGGCAAATATAGTATGTCTACCATTGACAATTTTTAATTCACCTGTCCCATGAAGTGAATTCACTGTTTGATATTTCGTAATTTTTTATTTTTTGTTACTTAGAAATAATGGTTTAATGTTCTTTTTTTTGCATTTTTAATACTGAACAGACAGATTTCGTCATTGCACCAGTTCAGGATGTCGCATATCTCCTTTGATGAATTCTGTTTTTTTTTTCTGTAAATTTGAGCGGTCATCGTGGTTAAATATGTGCGTAAAATGGTGTAAAAAGGACAGCTCCGATTAGAACGCTACACCCGTTAACGCGGTTTTGCTATGGTCCCTTAAAACACGTTATAACAATGACAAGAGGTAAATGTATCTTCACTTTGCTGTTTCAAGCATACATCGCTTACACTATCAATCCAATGGAAATTGCGACGAGCTACACAAGTACATGACGTGGCCTCTTTTTTAAGCTGACAAAAAATTGCTGCGTTTCTGCACTTTACAAGAATCTCTGAACCATTGTTTTTCTTTGAAAAATAATTCCAGACAATGTGTCTACTTATTGGGACATATAATTTGAAAAAATTTCAAGGTAGATCATAATAAATGTTTCCTGAGCAAAATTCTAACTTTCTCTGAGAGTCTGTCTAATCAGTAGAGACGTTCGTTTTGATTTGAAAGATCCTATATTGTGATTTCAAAAGTGTTAGCTTGCTTTGAAGAGTGTCCATTGGGTTGGAAAGTGTTCGGTTTCACGTGAAAATGGCTTATATGTACCATTTACAGTTCATTCTTCTACAAACATATTCAACATATAAGAAATTGGTGGATGAAGCACAGCTTGAGGAACTTTATTCGCTTATGGGAAATCCCACTTTGTCTATTGTTGTGAGTTCTGCGATTTTTTTCTTTTTCCTTTTTTTTGTTAATACTTTATGTGAGTACCATTGCGATGGTTTGCCGAAGTGAATCAGCTAGATTTTCCTTGGTGTTTAATCTGTAGATATGAGTAAATAGTAGATCAAAGTAGGTCGGAGCATTGTGAAGAAGCGCATCCTTCCCAAACTGCCTTCTTCCAGCGACTTCATTGGTTTTGAAGGTTTTCCTTAGTTTTTGTTTCATACCATTCGAAGGACATAAAAGTGATTTCGGAAGAGTTCTGCCTTTCGGAAGAGTTTTGCCCTTTTAAGTTTTTCATCGACTCCGCTACTACTTTGCTGTTTATTGGAAGTGTCCTTAATCATTGAAAGTTCTGTTGATATCGGTATGTCGTTTAAGATTAGCGACATTCTATCGTTCGACTTGATGGAATGTTCCGCTCGTTGGCATCTTCACGTAACTCACATACTCAAGTGCCTCGCTTCCGAGTTACCAAATGTCAGATTTGCAGTGAAGGTTAGTCACACGAGAATTTCTGCTCTTGCGTCACTTCTAGTTTTCTACTGCTGGGTTTTCAGGATCGTTTGCTGCCTAAATTAATTAAAACGAAAATTATTAAAGACGAGTTCCTGCCGCAGGTAATGGAACGCATGAAGGGTGAGTTTCGGCATTTTCTGTTTTCTTCTTTTACTTTCTTGATTTTCTGTGATCGATAGAATAATGGTTAGTGTACCTGGCGTTGTTTAGTTATTGTTATTGTTTTGTTACGATTGCACAAGGCAATACATTAGAAAACAAACAGAGAAACAATCACAAAAAAAAAAACACAGGGACGAATACATACAAATAGTGAGACAATACTTACAAACAATCATACTATTCAACCAATTTCAATCTCAGCAACAAACTTTCAACTCGGTTTCTGAATTGTCTCGGTGTTGGGGAAACTGAAGGTGCTTAGAGAATTTCAGGTATAAACTACCTGCCCTATAAGTGAAAGGACATTACTCGTAAATTGGTTCTTGGCTGAGGTAGCTGTAGCTTAGCGGAGCCACCTCTTGTGTGCGAAGTCTTCATCTTAAAGAATCTACAAAGTCCAGAATCGGTGGTAAAGTATAACAGCTTGTGTACAAGGCAGATGTCAAAAACCCTGCGGCGAGAATCTAGGGATGGGCCTACGCCCAAAGCCTTCGACGCAACAGTAGTGTGACGGATAACAGAACTGATTATAGGTGAGGCCTACATGAGGTTAGCTTATAGGTTAACAGTTCATAAACGGATCTCTGTGAGCTGTGTGTGTCGGGATTTTGTATAAACCTCGATGTCCGATTTTTCCAGATTTCAAAATGTTCTACGATCTATACCATTTTCATTTGAAACCGGACACTTTTCGAATCAAATTGGATACGTTTCAAGCCAAATTGGTATAAAAAGTATCGAGTTTGGTTGGAGAAGTGTCCATTATAACATGAAAATGGCATATGTCGGAATTTTTCCTGACGTAATTCCTGGTGTTTATGCTGAGGCTCAGTTGTGGCCTATTTACAAGAGCGCTAGCAGTTACTTCAAGCACCAAGTTGGGCCTGAAAGCATTAAATAACGCTTCTAAGTCCAATAGTGGCGCTATTCTGGGGCTTTTACAAATTGTCCGACTACATGTCAAGCTGATGACACGCTAAACGGTCAATTTATCTGATTTTTAGTTGGTGTTCAATTGCAGTTTAGCTCGTGTCTCTCTTTTCTTCATCTTAAACAAAGACGGTGCATTTCAGAGACCCCGCTACAGTTTCACTGTCTTGACTCGCTGCTGTCCGTGTCAAGGTTTCTCATACTTTCACATAAGAGATGCGATTCCTATAAGTTTTGGGACGACTACATACCGTTGAATACAATGCGATATGCGGTTCTACATAGTAGCGTTGAGGTAGCCGGCCGTCCGCCTTGTTTTCTCATTTCTCGCCATCTAAGTGCTTCACCGTTTCACAGTTTATGCGCTAGGTTCGTCTGACTGCATGGACGTTACTGTGTGAGCATCCTAAACGCACCCATGTTCCTACAGTTGAGGACATGCGACTTATTCGAGCGTTTCTCGTGACGAATATGACCGAGCAGTCGCCTGCTATACGTCACAAGATCATCGCCGGTCTAAGAAAGGTTAGAATTTACTCATCTTGTCGACTTTAATTGTACAATTTTCACGTCAAATTTGACACTCTTCCAAGCAAGCTTTGCGGTTTTGAAATCAAAATGAAAATAAAAGATCTTCCAAATTAAAGCGAGCGTCTTCCAGGGTAAGCTAGGGACTTTCAAACACGATTAGAATGATTTTTTGTTTGAGGAAAATTTCGTATGACTTTCTTTGAAATTGTTTAATTCACCTGCCTCAGTAAGTCAACACACCCTTTTAAATTTTGTAAAGTTTGCATTTTCAAAGGAAAAATAGTGGGTCAAGTTTCATTTTAAAGCGCAGAAAGGCATTATTTGTTGAGTGAAAGAAGGGTCGAGCAACTCGACTAGATCATTGCGGTTTTATTTGGTTGATAGCATAAGTGCTGTTTGCTTGAGAAATGGCTGTGAGTATATGTGTTTTTTATCGGTTTCTGTTCCATCGTTGACAAGTATGTAACTCCACACAGATAGAACTTTTGCTATCACTTAAGGCAACACCGCCAGGTCGAGTGTAGGTACATGGCAGAATCGATTTCATCATTAACAATGTCGCCTTCCCGAGCTTTAAAAGAAGCTAAAAGTCGTTACTTTTCCACAAAAATGGGGAGTTTTATAAAATTTCGATGTTTTCACTTTTTGGGCAAGTGAATTTAAAACTTCAAAGAAAGTGCCACAGACTAAAGTTTCCTGAGACAAAAAGAATTATTCTAACCGTGTTAGAGATTCTCTAATTCAATCCGGAAGACGCTCATCTTGATTTGTAACATGTTCTGTATAATTTCAAAAGCGTCAAGCTTGCTTAAAAGAGTGTCCAAAGAGTGATTTGAAAACTGTCCAGTTTGGAGTGAAAATTGAGTATTGAGCCTAGTGTCTTGGTGAACTACTCAGTGCTTTCAGATACTGTCCCGGATTGCAGAAAAGACTGAGCAAGACCTCAAGGGGAAGGGTAGCGATTCTGCGGGCGTGGAAGTCTATAACGATTTTCTCAGGTACATGCCTTATGAGGGAGGAAGTAGCCCCTTTCTACACTTGGCCAGTTGCTCAAGGGATAACAATGAAGAATTTGTAAATGAGTGTCACACTTACTTAAAAAGTATAATACTTAGGTATCTATCTGTCTCTGAAATAGCCATTGTGTAGTGCAAGCACGTCACATTGTGGCCTCCGCAATATCCCGCGGAAGTGCAGTGCAGTGCGTACTTTTTAGAAGGAACTGACTGACGGTGACCTTTATGCCTACCCGTTGTATCTGTCAGAATTGTCGTTTCAGAGATGTGTTGTCGTTGGCCTTCGAATCGTTAGCAAACGGAGCCAATTTTCCTCGTCGCATGATGGCTCTATCGATTTTGCAGTGTTTCTACGTTGAAGATGCGTTGCAGCCAAGTGGCAAAAGTAGGAGCTTTAATATTTTCTCTTTTTATGGAAACCTAGGGCTTCCCTGTCAGGTTGGGGCGCCTCCGAAGTGCAAAATTTTGTTAATTAGGGGTACTACACGCGTTCGGAGTAATCGCAGGAATTTAAGAAGGAGCAGAGACCCGATTGACTTGGGAGATTTCATCGACCTTGTTTTAGGATTATTTCTCGACCAACTATCGCTGACCAGCACTATAACACACGAACGATATGCGGCGCTAGTCGCCTGTCTGGATGATTCGTTTCAGTTGTGCCAGATTACTGCGCTCAATATTCTCAGACATCTGACTGTTAACAAGGATTTCGTGAGTTTTTGTCATCGTTTTCTGGCTCCAATTGCCTTGAACTGAACACTCTTGATATCAAATCGGGCAAACTTCTAAGCTAGCCTAACCAGGATACTATCTCAACGGTAGGTCGGAACGGCGCAAGTGTTGTATATGGGCAGGACCGCCTCTCTCTGGGTAGTAACAAACTGCAGGTATCTCGACCCCAATACAACTCTGCGCAGAGTTAGGGGCGACGGAAGTCGCGGGTTGGCGCCCTGTTGATTCACGTGCTCCACAGCTGACGGGCGCGCGCGGGATGAGGGCTCGCCTTCGCGGCTAAGCGCAGTGCTCAGGTGCCGTAGTAGGGAAGCACTTGGGCTCGTGAGCGAGGGGTTGAGAGTTTGGATCCCGCAGACTGTGCTTGTTTTGCACTTTTGCAAAATCCATGTATATCATATAGGTAATTCACCTGGGGGTATTATAGTGTGTTATAGAGCATGTTTACATATAACATATGCTTCAAACTACAGATATGCTGAAATGTTCACTTCCGTGTGTCACTTATTTTAAGCATATTTTGCGTGAAGCTGTAGTTATGTAACGATAGATATTTTGTGGCACTAGCAAAAAGTTTCGACTCCACCGACAGGACTTCGGTCAAAAAAATTTTTCGCTAAAACTTTGTCTAGGGGGGTTATTTGGGGTGCCGAATCTGACATCCGTTTTTCACGATGCGGTGGGAGGCCACCCATACCGTTAACAAGGGTGGTCCAAGCAGGGTCACCGATTTCGCTGAAACTTTGTATGGGTTCGATTCTGCCTCTACCTGCCGTCATCGGCAGTAGCTTTAAGAATGTAATCCTGTGCCTTCCTGTATCTATATTATTCAGCCGAATCGTGAAAAACGGATGTCAGATTCGTGGTCAGCACCCCAAATAACCCCCCTAGACAAAGTTTCAGCGAAAATTTTTTTTGACCGAAGTCCTGTCGGTGGAGTCGGAACTTTTTGCTAGCGCCACAAAATATCTATCGTTACATAACTATAGCTTCACACAAATAGGCTTAAAATAAGTGACACACAGAAGTGAACATTTTAGCTAATCTGTAGCTTGAAGCATCCCACCATATATATGTTATATGTAAACATGCTCTATAACACACTATAATACCCCTAGGTGGATTACCTATATGATAAACACGGAGTTTGCAAAAGTGCAAAACGAACGCAGTCTGCAGGATCCAAACCTCCGACCCCGCGTTTACGATCCCGAGCTCTTCCCTACTACGCCACCTGAGCACTTCGGTTGGCCGCGATAGGAGCCCTCATCCCGCGCGCGCCCGTCAGCTGTGGAGCACGTGAATCAACAGGGCGCCAACCCGCGACTTCCGTCGCCCCTAACTCTGCGCAGAGTTGTATTGGGGTCGAGATACCTGCAGTTTGTTACTTCCCAGGGAGAGGCGGTTCTGCCCATATACAACACTTGAGCCGTTCCTACCTACCGTTGAGATAGTGTCCTGGTAAGACATTTGAAATCAAATTGAACTCTTCCAAATTGAAATGAGCTTCTTCTACCTTGAACTAGAGGTTCTCCAAAAAGTTTAGATTTTTTGAATACGCAAAATTTTAGTATATCCTTCTTTGAAGCTATCGTTCATCTACCCAATAAGTGAACACACTGTGTGAAATTTTATAAAATTTACATTTTTTGAGAAAAAATAATGGTTTACATCGTGCTTCAAAGAGTGGGAACGTGGCTGTTTTTTAGTACCAAAAAGAGATTGCGCCATGCCAAAATGTCGCGATTTTTATTCGATTGATAGCAGAATTTCTGTTTGCATGGAGGTTGACACGTTTAACGATACAACAAAAACAATTGCAAAGAGCACACATGTCCTCACTTTGATGGTTCATTTAAGTGGCATTTACACTATCATTTAAATAAAAGTTGTGGTGAACTCTTCGAGTGTATGGCGCAATCGGATCTTTTTGTGCGCATTATGTGCTTCTTTGCTTTGCTTCACGACAAATTTTGGTTTTTGTTCTTTTTCTCTAATTTTTTAAATAAAGTTATTACAGCTATTGGGGCAGGTGAACTAAAAATTTTGAAAGAGAGTATTATAATGCCAAATTTTCCTTGAACAAAAATTATTCTAACCATCTTATTAAGTCTGTAGTTTATCCTGCCCGAAGGTAGTTTCGATTTGGAAGAGTTCGATTAGATTTCAAAAGTCTTAGAGCTAGCCTAGGAGAGAGTCTAGTTTGATTTGAAAACTGTAAAGTTCGACTTGAAAATGGTATATACTCCGCTTACCCAGCAGTACGACGTTAAGAGAAGCCTACCATTATCGATTATTCGCCGTTATTATATTACTGGCTTAACAGCGCGCTGTCCGACGAGTGAAGCATAAGCATAGCCGTATGTAAGCACGAATCTTTCAAGGACTTCGAGCGATATAGACGCGAGACCTTCGAGATGATGAATTCGATCAGATCGCACAATACTCTAGCGGCTGGCTACAGGATGCAGGTAGGCCTTTTTCTTTATTCTATTATTCTTTGCTAGCATTTATGTAACCCTGGGGAAGCAGGAATGCACCGGCCAATCCCATTCAACCGTATCTATCCACACTAGGTGGCAAGCTTGCGTCACCCACTCCCCGCCCCGAGTATGCCACATTAACGACTAGTACAAGAAAGCTAACGTAAGATGCTGTTCAAGATGGATGCTCAAGTCATCTGGGGCATTCGGTTTATTCTACCCAACTCGAAGCTTCCGTTGATTTCAAAATCAGCAAGAGCAGACGGTGAATATTCTGAAGCTTTCAAAGAAAAATAACTTACCAAGCAATCTAACCAGGAGACTATTTCAACGGTAGGTCGGAACGGCCCAAGTGTTGGATATGGGCAGAATCGCCTCTCACCGATAGACAACAAAATGCAAATATCTCGACCCCAATACAACTCTGCGCAGAGTCAGGGACGACGGAAGTTGGGCCATTGGCGGTGTCAACCCTCTGCCTGCGCGCGAAGGGCGAACTCAGGTTGGCTGGAAACAGCGATCATGGGTATTACACCGCTCTTCTACCCACCATCGCTTGCTCGTCATCGCTGTTTCCAGCCAACTAAAGCCCGTCCTCCGCATGCAGGCAGAGGGCGAACGCCGCCAACGGCCCAACTTCCGCCGTTCCTGACTCTGCGCAGAGTTGTATTGGGGTCGAGATATTTGCATTTTGTGGTTTACCAAAGAGGAGCGATTCTGCCCATATACAACACTTGGGCCGTTCCGACCTACCGTTGAAATAGTCTCCTGGTAAAGCAATTCAAAGAACTAGCTGACAGCTGTGTCCACGAAACTTCATGGTTGCTGTTGGCTTTGCTCTGTTGTGTGAACTAGAATCACTTACTTAGCGTACTGCTGTTGTGTGTTGAGTTGTATTTGGTTTAATTGTGTTTCTTAATTGTAATCTCTTGGTCGTCCACGTACAGAATAAATAAATAAATAAACAATTTAGCAAATTTTCAGTTTTATACAAGTTGTCATCCTGAGTCAACGAAAGATCTATTGAAATCTCTTGTTGATGTTGGCGAGAAGAACTGTCGTGCTGCCAAGGAAAGTTTGGTAAGGCGATGGTATAGAAGGCTTATCTAAACCGTCAATGTTTCTCGTAATTGTTCAGATAAACATCATTCACAACTCTATTCATCCGTGGATGAACACCATCGCACTGCTTCTGGAGAATTCGGACTTTTCGCGGATGAGGTAGCTGATAAACCAGCTCTATACCCTTGTTACTTTTACAATACACGATTTTCACGTCAATGGACCTCTCGAATGAGTTCTCGACGCTTTTGTAAGCAAGCATAACGCTTTTAAAATCAAACTGAACGTTTTTCGAATTGAAGCGAGCGTTTTCCCGATCGATCTAGGGCCGCTCCGAGACTGTTGGAATTATTTTTTTTTTGCTTGGAGGGAATTGAGTGTGATATTTTTTAAAATTTTGAATTCACCTTGTATTGGTGTCTAGAGAATTATAGGTTGGTGGCATTTCAGCAAAGATGAGCTTGAGTGGTGGACACAGTGCATAAAAGAGCATATAATTCCTCTGTGCTTCAATGTTGCTGATGTGGTAAGCGATTTTCGTCTCCTTGATCTCTATTAAAATCATTAGCATTACTTTGAATTCAAATTAAATACGTTTTTGAATATGTCATTGTGTAAATGTTATTTTTTCCTACTTCGATGCGTTGTTTTGATTGGTCTTAGTGATGATTGTGGCAGGAGGAAGCTGTGCTAGCTGTGCTCAATTTTTTTCTTCAGTTTAGAGCAAAAAAGTTATACAACCGTAATGTTCTAGACTGTAGTATGTACCAGGCTGTCCAATAATTCTTTTCCGAAGATTTCACCATTTTTAATCCTTTTTCAGCTTTATTGAAAAACAAGTCTAATCAACAATATAATCACCACAGTTACCCACAAGAGTGGCCCATCGATTGGGCAGGTCGCCGATGCCCCTCGTCCGAACTCCGGGGGCTGCGACCCGAAGAAGTCCGCGATGTCGGATTTGAGGTTGTCGTAGTCGGTGAATTTTCTTCCGGCCAAATGGTGCTTCAGCGGGCGGAACAAGTGGTAGTCGGAGGGGCGAGGTCCGGGGAATACGGCGGATGGGCAACCGTCTCCCAGCCGAGCGTCGCCAACTTCTGCTGGGTCTCCTTCGCCACGTGGGGGCACGCGTTGTCGTGCAGGAGGTGGGCCGAGGCCCGTCGGGGACGCTTATCTCGGATGACGGCGGCTAGTTTCTCGAGCTGATCGGTGTAGATGGAGGCGGTGACCGTCCTGCCTTGCGGGAGCAGCTCGAAGTACAGCATGCCCTTGGCGTCCCACCAGCAGCAGAGCATGATCTTCAGCGGGTGTTCCCCTGTCCTCGAGGCTCGTGCCGCCGCTCTTGAAACGATTGAACCAGCGCCTGACTGTGCGTTGGGACACTGCATCCTCCTTGCACGCTCTGCAGATGTTGGCGACCGCGGTGCCCGCGTCGTTGCCCAGCAGCCACTCGTAGTACACGAACGTATGAATTCGACCTTGGTCCATTGTAGCTTGTACTGGTAGCTAGACGCGGCGACTGCGCCTTATATACCCCTAGCGTGGAACTCTGGAGAACCATCTAGAAGGTTTTTACACTTGCCTGATATTATAACACTTCTAAGGAAAATTATATAATTTTGAAAATTTTCGGACAGGAATTATTGGACAGCCTGGTATCAGACTAACAGGTCTTGTACTGTTTCCAGGTAACTCCAGCAGTGCATTCCATGTCGCCTGAAGGATACATCCCTGAAGAAACATTGATGCAGATGAGTGAGTTATTCTTCAAGCTCATTCTTTCTTTCTTTTCTTTTTTTTTGGCCGTTGCGCATAATAAAACGTTAAACACTAGATGGGCTGGTCATTTCATAGGCCAGATACGTCTTTCAATCGCCTCCCGACATACCTTAGAATGCGGCGTTCCGCAAAAGGGTTGAATAATGCCGTCTTTTGTGGTTTATCTTATCCTTATTAGTTGGTAAAGCAGATAAAAGGATAAAGTATGGCAGGTATTCTTCTACTACGGGATATCATGGATGCAGTTTGAATGCGTGTTTGGCCTAAAATGGTTTGAGGTGGCTAGCCAATTAATATGACAGTATTTCATCCTGCTCAGACGAGCCTGGTAACAATTTACGGATCCAGAAGGGATTAGGAGATGGTTAGATGGTTGGCCTGCACGACATCCGAACCATGAGCCTCTATTAACTAGGGAAAGGTTTCGACCTCCATGGAACTTCAAGTTGAGACCAGAATCATTAGAAAGAGCTCTGAATGCTGATTACGAATATGGGTGTCAAAATTGCAAAATGAAATTCCTGAGCGAGTTATGGTCTGCCGAGATCAGGGGGGGCTCACCACAGGCTGGCTGTGCGACACACCTGGCGCAAGAGTGGTGAGTCATCAGAGTTCCGTAAGGCCTAATTTATACTTGGGCCGCTGCGCGGCGCGGCACCATTGTCAGAATAGATATCGACCCGGCGGTGCGAAAAATCGATACCTATGGCGATCGTCGTGTCGCGCCGCGTGGCGGCGCAAGTGTAAACTAGGGCTGAGGAGGACCCACCAGCTGCGGCGGTGGCGCATAGGTAGTGCGACGTCGTCGGTTCGGTCCCCGTTGCTGCCGGTCTTTTTGCAAATCATATTTTATCTTCGAAATGACCTTACGGGCATACCTGATTGACAGTTACGGCTTTGGTATAAAAGTGAATAACGTTATCATGGGGGTGCTCTAGTTTTCTTCGACCCCGTCATCGCAACGGTCCCAATCGGACTCGACGTCAGTAGACACACATGATCCCAAATTTTCATCCGTTTCAACGTCAACTGAAGCTGCAGCATCGTTAGCTGAAGCATAAAGTAACTGTGAACCTTCTACTTACGAGTTGGTGCATCGTTGTCGCTGTCCCAAATTCAGCGAGAAGAATGGACACCACCTTTGCTGGTGAAGAAGACATAGTGAGTGAAGAAAAAGCGGTAGATCAATGACATTTTGGGCTTCCGCATCATACATTCTACTTATCTTTTTGCTTCACAAATTTTTTTTTTGTTCCATGAATGCCAAGTTGCTAGAAACACCTCTAGTTATTCAATATATGACTTGGACTCTATTTGTGCAAAATTATAAATAAAAATGTCACCATAGCAGTTTTTTGCCTTTATGCGCTTTTACAAACGTGTATGGTAGTTTTTCCGGCTATTTAATCAAACAATTATCATAATTTAGAACAAAAGGTTATTTCGAAGACAAAATATGATTTGCAAAAAAAAACGGCAGCAACGGGGACTGAATCAACGACGCCGCACATGACGACTGGAAGCACTACCCCTGCGCCACGGCCGCAGCTGGCGGGCTCTTCTTACGGAGTCCCGATGACTCACCACTCTCGCCCGAGGTGTGTCCCACAGCCAGCCTGTGGTGAGGCCCCCGATTTCGGCAGGCCACAACTCGCTCAGGAATTTCGTTTTGCAATTTTGACACCCATATTCGTAATCAGCATTCCGAGCTCTTTCTAATGATCCTGTCTCAACTTGAAGTTCCAAGGGAGGTCGAAACTCTTCCCTAGTAAGATGCATGCAAAACCCTCTAGGAAGGATGAAACACGGACTTTTCTGTTTATGGTCTGCCTACCACACCATATTGTAACCAAAAACGCATTCATGTGCCTCCGTGACACTTCGCAAACGTGGAATACATGGCGCAGTCCAAGCAGGGATTGAGTGGCGCCGTATTCCATGCTTATATCCTTGTCGTTCTCTCCAGAAAAATAAGAACGTTCAGTTCTTAGTGTTGTGATAAGCTGTAAGATGGGCCATTTGTCATTATTTGTCCAGTAGGTTCACTGATTCGTTGGTGGTGTTGTTAGCTTCCATGTAGATTTCCAGCGAGCTCATCCACGAATGGCAACTACGTTCAGTTGGCCGCTGAGGTCTCACAGCTGCTGCTAGCGTGCTGCTGGCGAGCCCATAAGCACGTGTCGGCGATTTTGGCTTGGGCCGTTGTGAAGGTAGGCTGATTTCGGCCACCATCGCGGTTTCCGATGACCGGTTTTCCGCAAGGAGTGTCTGCATTCAGCTCTGCCCTCTTTCCATCCTTCCCTCGGAAGTTGTCCATCGTATCGGGGAATTCTACTGGTTGCAGTTGACGGAGTGCAAGCACTGTGGAGCGTTCGAGACCGCGGTTGAGGGGTGCGTTTTGGTTAGATTAGGTAGTTTTAAGTCTGAATGGAGCTGCGTTCAGATTTTCGTCACTTTGTGCGTATCTTTGGCGAAGCGACGATAGCTCCTTGCCAAAGCCGGGTGACTGGTTGCGCGAGATTTTGGATGCCTTGGAAGGAAAGAAGGGTATGAATGGGTGGGAGCGTTGGACATTCTGGAAGCGAGTAACGCTCTCATTTAGATCTGCAGAACCTTTGCTCGACGCGGCGTAGTGCCGGTGTACCTCATCTTGTCACGACCATCTTGGCCACCGAGCCGCCGACTACCTTCAGCGAGTCACTGAAAGGCGCGATGGATTCTCTGCTGGATATGAGCAGCAAATCCGTGATTTATCGGTAAGGACACACCTTACCATCTTCTCGTTGGTCCAATTGAAGGCCAAATGTGTTCAGAATACACTCGCTGAACGTGTTGAAGGCTGTGTTTTCGTCGGCAGCCCTGGGCGATCGTATTACACCTGCATTAGAGGTGGTTTCATCTCTACAGTTACGCTCTTTTTGGTGTTATTATCCTTTTTTCATTCCCCAATAGATTGTTTCAAGTGTTAATTTGCAGGGAATTATCCAATATTCACGGCAAATTGGGCACTTTTTAGACAAAAATCGACCCTCTCTTAGGCAAGCGTTTCGCTTTCAAAGTCGAACAGAATATCTTCCAAATCAAAACGAGTTTCCTCCACATTAAAATAGAGACTCCAATTTTTTTCAAATTCACTCATGACAACAAATTAACACAATGTTTGGAATTTTATAGAAAATATCTTTCAAGGAAAATAATGAAATAAATTTTTGTTTTAAAGCACAAGAATACGTTATTATTTAATGCATTGAAAAAGAGGTCGCGCCATGCATTTGTCTAAGGCCCATGTTATACTTGGGCGGCGCTGTTGTCGGAACGTCGGCGACAGTGTTGCGCAGGCTGCTATGCACCCGCTCAACACTGCCGCCGACGTCGCCGACAACAGCGTCGCCGAAGTATAAATAGGCCTAACTCGTCGCGATTTCCTCATGACTGATAACAGCGAAAATTCAGCTCGAGTGAAGTAACACAGATGTAGACGGTGCAGCAAGGACAGTTATAAAAGAGACATGTCTTCACTTCGCCGCTTCAAGTAAGAAACATTTTACGGCATCTATCAAATGTGCATAGTGCGGTCTCTTTCTAGTACAAAATCGATTGCTGCTTCTTTGCGCTTTAAAACATGTTTTATATATTTTTTAAACAGCGCAGGTGGTGTAAAGGCGCGTTTATACTTCCGACGCCGAGCGACGGGACAGTATGTATAGTGGCCAAATTGATTGATCGCGTCGCTTGATTAATGTGGCCACAATATGTGGCGGCGTCGAAGTGTAAACGGGCCCTAAGGCGTAGCATCGCTGCCCAGAAAGGAGAAAATGCTGGTTCGAGTCGCACCCGGCGCAATAGTTTTGATTTAAAATTTCAGACAGTTTCCTCACTTATTGGAACAGGTGAATTTAAAGGTTTCAAAGAAAGTCTTGCTAAACAGGGAAGGGTCGCAGGCCTAAGCCTGAATGGGGGAAATGGATAGTACTGTAAGAATCTCCACCTTTCATGTAGTAGAAAAACATGCTTCGTTTTTGCTGAGTCCTTGAACCAAAGCAGCTACGGGCCCTCGAAGGTGGGGAAGGTGCTAGGCCAGATGTTCGACTCCCGTGCTATGCGATTATTTTTGCATTTTCATGATTGCCGCTTTCTTTACCAATTCGCGTCCTACACATCTCCTACATATTTATTTCACTCTAAATTGTCAAATAAGGATCAGATTCGTGCTCAACGCGAAGTTTGGGCAAAAACGGCGACCATGACCTTACCATTAATCACCTTTACCTGCTACAATTTAACATACTCTAGCGTAAGACGGAAATGTCAGATTCGTTATCACCATCCCAAATAACCCCCTCGGAGAAGTTTGGGCGAAATCGGTGATTATCACTTCGACGGCCCTAGTCACCCGTACCTACCGTAATCGGTCGAAAACTGAAAAACGGATGTCAGATTTGTGATCAGCACCCCAATAACCTCCCTGGGCTAAGTTTGGGCGAAGTCGGTGATTATGACCTCAACATCTCTAGTCGCCTATACTTGCTGTAACCCGTACCTGTTGTAAGGTCACTGTTTAACATTCGCTGAAAAACACAAAACATTGTATAATTCAGAAACCGAGAAAAGTGAGTGAAGCACAGCTCACAGAAACCTTTATTTGGCAATTTGGAGTGAAATAAATGTGTAGGAGATGTGTAGGAAGTAAGCTGATTTAGACTGCCGTAAGGCACGACTTTCACGACACTACCTTTACGACTCCAGAGGACGAAAAATTTTTCGTCCGAACGTCGCCCAGGGAGGTTATTTGGGGTGCTGATCACGAATCTGACACTCGTTTTTCAGGTATCGGCCGATTACGGTAGATTGTGGTAGTTACGGGTGATGGTGCAATACTGTACCCCCAATTTCGAGAGCCCGTAACTCTAGGTTCAAGGACTCAGCAAAAACGAAGCATGTTTTTGTACTATATGAAGGGTGGAGATTCTCGCAATACTATCCATTTCCCCCATTCAGACCTACGCCTGAGACCCTTACCTGGTAGGTTTTCTTTAAGCAAAAAAGTAATCTAACCGTGTTGTTGGGTTTAATCTGGAATACGAGTAATAATAATAGTGAGCTATTCTTGTTCTTTGCAACTGTTTTAGTTATGTCGCTTACAGGTGTGAAACATATTTTGCTATCATTCGAATAAACGCGATGTTTTTTAACAAAGGCGTAGGACAACCCTTCTTTTGGCATTAAAAATTGACCGCCTTCTTGCTG
This sequence comes from Heligmosomoides polygyrus bakeri, assembly GCA_947359475.1. NCBI lineage: Eukaryota > Metazoa > Nematoda > Chromadorea > Rhabditida > Heligmosomidae > Heligmosomoides > Heligmosomoides polygyrus. Next base: position 92,898,120 of record OX375869.1, on the reverse strand, counting down.
TTTAAAGCAAAGTTTGAACCACTATTTATCCTCAAAAGAAATGAGAATTTTATATAATTTCAGACAAAGTGTTCACTTATTGGGTAGGTGAATTGAGGCTTCAAAGAAAGTCGTGCTCAAGTTTTCTTTAAGCAAAAAAATTGTTTTAAAGTTTGTGGAACGTCTTCTTTATTGTTAAAAGAGCTCGTTTTGATTCGGAATATGTTCAGTTTCGCTTTAAAGCCGTCAGGCTTGTTTAGAAGTGCTAGAAGAGTGCTGCAATTGACTTTAAACGTGCCCAATTTCGAGCGAAAATGGTATATATGGTATTCGAAGTCTTCTAAGAATATGTCCTTAATACTTCGTGTCAAGAAGTTCTCAATACCATGCCATTTCCTAGCAGTAGGTCCTCAGAACGATACCTTTTCAAGTGGGCATGTCGTGTGGCAATCAACGGCTGCTCAGCATCCACATGGCCGGAGCGGAATGCAGCAGCCCAGCTGGCCGCGTCGCTTCGAGCTCGAATCTTTGGCGTAAGTCACAAGACACAGAGGGATCTGCATGTGGATTCAAAGAACCGTCAGAGCGCTTATGAGTTCTTTTCGAGGTGAGCCAGATAGTTTTGGGCGCTTTCCTGTTCAGTGAGGCACTGACGAATGGAAATGCAGATGGGGGGGGGGGGGGAATCCTCGATCCGTCGTCCTTTCTTAACTAATTCTGTCCTACACCATTTTCATGTCAAATTGGACAGTTTTCAAAGCAAATTGGAAACCTTCCAAAGGAGCTGAACATTTCGGAAGCCAAACTGAGCATCTTTAAAATCAAACGAAGCGTCTCCTAGCAGACATTCGTTAAGGAGGTAGAGATTTAGTTTTGTCTTAGAAAAATGTACTATTCATTTACTAGAAAGCTTGTAATTCGCCGGTCCCATAAAGATGAACAGAGTGTTCAAAAAGCTATAAAATTTTATTTTTCTGGAAAAAAATAGGCTTATTTTAAAGTGCAGGAAGTCAGAAATTTTTGAGTGTATTAGAGGATCCATGGGCTATACGAAAGCACGATGAACACGCGATCAGCGTCGCGCAGGGTGGAATCGAGAGGACAATGCTCGGAGTGACACGACTCATGCAAGTGAGAGAAGGCCTCCGGAGTACCGAGCTTCGTCGACGTTCGAAAATCATTGACGCTGTCGCATGGGCCAAGTCGTCGAAAATTAGGTGGGCCGGCCACGTAACGCACGCCGCAGACACGCGCTGGACGAGAGCCGTCACCGACTGTATTTCGCGGGGCGTCAAGAGAACATCGGGACGCCAACCAACGCGTTGGTCGGACTTCTTCGTGAAAGCCCTGAACGAACGATGTTACGCTCTTCGTGTCTCTCGAGCGAAGAGGATCCACTGGAGCACTCTGGCACGCGACAAGGATGAATGGAGACTGGCGGCGTCTGATCGAACAATTCGATGATTAACGGGACGACAGGTGATACAGGTGAGGTGATTAGAGAAGCGGATCACGCCGTGCTCTCTCCCAGCACGTCTGATTTTCATTTGACTGATGGTGAAAATTAAAAATTGTAGAAAACATATATTTTGACTCTCGCAGTTTCATGTAAGCAGCATTTACGCTATCAATCAAACGAAAATCTCGACGAAGTAGGTGCATGGCGCGAACTCTTCTTTAACTTGCTGTTTTCTTGCACTTTGAAGTAAGTTTTGGTCCATTATTTTTCGTAAAACAATAGAAATCTAATAAAATTCTGAGCAGTGTACTCACTTTTGAGGAGGTGAACTATACATTTTCTAGCAGAGTAATGATAAATTTTTCTAATCAAAAATTTGTCCCTTCCCTCTTGGAATGGGTCTGCTTTAATCTGGATCGCTCGATGCTTTAATCTGGATCGCTCGTTTTGGTTTAAAAGATGTTCACGTTGGTTTCGGAACTGTCCAGCGTGCTTTGGGAAGTGTTCAGTTTGATATGGAAAGTGACTACGTTTACCTGGAAATGGTATTTCCTCTTTTTGGCGTGATTTTTGCGGCTAGCAGTCATGTCCCACACAAATGGGAAAGCGCCTAGTTCTGTTAATCTTTCTTTCAGCACTCTTCAAGTGACCTTCATACTTTCCAGGTTTCCTTCTCTATACGGCTATCTGTACGAGCAACTAAACGCGTCCAAAGACGAGTTCAGCGTGTACCCCACACTGATATTCCTCACACATCTCTTCCCCTCAAGTGCCGGCATAGCAGTGGTTGTTGATGGAAATGAGAGCTGCAAAGCGACAAGGAATTTCCCACTGGCTCCGTTTATACTCGCACTCCTTCGCGTGCTGTTATGGTGTCGAGCGGAGAAGTTACGACGGCTAACAGTTGCTGCTTTGGTTGCAATTGCGACGCCGAAGGTACGCTATGAGCGGTACTGTCCGAGAATTTTGCCTGGGCGTGTGCAGGGGCGGACTTCGGGGAGGCAGTAGTTAATCGCATTCCTCTGTCAACCTGACTGGCTGGTGGCGCTCTATTTCCCGCTCCTGCACGAGCCCTGGCTCTCTCTTTCGACGGTGCCTATTTGACCTTTTCTCTTTTCCCATTGTGCTCAAAATTTTGATTTTTGATTTAAAATTAGTCCGTTCTAGGATGTTCTTTTCGTACTCGAATGGATTGTCAACGCTGATCTCAGCAATGTGAGGCAAAATCATGTTCATGCCGTTCTCTTGCTGGTATGTTCGTTTAAACTTCACTTTTTTGTAAACAATAAGGACTGCTGTGCATAGTGAGGCACAGTTGTGCCATTGTGTATCTCGTTCATATGTTGTTTCTTCGTCCAATGAAACCCGTAAATAACCAGTATGACTTTACTGGAATCGGAGGGAAACAGAAATATCAAAAATTGGAAGAAAAAGTAGATAGTCTGTATTAAGGAGATATGGCTAAGCGGTACATCCCAATTCCCCAAGGCATCGTTTATGATTTAGCGCGCGCTATGCACATTTTGGACGACGTAGCTGTTTTCTCGGCCTTTGGACCTGTTCATAATCTACCCACGGTAGTGAGAGGTCTTTTGGGCAAAAGGCGAAAATCGATTGATACTAAGCGGTCACAGTTCTTTAAGATGATAACTCGTTTAGATTACTTCCATCGTGGAGACAGATACGCGCAGCCAGGCTACAAAAACCATTCGAGACTATCTAGTCAAGCTAAATAAGAGCGGGTGTTGGCTGAAGTGGTTAGCTATTCCTCTGATCCACTTATTTTTTTTTATGAGGTCTTCATATTTGTTCACCAGTGTGTAAGGCAAAGGTCGATGTTTAAGGTGTGATATGAATAAGAATTTGTTCCTGATACTATGCAACGACCTCGATATAGCCTATGACATTTCACTGAATTCCAAAGACCTCGTGTTGACGAAGGTAAGCGTTGGAAATAAGCGTTTCTTAGGATTTCTATAGTCATACGGCCGATTTCAGCGGCCGCTTGCTTGTGCGATTGTTCGAAGTGGGAATAAGTGTGAAGAACATCTGTCGGCGGACTTGGGACTGCGACTGGAGATCTATAGACATCTGCAGATGTCTGGAGCTCCTAACGAGGTGGGTAAGAATTCGGAGGCACCGCTATGTTACCATTCGCTCCGCTAGGCATAGTATCAGACAAAAGTCGTTTAGTGACCGAGCATGAAAGGGTTTCAAACGGATTCACTGCTCGGTTTGAAACCTTGTCGTGTCTCGTGCACGAAGTTGGTTAGTAACCGACCATGAAAGGGTTTGGAACCGAGCTCGAGGGGCGGCCACGTCTTCCGCAGCACGTGTCGCTATTGTGCAGTGCTCGGTTCCAAACCCTTTCATGCTCTGTTACTAACCGGCTCTTGTCTGAGATGGTAGGTTCAGATGTAATTGGGCGATGGTTAGTCATTACACGAATTTGTCGTACTTTTTGTATTATCAATGAGTTGGACGCGTGTAGCGCAGTCGGAGGAGGTGCCGGCTGTCGCCTACACTCGGTACCAGGTTCCTGGTTCGGATTTCCTGTCCAGCCAAGCAGGCCGTTCATCCCTCTGGGGTCGGGAATTGGTACCAGACTTGTAAGGGAAAGACAAAGCGCCGACTTGTCCATCGGTTGGCCACCGCAATTTATTGTATGGTCAAAAATGCGCTTAAATTACTTCCAGGACGTCCCTTTGGAATAGAATGCGTGTCTTATATCTCAATTCCTTTCTGCCAATTGCCCGTTTACATTAAGTTGTTATACAGTTTTTATTCGGCGTACGTTTCGGTGAGTGTCGCCTTCATCAGAGCCTGCAATAGTGAGGAGTATCTACACTACCAGCCCAAACGTCATTTCAAAGTATAGGGTACTAATCTCAGCGAAACTTGAGACATGACCCGACACCACAGTTTTTATAATGGACGACTAAAAATGGGATTTGGTGGTGTGCCTCGATATCCACCTCAAAAGTTAGTCGTCCGTTTTAAAAACTGTGGCGTCTGGCCGTGCCTCTATTTTTGTTGAGATTGATACGCTGTACCTTGAAATGAGGTTTGGGCTGGTAGCGTTGCAGATATTTCCGACTATTCCAGGTTCGGAAGGAGGCTAAATTCGCCGAAACATAAGCCGAATGAAACTTGGATAACAATCGTGGTGAACGGCTGTAACAAGGACACTATCAGTTAAACTACGCTGTGCCAAGATTCATCGAAAGTCGAACTTGGGCAGTTATCGCTGCGCTCGTGTAGCTCGATGACTACAAACCGTCGTTAAATGACGCGAGAAGGCGCCTTAGAACACCTCGATCTACGTTAAGAAGTGAAGTTCTTCCGTCGAGCTTGTAGAACGGTGTTTAGATGTGTAACTTCATGCGTTGTTTCAGTTTTTCAAGTTTATTCGAGACTTTGCCGTGAAGGATCTGAAGAGCAGTCGAGTGGAACGCGATGTTGCATGTGTGCGTTTGTTCCTTTCAATTAGTTCATGGCCTTGACTTCCCTAGAATCATCGTCCACGCCAATTAGAAAGCGTTCTTTTTTCATCAGAGTTGTCTATTCCCATTAATTGCAGATCCTGGACCTTTTCCATCTTAATAGAGGCTTCCTTTCACCGAGAAAAAAGGACATCGCCGAGTGTTTGTCACGAAGGATTGCTGAAGAATGGCGGATGTAAGTGCATCCCGTTTTTGTTAGCGCATGTAGTGGTTTTTGCTTACATTGTGGAACTCGACTCTGATGAGCAGTAGGGTTATTAGGCTGTCGCAAAATTAATCACCGAAACGGACCGCTTACTTCAAACTGCCATAACTCAGCTGAAACACAACTTAATTAATCGAAATAAAAACCACCAGAATCTACACATTTTTGCCAACAAACGGGTATGAACCTAGCTCTTTACAATAAAAACTGAGATCACAGGAATTAACCAAATCAAGGAGGGCACATTCAAAATCGGCATTAGTGAATTGTTTCTGAAGCAAATGAGAATCAAGGGCTCGGAAAAGTGATAGTCAGTGGTTTAAAGGTCGGGAGAATATGGTGGGTGAGGGAGAACTTCGATACCTAAATGGGTCAATTTTAGTTGAGAGATTTGTGAGGTGTGTGGTCTTGCGTTGTCCTGCAACAGGAGCGGCTCTCCTCTATTCACCACTGCCGGCCACAATTTTTGCAACTTCTCATACATTTGGTCTAAATCACAGCAGTAAGACTCTGCTGTCACTGACCAGGTTAAAGGATTACACCTTTACAACACCACCACAAAGTAAGCATAACTTTTTTAGGGTGAAGGTCGAGTTTAGGAAAGGATGTTGGAGTAGCATCCTCATCTTCTAAGGATAAAGGACGGCGTTATTCAATCCCTTTCGGATGCGCCACGCATTCTACTTCTACGGGATGTCGTGGAGGCGATTTGAATGCGTATTTGGCCATATAATGACTTGCGGTGGCCAGCCGATGAACAAGTCGGCGCTCTATTCTTCCCAGACAAGTCTGGTACTAATTCACCGACCCTGGAGGGATGGGAGGCTTGGTTGGGCTGGGCGGGAAATCCGAACCAGGAACCTGGTATCGGGTGCACGCGACAGCCGGCGCCTCCTCCGACTGCGCTACACGCGTCCTAAAGAAAATCATAAAATGAAATTTTCTATGACAAAAAGTTACTCTAACCTTCTTGCAGTCTTTTAATATGGAAGACGGTTGTTTTGTTTTGAAAGATTTCGCTTCTAATTTCAGAAGCGTCAAGCTTGCTCCTCTTTGTTTTCAAAGGTATTCAATTTGGTTTGGAAAGTACAGTTTAGCGTGAAAATGATATAAATTACTACTACCTTTGTTCTCGAAAACAAATGAACCTCGGTAGACATCTGTCTTACAGGCCCGAGACCAAGTCACTAGCGTACCGTCTACTGGTGTACGTCTCTGAAGACTCGGTGTCTTCCACGGACGAACTGAGGTGGCTACAGTCATGTGTCTGTACAGAAGAAGAGCTTCCAAAACGAATCGCACTGGAAGTGGGAACTTATCGTTTGAAACAAAGTGAGTGAGTCAACAAAGTTTTGTTTATGTTTTTGAGTCCTTTCAAGGCTGTACACTTTCCATGTTGGGGCCTGTTCATACTAAGAGCGACGAAAGCGACAAGAGCGACAAAAGCGACTGGAGCGACTGGGGCGACGGATGTAGTGTGGTGTACGTAAATAATTGCGTACTTCACACTCCGTCCGCGACGAATATGGTGTGGAATGCGTAATTATTTACGTACACCACACTACATCCGTCGCCCCAGTCGCTCTTGTCGCGAACTATGAACAGGCCCTTGGGTGGCACCAGTGTGAATGAGTGCAATATTGCGTGCAGCGTAGTGCTCATCGCAGCGTCTTCGTCGTGAGCTTATGGTTATCCCATATCCTCGCACCCTTGTTTCGCCTAAGCGTCGTTTACCCTAACAATCAAATAAACATCGCAGTGATCTAGGCGAGTGTATGATGCGATCTCACCTTTTAATGCACCAAATAATTGCTGTCTCTGTGGCTGTAAAACAAAACTTAATTTGTCATGTTTTCCTTAAAAAATAAAATTTTTATAAAATTTCGAAAGTACTCATTCATTGCTGCAGGTGAATTAAAAACATCAAGAAAGTCGTATTTTTTCATTGAGCGCAAGTTATTCTAAATTCCTTGGAGGATGTTCAGCTGCTTATTGTGGAAGGCACTCATTTTGATTTGTAAGGTACTTAATATGATTCCAAAAGAGTCCAGATTGCATAGAAGAGTGCCAAGTGTTGATTTAAAAAATGTCCAAATTGGCTTGAAAATTTTTTGTTTCGTTCATTACATGCACCCAAACAGTACATGTGGCGGTAGGACAAAACATCATACACAGAATCACAAGAACTGAACAACACGAACAATAGCTAGAAGCAAAAAGTAAATAATGAGGTGGATTTGGACTCATAGGGAGACTGGTCAGCTGTAATGTTATGGAAAGATTTGGCCGTTTTGTTCAAACTTCAACCAGCGGGCACCTTGACGGAATTTCCCATCTCTCTAGGTGTGCATCAGGGATCTGCGCTATCCCACTGCTCTTTGTCGTCGTGATGTATGCAATATCACGAGATCTCCAAATGGCGGCGCTGACCACGCCGTGCTTGCATGTGAAGACCAAACCGAACTCGAGCGACAGGCACAGGCGTGGTGCGATCGCTTGGCGTTGTTCGGACTCGAGCTAAACGTCAAAAAGACGGAATACTTGACGACGGATGTGAATGAGCTCGGAACTATCAAGATCAATGGTACTGAACTCTCACGAGTGACATCTTTCAAGTATCTCGGATCAACGATCACGTCCGATGGCAGCCTAAAGTTGGAGGCGAACGCGTGTGTGAATGCAGCCTGGTCCAAATGGCGCTCACTGACTGGGGTGCTTTGCGACAGGACAGTACCTGAGCACCTCAAATCGAAGGTTTATAGAACAGTCGTTCGCCCAGTAGCGACGTACGGTGCTGAGTGTTGGCCCGTGACGAAGGAGATTGAAAGCCGCCTCAGTGTAATGGAGACGAAAATGCTGCGGTGGACTGCTGGAGTAACGCGATTGGACCGCGTTCGAAACGACACCATACGATAGAGGTTCGGTGTCGTCCCGATAGCCGAGAAGCTGCGCGATGCTCGTCTTCGATGGTACGGCCATGTCCTTCGGCTAACGACGACACCGTCCGTAAGATTCGCCTGAACCTTGAGGTCCCTGGAAGGCGACCCAGGGGACGCCCGAAGCAACGTTGGCTAGATACGTTGCACTTGGACCTAAAGATGGCTAGTGTGCGCCCTGATCAAGCATTTGATCGGGAGAACTTGCGTCACCACACCAGAACAGCGGACCTCGCCACCAAGCGGGACAGACGCTAATGAAAATGATGATGTTCAACCTTTGCTATTGGGAACCCGCCCTGTGAGTAAAGAGGTTTGCCCGCACTGCAGTCTTTACTCCGGCTAGCACTAACTTTCGCGTGTCTCCTCTAGTGTTTGAGTTCTGCAGGACAAAGAAAGCATTACTGGAGATCTTAACCGAGCCTATGAACCATCAACAGGTCGTTCCTCTTTCTTCTGTCCGTTAAGGTGTCTAGGGAGAACATTTTGTTCCTCTCTGCACTACGAGGGAGATCACGGTAGTCCATACCAGTGACTCTAATCATGAGCTTCCTAGTGAAGCAATTTTGGACTCCTTCCAAAGCATTAATGATCGATTTCTTCGTGGGGTTAAAAACAGTGGTACCGCATTCTAGAATAGGTCTTATGTAGGTTTTATAGGCGTTGAGGATAACCTTAAGGTTTCTGGAATGGAGACGTCTAAACAGATGAGAAGTTGGAGAGTAGCCTTATCCCTGATATGTTTGCAGTATTCAGAGAAGTCAATTTTACCATTGTAGGTGGTCAGTTACCTAGGTCAGTTACTTCGTTGACAGCTGCTACCTCATGTTGTTCAAGAAATATCCGCTGAGCGTGTTGCTAATACCTAAGTGCAGGACCTTAGTTTTGTTAGCTGCAATCGGTAATCCCCAGGTATTTGACCAAAGAGAAATATCATCAATAGCTTTTTGGAGAAAGATTGGACCGCTTGTCGAGTCTAGGTTGGCGTAAATCAAATTGTATAAATTTCCTCTAAAAGTGCACAGTTTGATTGAAAAACTGTCCTAATGGGTCTGAAAGTTGTACGAATTGATTTTAAAAGTGTCCTATTTGATTGTAAAGCAGTCCAATTTGATTTGAAAAGCGTCAAATTTGCTGTGAAAACAGCATATGTATGTATATGCACACCTTGGTACCGGTGTCGCCTCTATCTGTTGTATTATGCCCTAGGCATTATCCTTATTTGCAATCTCCCCTTCCCGTAAAAGAATAGGTGACGGTGTAGTGGTTTTCCTAGCGGCATCCGCGTCTTGTGATCGTTTCCTTATTTCCAGAAGAGGACAGCCGTCTAGTCTGCGTTCTTAGCAGTTTGCTGCAGGATGATACGCTGAATATCAGAGAGGAGGTATGTCATTGCCATATCCTGTTTCCGCCGTTTAAAACGGTTCGTCTTCTATTTTGCTTTCTTAGAGCGTCGCACCGCAGTTGGAGGAAACGTCCCGTGCACTTGCGCGCACCCAAAACTGGCCAGGGAAGGGTCTCATGCGTAGGTCTGAATGGGGGAAATGAATAGTACTGCGAGAATCTCCACCCTTCATGTAGTATTAGGTTGTAACGAATTAAATGGCACTGGCTCGCGCCAATTTATGGTGCGTCTTTACGCGTTTGATCAAGAACAAACCGTAACATGTGGCATATCATTCAGAAGCGCAAACTTTGCTCTACCGGTGAGTACCAAATTTTCTATGTAAAAGTGGGAAAACTTTAGAGTTTTATTGACTTTTTTTGCAGATGGACAAAAGGGTAATCCGAGGCATTTACTTGTATGAATTCAAGCTGGGCACTACAGCTAAGGAGGCGGACGAGAAGATCAGCGCCGCATTCGGTCAAGGATGTTCCACAATTCGGACGGCGTATCGTTGGTATCAGAAGTTCCGGAATGGAGATGAGAGCTTGGAAGTACATGAAGGTCGTGGGAGGCATAGTGATGTTGATGAGGACAAGCTGAGAGATGTGGTAGAGGAGGATCCACACAAAGGTACCAGGGAGATAGCGAAGGTTCTTGGCGTCAGTCACAACACAGCTGCCCGGCATCTGAAGGAAATTGGAAAGACCAAAAAGCTGGAAAGATGGGTGCCTCGCGAGCTGTCTGAGGAGCAAAGAAACCGACGATATGAGATCTCGTCCGCACTGCTTCTACGGAACGAAACGGACCCATTCCTTGATCGCATCGTAAGCTGTGACGAGAAATGGATAATGTACGACAGCAGGCGACGATCGGCACAGTGGGTGGACAGCGATGAGAGCTCCAAGGTTTTTGCGAAGCCGGAATTGCACCAAAAGAAAGTAATGGTGACAGTATGGTGGTGTTCGCTGGGAATTATTCACCATAGCTTCCTCCCGGTGAATCCATCACGGCAGAGAAGTACTGTATTAAAATTGAAGAAATGATGAAAAAGTTGAAGGATATCCGGCCGGCCTTGGTAAGCCGAAGGCGAGTTCTCCTTCTGCACGACAATGCTCGCACCCATGTAGCACGATTGACGTTGCAGAAATTGAATGAGCTGAGCATCGAAACTCTACCACATCCTCCGTTTTCTCCCGACCTCTCCCCAACAGTCTACCATTTCTTCAAGCATCTTGGCGACTTCTTGGTAGGGAAAATATTCAAATACCAACAGGATGCTGAAAGTGCCTTCGAAGATTTCGCCAATTCCAGAACTTCTGATTTTTATGCTACTGGGATAAAAAAGCTTGTGTAACGTTGGCAAAGATGTGTAGAATCAGAAGGTTTTTATTTCGATTAATAAACTTGCCTACAAGCCGAGATATTAACTGTTTAAATTTACAGTGGTTCAGTGCCATTTATTTCGTTACAACCTAATAGAAAAACATGTTTCGTTTTTGCTGGGCCCTGGAACCCAAAGAGCTACGGGCCCTGGAAATTGGGGGTACAGTATTGCACCCTCACCCGTACCTACCATAACCTACCGTAATCGGCCGAAATTTGAAAATCGGATATCAGATTCGTGAACAGCACCAAAAATAACCCCAAGGTTTGGACGAAAAAATTTTTTCGACCTGTCCTCGACCTCTGGAGTCGTGAAAATCGTGCCTTATGGCAATCTAAATCAGCTTACTTCCTACACATCTACACATTTAGGATAAGGATAAGTCGATACCCTTTGTGATGCGCCGCGCATTCTACCAGGCTGTCCAATAATTCCTGTTCGATAATTTTCAAAATTCTATAATTTTCCTTAGAAGTGTTATAATATCAGGCAAGTGTAAAAACCTTCTAGAAGGTTCTCCAGAGTTCCACGCTAGGGGTATATAGGGCGCAGTCGCCGCGTCTAGCTACCAGTACAAGCTAAAATGGACCAAGGTCGAATTCGTACGCTCGTGTTCTACGAGTGGCTGCTGGGCAACGACACGGGCACCGCGGTCGCCAACATCAGCAGAGCGTGCAAGGAGGATGCAGTGTCTCAACGCTCAGTCAGGCGCTGGTTCAATCGTTTCGAGAGCGGCGACACGAGCCTCGAGGACAGGGAGCACAGCGGGAGGCCTTCTACGGTGGATGATGACGAAGTCCGTCGCTGTATCAAGGAGAAGCCGGAAGCCACCACCCGTGAACTGGCGACGACGCTCGGCTGCAGCAAGTCCACCACCCACAATCGACTCAACTTACTCGGCTACCACAAAGTTCTGGCCCGTTGGATCCCCCACCGTCTGACGGACGCCAACAAGCAGAGCCGCATGGCCGTCTGCCAGTCCCTCCTCCTTCGTCCGCATCGCAAGGAGTTTCTCGAGGACCTGGTCACTGGGGATGAGAGCTGGTTCCTCTACAACAACGTCGCCCGCCGTGCCGTCTGGATCCCGCGCGGATAGGAGCCGCCGACGACGCCGAAAGCCGGCCTGCACCCGCTGAAGATCATGCTCTGCTGCTGGTGGGACGCCAAAGGCATGCTGTACTTCGAGCTGCTCTGGCAAATCAGGACGGTCACGCCTCCATCTACACCGATCAGCTCGAGAAACTAGCCGCCGCCATCCGAGAAAACCGTCCCCGACGGGCCTCGGTCCACCTGCTGCACGACAACGCGCGCCTCCACGTGGCGAAGGAGACCCAGCAGAAGTTGGCGACGCTCGGCTGGGAGACGGTTGCCCATTCGCCGTATTCCCCGGACCTCGCCCCCTCCGACTACCGATTGTTCCGCCCGCTGAAGCACCATTTGGCCGGAAGAAAATTCACCAACTACGACGACCTCAAATCCGACATCGCGGACTTCTTCGAGTCGGAGCCCTCGGAGTTCTGGGCGAAGGGCATCGGCGACCTGCCCAATCGATGGGCCACTGTTGTGGATAACTGTGGTGATTATGTTGTTGATTAGACTTGTTTTTCAATAAAGTTGAAAAATTAAAAATGGTGAAATTTTCGGACAAGAATTATTGGACAGTCTGGTACTTCTACGCGATGTCGTGGAGGCGATTTGAATGCGTATTTGGCCATACAATGACTTGCGGTGGCCAGCGGATGAACAAGTCAGTGCTGTATCCTTCCCAGACAAGGCTGTCACCAATTCACCGACCCCGGAGGGATGGAAGGCTTGGTTGGCCTGGGCAGGAAATCCGAACCAGGAACCTGGTATCGGATGCAGGCGTACACCCTCCTACACATTTATTTCACTCTAAATTGTCAAATAAAGGTTTCTATGAGCTGTGCTTCACTCAGTTCTCTCAGTTTCCGAGTTATACAATGTTTTGTGTTTTTCAGCAAATGTTGAACAATGACCTTACAACAGGCACGGGTTCCAGCAGGTACGGGTGACTAAGGTTGTTGAGGTCACAATCACCAGTTTTGCCTAACCTTCGCACAGGGAGGTTATGTGGGGTGCTGATCACGAATCTGACATCCTTTTTCAATTTTCGGCCGATTACGGTAGGTTACGGTAGGTACGGGTGACTGGGGCCGTCGAAGTCATAATCACCGATTTCGCCCAAAGGATTATTTAGGGTGGTGATCACGAATCTGACATCCGCTTTCCGTATTACCCTGGAGCATGTTAAATTACAGTAGGTAAAGGTGATTAATGTTAAGGTGATGGTCACCATTGTTGCCCAAACCTCGCGTTGAGTACGAATCTGGTCCGTATTTGACAATTTAGATTGAAGTAAATATGTAGGAGATGTGTAGGAAGCACATTGGTAAGGAAGGCGACAATCATGAAAAAATGCAAAATTATTGCGTAGCATCGAAGTCGAACATCTGACCCAGCACTTGCGAAGTAGCCCCGCACCCTGCTGAGCCAACGACTCGCTTGGCGCAGATCCTTTCGCCGCGTCACATACGTCAGTCCGCGCACTTATGCACGTGGGCACGCGCTCACGGTGCGGTACTGTGCCCCGCCGTCGAGGGCCCGTAGCTCTTTTGGTTCAAGGACTCAGCAAAAAACGAAACACGTTTTCCTACTATACGAAGGGTGGAGATTCTCGCAGTACTATCCATTTCCCCCGTTCAGACGTACGCCTGAAACCCTTCTCTGGTGAGGTTCGTGGTTCGGGTCGGGCTTAGGCCAGTTGGGGTTTCCAATTTCTTGGAGTCGGTGAATTCTGCGAAGGGAAAATGACTGATCTTTCCATCGATTAGCCATCGCAAGTCATTGCACAAGCTAAAACCGCGCTCAAGGCGCTGCTGCGATATCGTCTAAGAGCGAAATGCGTCACGAAATGGTTGATTGATGCAGACCTTGCTCTTTATTCCAATTAAGGCTGAATTTGTACTTCCATCGCAGAGCAGTGCGGCATTATGAAATCTACCAATATCGATCGTCTGCGCGGCTCAATCGATAGATTTTATAATGTCGCTCCGTCCGTCGCTTAATTTATAAATTCTGCCTAATTCGGTGGGGTGATGTTAGGTTTTTTGGATAAAAAAGAAGATCGCGGGTTGAAATTTTACCTGACAGGGCTATCTTAAGCAGAAAAAAAATACTAGCTTACTCTTAAGATAAAGGTGTTTAGGGGAATGTTTGAGAGGTTTCGACATTGTATGATCTGAAAAAGGCGAAGGCTACCGACACATAAGCCGGAATGCAGGGTTCATGTCTGTGTTATATCTACTTGTTGGATGCGCCACGCACTTTTCGTCTATGGAATCCGTGGAGTCAATTAGAACGCATATTTCATCTATGCAATGACTCGCGGTGGCCTGCTGATGGACAGGCAATTCAGGTGTCATCCTTCCTAGACAGGTCTGGTACTAATTCAGCGACTGCGAAAGGATGGCCTTGTAGAAACCCGAACTGTGAATTCGTTAGGGATGTGCACGAAAGCCGGTGTCGCCTTCTACTGCACTACATGCGCGTTGGTCCATTTCTCTCTGTAGGAAGGCTCAATTTCCCTGAATTGCCGTCGTTCTACTTCTTATTGTCGCGATTCTCTGAGCCTGCCTTGATAGCGAAAAATTGAGTGTCTGACGCAGACATCAACGAGTACTTTGTATTTCTGATCCATCGAAAGATTGAAAATTATTCCGTTGGAATGGCGGATTTTCCAGGTTGTATTCTGGGGCCGGATTCTTCAACGACTTACAGCAATTTAACAGAGAAAATACAGCCGAATTCCCTGATACCGCGGCGAAGTGCTTCACCGTATCGCTTGATAAGCCGCGCTGTCAGGGATTTCTGCTGTATTTTCTCTGTTAAATTGCTGTAAGTCGTTGATGAACCTGGCTCCTGGGCTCATCAACAGTGGAATACATGTAACTGGAAGTAGCTTTGCCCCATTTCCAGTATTGGCTCGCTTCAATATTCCTTCGGTTTTTCGGTTTCCTTTACTTCGATCATTTACCGTCGGCCTTTTAACTGCCTTCTGTGATATGATTTATGAACTGGATAAAGCCGTGAAGTGTGGCTAAAGTGCCTTGAAGAGAAATGACTTTTCTACCTAACTGTTTAGTAAAAAAAAAATTTAGGGGTTAGCTGAAGTCTCGATAGTCCTGGGGACGGATTCATGAACGCGGCCGGAGGTAAATTCTACCCCCACTTACCTCGACGGCCATTTACCCGCCACTTTCCCTGAACTTACCTCCGTTTTCTGATTCATGACGGCCAAGGCGAGGGTTTTGCTCCGCGGCTAATTTCGGACCCAATGTGCATGCCTCTGCTGGCCCGCTGGCATCAGCTATCAGCGAAACCAAGCAGTCACACTTGCTGCTGGGACGTCGCTGGCACCGACACTAGCAGCATCGTATTTAGGGGAAATGAAATGTGAAATGTGGGGTTGGGCGAGGGGGGGGGGGGAGGGAGGGAGAGGGGTGGAAACTAGTAGCATAGCAGGAAGTAGAGAAACAATGGTAAATGTGGGCCTACATGGCTAATAATGGGTGCCATCCACCACACTAGCCTCCATAGACAACATATGCCAAGGAAGGCTAAGGTGCGGACGGGCCTAGTCCACACGCGCAAATCATAAATTACGATTTGGTGGTGGACTAGGCTCATGGTGGCCCAAGCCGACTCACAATGCCACTAAAGGAAGCAATTCACTTAAAAAATAAGTGGCATTGTGGGCCGCCATGATCCACAGAACCCAAAAAATCATGGAATGCAAGCCTAATAGAGAAAGACAAAAGGTAAAACAACTAACCGAAGTGCGGCGAAAGACGTGCGCATGGCGACGACAACTAGGCGCCCCTGCCAAGCATTGAATTTGCGGCTGGCGGCCAGCTCAGAGCTGGCTAAGGGCCAGCGGAGGCATGCATTGGGTCAGAAGTTGGCCGCGGAGCAAAACCCTCGCCTTGGAGGTAAATGTTCCCCGACGCGCTGACGGGGTAGCATTTACCTCGACACTTTTTCCCGCCGCGCGTTCATGAATCGCGCGTAAGTGGGGAGTGGGGGTAAATTTTGCACTTACCCGCCGGTAAATCGCTCATGAATCCGGGCCCTGGAAATCTAGGGCGTTCTTCGAGAAAGCTCTTATTTTCTTTATTTACTTTTCATTCGTTTAAAGATAGGCGCGAAACGAATGTAAGATTTTTTTAAATGTGGTATTGTTTTAATGTTACCAACACATTTCCAAAATAATGACCTTTTCTTGAAATGTGGAAATGTGGAGATATTTTATAGGTTAATACAGCGCTTGCTTTGCTAGCACTCATTTCGAATACAGGGCCTGTTCCATAATAGGCCTTAGAACAATCCTCTTATTCAAAGGGCATTTCTACTGACCAAGCTGTGCAGTTAATGGCCTTTTTACAGCACCTTATTCTAGGCTTCTCTGCTGTTGTCAAGGCTTCTGCTTAAGAACGACAGAGTGCTCAATCCGGGCGTCTGCCATCGTCTGATTGTCGAGAATATGCCTCCGTCTGAGTGGAATTCCTGGGATAACAACGCTGATCAGCTAGAGGTGAGGACTTGGTATTTCATTCTCATTGAGGTGCAGTTCAAGTGGGTGAGAGCACCCTGCTAGATTGAGCACTTGGTGCAGTTTATACTTCTGCCGCTGCGCGGCGCCACGCTGTGGTTGAATAGATGTCGATTTTTCGCGCCTTACCGCAGTAGGGCATCAGGCGTAGTTTATAGTTGCATCGCATTTATACTTCGACGCCGTAATTCTTTTATGCGCTCACATAGAAGCTTCCTAGACAACTTCCTGTCCGTATCGTTATCTCCGAGGCGGTCGAAATGCCATCATGGAGCTCTACGTGTCTAGAAGTTTGAATTTTCCTACTGCAATGCACGTCGTGATTGTGGTTTTTATTAGAAAAAATCGCGTAATCAGGGATACCCGTTTGATTGGCATAGATCCAAGTGCTGCTCAGTGACTTTTTGTGTGATGAATAACTATCTGGTTGCTGTGTGGCCTAAATTTTCAAATTAAGGTGGTTGAAGAGGCTGCTGAGGTGCTGTTCGATTCGTGCTCAGTGAATCCGTACGCTGAACGGCGGGTGTTTGGCAGCTTTGGCGAGGTGAAGAGTATGGTGGCCGAGTTGTCAGGGGAGACATTGTGACGGACCTCTCTGTTTCGTTGATTCTGTTGGGAAGGATCGTTGTTGTTTTGTTTCTGCATGTATATGAGACCGGGACTGGACGGTGTTCATCGTCGTTGTTAATGATGCATTGTTACCTTGTTTTTTCGTGGCAAATGAAATTTGTGGCAGATTCTTGTAGTTCTTTTGGACTTTGTCATGGACTTTGGTCCATGATATCTAGACCATCTCGTAAACTCCGCCCACCTTCGACTATAAATTGAGGTCGAGCAGATGAAAGCTCGAGCCGGTTCAGCTCAGCCTAGTCCGGTCTACTCCGCCTCGGTCTGATTGCCCGATAATCGGACCTTTGGACTCATGGGAAAGTCTACGGACGAAAGAACCATCATAAATCAACCGACCTAGAGCCGGATGCCGATCTCAGTCGTCGGACCCGCATATACTGGGCAGCAAGATAATAGCAACTCAATAAGCAAGCTTAAAGCTAAGACCCTAAAGGTTAACAATAATTTCAAGATCGCAACTTCAAAGTCCACTTCCATTTCTATGTAGTTTGCAGAATACTTCTTGTTCGATTTAAAAGGGAAATAAATATATAAATACTTAAAGGTGCACTTGAAGAAGAAAACGGAAAGTTTGTATTGAGAACCACCAAATTCCATTGGACCTTGATGCAGTCCAATTAGACTTCTAAATATTAGGGTGATCCATGTGTTCTCGCGATTTTGCAACTTGATTTGGCTTTCCTGGTTGAGAAGTGATCGATTTCGCATTAGGTCATGCTAGTGGTCAGAAGTAAGCTCATGCTAGTGCAACTTATTAGCAATCTACTAGCCGCATATCTCAAGAAATATGGAATCTTCAAAACTCCACCTCCGTCACTGTCTTCTTTACGAGTTCCAGCAGGGACACACGTCAGCCGAGGCTCATCGTAACCTGGTGCTTCCTTTTGGTCAGGATGCACCCTGTGCACGTGCCTGTGATGATTGGATGAATCGCTTTAAATTGGGAGATTTTTCGTTCGGTCAGATTATAGACATTGATGGCGTGGAATTACGTCTAAAGAATAGTGGAAACCGCTATACGGTTCCGATTACTGAGCATTTCTCCAAATTCCCAGCGGCCTACCTAGTTCCAGCTAAATCGGTTGAAACTGTAGCAAAAACGATATTCATGCGTTGGATAGGAGAGACCGCTGGCTAAAGATAAAAGAGGCGAATTTGAGAACAAAGACATGGAGGAGCACACCTATCCTCTCGGTTTCTCGTTTCGTGATGCTGATCGTATGTTCATTGATTGTTAGTATTCAGAACCTGCCCTATGAGAAAAGAAGATTGCTCGCACTGCAGTCTTAATTCCAGGTAGTACTGACTTTCGCTGGCACTTCTCGTGTTTGAGTTGTGCACGGCAAAGAAAGCATTACTGAAGATCTCAACCAAGCCTCCAATGATCCTATGAACCATCAGCAGGTCGTTCCTCTTTCTTCTGTCCGCTAAGGTGTCTAGGGAGAACAGTTTGTTCTTCTCTGCACTACGAGGGAGATCACAGTAGTCCATAGCAGTTGTTCTCATCATGATTTTCTTAGTGAAGCTATTTATTTATTTATTTATTTATTTATTTATTTATTCTACGTTAACTAAATAACGTGCCAAAAACACTATTAACACAACGCAACGGCGCCATGTAAAATTGTAGTATAGCTACCTAAACGAAGCCCACAAAACAGTTATCTAAATTCCTATGATAGTTGGATTGATTAGCCATTGTGAAAGTATCAGCAGATGCTTTATTTTTCCCTTCTCCCTTCCTTTATCTATTATTTTTCTACCTTTTTTAGAAACGAGGAAATTGAAAAGAAGAAATGTAAGCATTAATTTGAAACAAATATAGAAATAGATTTACCGATGATATTGTCCACATCACAAAGTCCACGCAGCAGGCGTCAAGAATGCTGCACGAACTTCACATCGAAGGAGCTGAGGCTGGACTAACGATCAACATGTCGAAGACGAAATTTATGAGGAACGAATTCGTGGGCGATGACCCAATACTGTTTGAAGTAGTCCCTTTACAAGAAGTCGAAAATTACGTCTACCACGGGCGGCTGTTGAACGTGAAGAACGACCTCAGACCGGAAATATCACGAAGGAAAAAGCGGCATGGGTGGCGTACAATTCTGTGAGAGGCGTGGTCGAGAGCTGCAATTACTGTGAACTGAGAGCTAATATCTTCAACTCCACAGTTCTTCATGCGCTATGTTACGCGTGTGAAACATGGGCCATAACAAAAGCAACAGAAGATCAATTACGAAGAGTGCAAACGGCATTGGAAAGGAAGATGGTCGGCATCTCTCTACACCAGCAGTGACTCTCCGGATTGCACAATGAACAAATCTGAGCGATGTCCAGAGTCCGGGACGTCATTCTTCATATCGATGAAGCGAAACACCATTTCCCTATACATTTGATGAGACGAAAGAACGGACGTGAGAGTACCGCAACTGTACATTGGGAACCACTCAGCAAGAAACGACCACTCGATCGCCCTCCTCTACGATGGCAAGATTCGCTTGCTCATCGGAACAACATCGTACCTCTAACATCAACTCGATTAAGGTGCTCGTCCACTGGTCAACTTTGGCTCAAGATCGAACAAGGTGGCGAACAAGTTGGGGCCCGCGCAAGACAAATCGCTGCTGAGGAACGGGTCGCAAGTATCGCAAGTATCGCAAGTAAGTAAGTAAGTAAGTATATGATTGAAAAAGACAATAAAGTATCATTTATCAGTCATCGGTGCCACTGTTGGGACCGTCAAGAAACAGATTGGCTATAAACGCCTGGCTGGAAACATTTCGAATTATCAGAGCACCTGCACAAACTATCCAGACACGCACCAGTCAAGGCGGACTCCGTCTCTCAGGTGCCTCTTTAAACTGGTGCCTACCTCAGGCGATGGTCTGGAAAGGACGTTTGGCAGATGGATTATAAAAGAAGACGATGAAAGGAAAAGAGGATGAACTGGGTATCAACAATATTCCGAGCCGTTACTCGAATAGTTATTCTAGGCCTAGGTATTCCAATAATATTCACATTGATTGCTGGGCTAGCTATTATGAAGGGTAAGTTGAAATTTAATAATTTGACTGCAACGCAACAAGCTCATCCCACTATATGTAGGAAAATATGAGAAGTCATGAAAAATAATTTCAAATCAACTATGGCAGTATCTTTACTCAAAGCTTTTTGAGGGAGAGGCAACTTCATCGAAAAGGAAAAAAGCGCCTGCTGCTATTTAGAGAAATGTGTTAGTCATAAACTTCAAACAGTTCAGAATAATCAATCCCACGTCATGTCGTTATTCAGTTTTCTATCTTAGCTGTGTAGAACTGAATTTGCCTTTTTGGTACTGGATGAATTCAAGTTTTCATTCTTAATTGGAACCTTGGGAACGCCGCGACCGCAAATGATAGACGGATCGGTAGCAATCATTGAGCTAGGCAGGAGAGCAGGTTATGAATTTTTTTCATATCGAATATGTCCACCTGGAACAGGAAAAGTGACCATAAACGAGAACTCCGAGATTCTCCGATACCTATGTAGCAGTTGTAAAACATTGATTCTTTCTAGTCTGGCTTTAAAATCCTTACCCGTTTTGCATTTTATAACATCAGATGGAAGACGTCATCTTCAACTCTATCATCTTCAATCTATGGAAAAGTACATGGAACATTCTCGTATAATTTGGCTTAAGGATTTTGGACTCCTTACAGAGCGTCAGTGATCGATTTCTAGATGGGGTTGAAAACAGTGGTACCGCATTCCAGAATAGTTTTTTGTGAAATTTATAGGCTCTGATGGATAACCTTAGAGTTCCTGGAATTGAGACATCTAAACAGATTAAGAAGTTGAACAGTAGCCATACCCCTGATATGCTTGCAGTATTCCGAGAAACCAAGTTTGTCATTGTAGGTATACCCTAGGTCAGTAACTTCGTTGATAGGTGCCAGCTCCTGGTTGTTCAAGAGATATCTGGTGAGCGTGTTGGTACTACCTAAATGTAAAACTTTAGTTTCTTTAACTGCAGTGGGTAAACCGCAGGTATTTGAGCAAAGGAAAAGTGCATCTCGGATTTAATATCTTGGGGCATAATTGGCCAAAAAACGTTCTTCTTCAGCTCAGTAGCTTGCAAGCGCTTGAAGTGGTAAGTGATTGTATAAGTGTCATGATTTATTTATTTATTTGCGGAAGTACATAGAATCTACATATCAAGGAAGGCAAACAACAACACCTCCGAAACATCCGCACCGTCGAAGCGAAAAACGAAACAAAGCTTCGAATGATCTAAGCAGTACGAAAAAAATGTGAGGAAACAACAACAAAATTATGCAACCTCATTACATGATGATGAATGATGAAATAATAAGAGATAGTGTGTTTATTTTTTATTCAAACAGCGTAGTTCTTTTTTCAAGACACTATGGCGAATTTTTAAAAAAATTTACTTCAAGATATGGGAATTCTATTAGGTTGTCCTGAAAGTTTTTAGACTATTTGCATGGTATGATTCAAAACAACGTATCTTTGACGGCTGAAGTTGTGAAAGGGCCGGACTTAGGAAACTTGTGTTTCACATCCTGTATATGTAACTAACAGCAGCTTGTGCGACATATATCTCCTGTTCCCAGTGGCGCCTTCGCAACGGACGACAAGAAGATGCTCTCCGACCAGCTCTCTTCCTACAGTACCGCTCCGGCCGATCCGCGAGCGAGGCCCATCGCTTTCTACAGGAGACAATGAAGAAGCAAGCCTCCTCTCAGGCGACGTGCTTCAATTGGTACCGCAAGTTCGTCAACGGTGACAAATCGCTCGAGGATTCCCGACGCGCAGGCCGACCAGATACGCAGAACAGACAGCTCGTACTCGCCACCTGCGGTGCTCGACCTGATCTTTCTGTACGCGAACTTTCAGACCTTACAAATATTCCTAAGTCCACAGTATCGATGTTCTTCGGCCTTCCGACAAAGTCGAGAAGTTGCCTCAAGTCGTACCACATGCTTTCAGGACAAACGGAAGCGTGTTGATACCTGCAATTCTCTCCTCAACCGTCACCGCACCTTTGCTTGGATCGACTCGGTCGTCACGATGGATGAAGAGTATTGCGTCTACGACAATTTGGTACGTCGCAAGCCCTGACTGCACTTCGACGAGTTGCCTCAACCACAGCCGAAACGTCCTGATCACGACGAAAAGGAGTTGCTTTCCTTCTTGTGGGACATCAATGGCCCAGTATTCTGGGAATTGGTTCCTACCGGTTCCATGGCAGACTCGAATATGTTCTGCGCTCAGCTGGAGAGAATGAGCGAAATCCTACGTAATCGCAATCCTAGAAGAGGAAAAATTCTTCTCTCATGGATAACGCCGGACCTCACACAGCAAAGAATACGCAGAAGAAATTGGAGGAACTCGGGATTGAACTGGTACCCCATCCGCCGTACTCGCCTGATCTGGCACCCAGTTACTACCACGTTTTCCGGTCACTGCAGTCTTTCTTAGCTGGAAAAAAGGAGGAGTTGTTGACACCACTTTTGACTTCCTTCGAAAATCGGGAGGAAGTCAAAAGTGGTGTCAACAACTTTTTGCTGTCCAGGTCTCCGGAGTTCTTCGCTCATGGTAATCGCTCTCTACCGGAAAGATGGCAATATGTGATAGATCATAATGGTGAATATTTTGTTGAATGATAGTGGTTGTTAATAAAGTTATTAACTAAACATTGTTCTCTGACATTAGTCTAAAAACTTTCCGGACAACCTAATAGTTTGGATAGATAATTAGGACCACTTATAAACACATTTCTTTTTTTAAGACAACAGATAGCTGATTGTTTTTTCTATAATATCTAGTGTGTGCGTGGTTTTAGACGTAGAGAAGTGAACATGGATGAATATTTTATAAAGCTAAGGTAGGAAACTTGACTCTCATTAGTCTCCATGTACTGACGAGGCCGAGGTCGAAGATGTGTCACATAAAGGCAACAAAGCCATTAGTCAGAATTTTGTGCTCGAATCATTCCTAGAATCGGCTCAGTATTCCAGCAGAGAATTTTGAAAAAAAATTGAATACTTTCAGGAGCTTGAAATTTTCTCCATTCCTATTCACGTCTTCAAAAGGTGCCGATTCGCAGTTCTATTAGGTTGGTGCATACGTTCTCGGACATTTGGGGCATGAAATATTTATTATCACAACATACGAACAACAATATCAAATCATTTGAAGTAACCACCCTTTACATCAATTGTCTTTCGCCAACGTGCTGGTAAGTCATGGATGCCTCTTCTCCAAAACGTGGCCGGTTGTGATTCGAAAAATGTGAGCAGTGCCTCCTTGACATCCTCTCGGTTCCTAAATTGCTGGCCGTCCAAATAGCGTTGAAGGCTTGAAAACAAATGATAATCAGAAGGAGCGAGATCTGGTGAGTAAGGTGGATGTGGAAGAACGGTCCATCCGTAGTCCGCCAACTCAGCCGCCGTCGCTCCAGCAATATGCGGTCTAGCGTTGTCGTGTTGAAAATACACCTTCGCTTGCTCTCCTCTTGTGGTTTGAAGCTGGGCCCTCAACTTCCTCAGTTGGTTGACGTAAACCTCTGCCGTCACTGTTATCCCTTCGTCCAGCAGCTCCCAGTATTCTACGCCAAGAACGCTCCACCAAATGCATAGCATCACCTTTTTCACGTGAAGGTCGGGTTTCGGAACGTCCTCTGCCTCTCCAGTTTCGTCAACCCACTGTGCACGCCGGTGATAATTAGAGTAGAGTATCCATTCTCATCCCCGATGACAAGGTTGTCCAGCCATCCGTGGGTACGTCTGAAGGTAAGGAGAGACAGGGCGACATCGGCTCTGCGATCCATGTCATGTTGTGTCAAGTCGTGAGGTACCCAGCGACCCAATTTTTGCACCTTGCCAATCGACTTCAATCCTCGAACGACTGTTGAGTGACTAACACCAAGAGTGCTTGATAGTTCGCGAGTGGTTTGGTATGGGCCCTCTTCCACTCTACTTCGGAGGCCATCCAAATCCAGTGTCATCGGGCGCCCTTCTCATTCATTATCTTCAACGGAGAATTCACCAACTGCGAACTTCGAGAACCACTGGTACACAGTACTTCGAGCAGGAGCACTCTCGTTGTAAACATCCCTCAGGCGACGATACGATTCCTTGGCATTGAAGCCAGATTGATGCAGGAATAACATGACGTGCGTCTCAGTTGGGATGAATTGCTTAGCCATAATAGCTGACGTTAACAACACAGAAGTAAATGTTAGGAACAGTTTTGTAGTCCTTTCTTTTCTCTATCGATCGATCACTTACGCGTTGATACACGTGAGAAATTTGGGAAAAATTTCTCACGTGTATCAACGCGGGGAAAAATTTGGGAAAATGCGCTTTCAATTCAGGAGGGATCAAATGTCTGAGAATTTATGCACCAGCCTAATAGTTTAGGTCAAAGTATGTTTGTAGAGTGTTGAAGAAGCAGTGAAGAAAGCGGAAAACCTTCCCTACTCTGCAACTACAGCACACATCTCAGATACAGCCACGCTGTCATTCAGGGCATTCTGGTGAAAATTATGTCCCACAATGTCCCGCACTTAACGTGTCGTAGGCGCCTGCTAAACGTGCGGTAATCAACTAGAGTCCGCAGGCTGACAAAAGACAACATTATTTATTTATTTATTTATTCATGAAATGCTTATTTTGGAACAAAACATGAAAACCAACTCAACAGTAAACCATCTAGTTGAAGCAACCTGAACTACTACGGTTCGGTTCTGTATGCACTGTTCACGGCGCACTCCAAAGGCCAGCTGGACAGCCTTAGAGCAAATCCTGAGTAGGGCGGCAAAAATTTCTGATAAAACTCCCAAACGCTCAGTCTACAAGCTGTCCCACCCCCCCCCCCCCCCTGGAAAGTTCGATTCTGTATGCATTGTGCGCGGCGCACTCTCGGGGCGTTCCTGGCATGACAGAGCGCTGGCAACGTACGCCATGCTTGAGATACTCCGAAAGCACGCATGTCCTGGGAAGTAAGCTGCTCTAATAGCAAAAGCCCGCTCCAGTCAATTTTGGACCACCCACGGCGAAAATGTGGGTGTTCCGGTAAAGTTGTATATATGTTTGTGTAGATCACGAAGAGACGAATCGAATGGTGCCAACCTTTTTTCAAAAAACCTAAAACTGAAGGAGTTATGAGCATGCGACGCTTTGCGACGCTATTTTTGCGTCACAACGATGTCTTGTTGCGATCAAAACTTCTAGCGCCAGGCGGGACTCGCTGATATCAGCGGCCGGCTCATCCCGGATACGGGTGGGTGCTGATCGGTCCCACGAGGTGTGGATGTTGCGTTCGATCAAACGGCGCCGGTGGTGTAATGGCGTAGAGCATTCCCGCCCGGTCAGAGGGAGGTGCGGGTTCGAGTCCCGCCTGGCGCTAGAAGTTTTGATCGCAACAAGACATCGTTGTGACAGCTTACAACCTCGATACCAGCCAATTGAGGCTTAAAGAAACTGATTTGAATCGTTGCTATGTTGGCGTTTTTTCGCCCATTTTTGACCATGCGGCGCAAGCGGTATTGTAGTGAAATCAGAAAAAAGAAACGAGAAAATAGACAACCATGGAGTAATATTCTAGCAATCTCCTGATCGAGAAGGGCAAGTACATACTCTGAACTGAACCATAGACAAGGTGAGAGGATTTGTTTTGGAAACAGAATTGAAAAAACAGAAACAGCTTTAATAGCGAAAAGCTTTGCACTCAGGTGTGATTTCGCTGTGGCCACCATAAAACTTATAGCCGCCCTTGTGCTCGAGCAGACCGCCATAAAGAAGCGTCCAGCATTGATGTGGACCTAACCCGTTATAATTTTGAAGGCTATGGATTGTGAAAAAAGGATAAAGGACGGCGCTGCTCAATCCCTTTTGGTATGCGCCACGCATTCTTCTTCTACGGGATATCGTGGAGGCGATTTAAATGCGTCTTTAGCCATACAACGAGTTGCGGTGGCCAGGCGATGAACAAATCATCACTTTATTTATCGTTCCCAGAGAGGTCTGGTACCAATAAACCGGCCCCTGGGGATGGAAAGCTTGGTTGACCTGGACGAGGTTCAAACCACGACCCTCTATTTAGGTTCACACGTCATCCGGCAGCTCCTCCGACTGCGTTACGCACGCCGTTGAAAGCCATGCCCAAATCAAATTTGAATCTTCCTTTCTAGAATGCCTACTATCGAATTCGCCAAGCTTCCTCGCTAAGGCTCAGAGCGTAGACACGAGATAATTATGAAGCATCAACGAGAAAAGCATTTGGTTCACTCAGGCACGCCGCAGGAACTAATGGAGAAGTTGCAATGACGACTTGAGAAAGAAGAGAAATTACGAGATCACGATATGAGATGAGAAACAACGTGGTGACCGCAGATCTGTCAAAGTGGCCCATTTTTATTGGGAGTTTAGCGTTGCTCAGATATACTGATCTGTGCGTTGTTTTAGTATTCCATGTGAATATCATGATCTGCTCGTTTAGAAGCGGGTTCCTCTATGGAATGACCTTTTAGATTCAAGCGATTGAGAAAAAAAATGGCTTGAAGAATGATGTCATTTAAGGGTATCTATCTGTCAGCAAGACCACCGACTACATTCTTCCCGGGTCGAGCTGAAGATGTGCGTGCATATCTAATGGGACGAGCTGAAGACGTGCATACATAATGCGTGTGTATTCCGGAGCGAGATGGGGCATCGTCCATCGTGTTCGGCCGCAGAGTGGTTCCCTGAATTCGAATGAACCTTGACACCCATAGCAAAATGTCGCGACAGGGGCCCAGGTGGCTTCCGGAACATCGTCCCGAGCTACAGCTCCAGCCCAGGAGTGGTCATTTGAGCCGACGAGCACTGAACACGCTGTGATTCGATAAAACCCCAGGGCCAGAATGCCGTTCGGGTCGTCGCGGACGCGGAGCTGAACCCTCGAGTCACGCCATCTGGCGAGAGAGCATGTGGCAACGAGAAGGCGACGAACACCGAACCGCTGGCCATCGGCCAACAACTCATCGACCCGCCTTCTCTCCGCCTCCAGCTAGGGGAGAGCTCGACGAGACGAGGACGACGATCAATACGAAAGACCACTGCCTTCGTCTGACCACCTAGCCGTTTCGGGCGACATCCGGCTGCTGGAGGTACGAATCTCAGCCCGACCTCCGTCCCAGCTTCGCAATTTCTCCTGATTCTGACCAGATTCTTTGACTTACGTGATTTCTGTAACTCAATCCATTGCCATAGTGTACTATGAGGATATCAGACTCTTTCCAGAGGTAATCTAGCAGCTCTGCTATCTTCATTCCGCTATGATTCCATTATTGCATCTCGTTTGCAACACTTGTCTTTTGACACGGTTGTTTGCTCTATTTTTGAAGGTACTGGTGGGGGTAGAAATGATCGGATCTCTATAATGTATTCGATTTCACTTTTATTTAATGTGCTGATATTTTCATGTATTCATAAAACGCTGAAAATGTTTACCAAATGGTGCGTCTAATGCAACTTATTTCCGTACTTCGATATACATCTAAACTCTGACTGTCGCGGGTTCGAGCCCCGCATCGGGCTTAGCTTTTTGCATTGCGTCGCAGAGACCGCTGTTCGAGCTCTCACTGTCGCACCACCAGTAGTCAGATGCGGCAGCGACCGTGCACATTGGCACGAGGTCCAGGGCGAAGCATCAGCCCGGTTAGCTCAGTCGGTGGAGCACCAGACTCTTAATCTGGCTGTCGTGGGTTCGAGCCCCGCATCGGGCTTAGCTTTCTGCATTGCGTCGCAGAGTCCGCTGTTCGAGCTCTCACTGTAATTAGCACCACCAGTCGTCAGACGCGGCAGCGACCGTGCACATTGGCACGAGGTCCAGGGCGAAGCAACAGCCCGGTTAGCTCAGTCGGTAGAGCACCAGACTCTTAATCTGGCTGTCGCGGGTTCGAGCCCCGCATCGGGCTTAGCTTTTTGCATTGCGTCGCAGAGTCCGCTGTTCAAGCTCTCACTGTAATTAGCACCACCAGTCGTCAGACGCGGCAGCGACCGTGCACATTGGCACGAGGTCTAGGGCGAAGCAACAGCCCGGTTAGCTCAGTCGGTAGAGCACCAGACTCTTAATCTGGCTGTCGCGGGTTCGAGCCCCGCATCGGGCTTAGCTTTTTGCATTGCGTCGCAGAGTCCGCTGTTCGAGCTCTCACTGTAATTAGCACCACCAGTCGTCAGAAGCGGCAGCGACCGTGCACATTGGCACGAGGTCCAGGGCGAAGCAACAGCCCGGTTAGCTCAGTCGGTAGAGCACCACACTCTTAATCTGGCTGTCGCGGGTTCGAGCCCCGCATCGGGCTTAGCTTTTTGCATTGCGTCGCAGAGTCCGCTGTTCGAGCTCTCACCGTAATTAGCACCACCGGTCGTCAGATGCGGCAGCGACCGTGCACATTGGCACGAGGTCCAGGGCGAAGCAACAGCCCGGTTAGCTCAGTAGGTAGAGCACCAGACTCTTAATCTGGCTGTCGCGGGTTCGAGCCCCGCATCGGGCTTAGCTTTTTGCATTGCGTCGCAGAGACCGCTGTTCGAGCTCTCACTGTCGCACCACCAGTAGTCAGATGCGGCAGCGACCGTGCACATTGGCACGAGGTCCAGGGCGAAGCATCAGCCCGGTTAGCTCAGTCGGTGGAGCACCAGACTCTTAATCTGGCTGTCGTGGGTTCGAGCCCCGCATCGGGCTTAGCTTTCTGCATTGCGTCGCAGAGTCCGCTGTTCGAGCTCTCACTGTAATTAGCACCACCAGTCGTCAGACGCGGCAGCGACCGTGCACATTGGCACGAGGTCCAGGGCGAAGCAACAGCCCGGTTAGCTCAGTCGGTAGAGCACCAGACTCTTAATCTGGCTGTCGCGGGTTCGAGCCCCGCATCGGGCTTAGCTTTTTGCATTGCGTCGCAGAGTCCGCTGTTCAAGCTCTCACTGTAATTAGCACCACCAGTCGTCAGACGCGGCAGCGACCGTGCACATTGGCACGAGGTCTAGGGCGAAGCAACAGCCCGGTTAGCTCAGTCGGTAGAGCACCAGACTCTTAATCTGGCTGTCGCGGGTTCGAGCCCCGCATCGGGCTTAGCTTTTTGCATTGCGTCGCAGAGTCCGCTGTTCGAGCTCTCACTGTAATTAGCACCACCAGTCGTCAGACGCGGCAGCGACCGTGCACATTGGCACGAGGTCCAGGGCGAAGCAACAGCCCGGTTAGCTCAGTCGGTAGAGCACCAGACTCTTAATCTGGCTGTTGCGGGTTCGAGCCCGCATCGGGCTTAGCTTTTTGCATTGCGTCGCAGAGTCCGCTGTTCGAGCTCTCACTGTAATTAGCACCACCAGTCGTCAGACGCGGCAGCGGCCGTGCACATTGGCACGAGGTCCAGGGCGAAGCAACAGCCCGGTTAGCTCAGTCGGTAGAGCACCAGACTCTTAATCTGGCTGTCGCGGGTTCGAGCCCCGCATCGGGCTTAGCTTTTTGCATTGCGTCGCAGAGTCCGCTGTTCGAGCTCTCACCGTAATTAGCACCACCGGTCGTCAGATGCGGCAGCGACCGTGCACATTGGCACGAGGTCCAGGGCGAAGCAACAGCCCGGTTAGCTCAGTCGGTAGAGCACCAGACTCTTAATCTGGCTGTCGCGGGTTCGAGCCCCGCATCGGGCTTAGCTTTTTGCATTGCGTCGCAGAGTCCGCTGTTCGAGCTCTCACTGTAATTAGCACCACCGGTCGTCAGATGCGGCAGCGACCGTGCACATTGGCACGAGGTCCAGGGCGAAGCAACAGCCCGGTTAGCTCAGTCGGTAGAGCACCAGACTCTTAATCTGGCTGTCGCGGGTTCGAGCCCCGCATCGGGCTTAGCTTTTTGCATTGCGTCGCAGAGTCCGCTGTTCGAGCTCTCACTGTAATTAGCACCACCAGTCGTCAGACGCGGCAGCGACCGTGCACATTGGCACGAGGTCCAGGGCGAAGCAACAGCCCGGTTAGCTCAGTCGGTAGAGCACCAGACTCTTAATCTGGCTGTCGCGGGTTCGAGCCCCGCATCGGGCTTAGCTTTTTGCATTGCGTCGCAGAGTCCGCTGTTCAAGCTCTCACTGTAATTAGCACCACCAGTCGTCAGACGCGGCAGCGACCGTGCACATTGGCACGAGGTCCAGGGCGAAGCAACAGCCCGGTTAGCTCAGTCGGTAGAGCACCAGACTCTTAATCTGGCTGTCGTGGGTTCGAGCCCCGCATCGGGCTTAGCTTTCTGCATTGCGTCGCAGAGTCCGCTGTTCGAGCTCTCACTGTAATTAGCACCACCAGTCGTCAGACGCGGCAGCGACCGTGCACATTGGCACGAGGTCCAGGGCGAAGCAACAGCCCGGTTAGCTCAGTCGGTAGAGCACCAGACTCTTAATCTGGCTGTCGCGGGTTCGAGCCCCGCATCGGGCTTAGCTTTTTGCATTGCGTCGCAGAGTCCGCTGTTCGAGCTCTCACTGTCGCACCACCAGTAGTCAGATGCGGCAGCGACCGTGCACATTGGCACGAGGTCCAGGGCGAAGCATCAGCCCGGTTAGCTCAGTCGGTAGAGCACCAGACTCTTAATCTGGCTGTCGCGGGTTCGAGCCCCGCATCGGGCTTAGCTTTTTGCATTGCGTCGCAGAGTCCGCTGTTCAAGCTCTCACTGTAATTAGCACCACCAGTCGTCAGACGCGGCAGCGACCGTGCACATTGGCACGAGGTCCAGGGCGAAGCAACAGCCCGGTTAGCTCAGTCGGTAGAGCACCAGACTCTTAAT
The DNA here is from genome assembly GCA_947359475.1 of Heligmosomoides polygyrus bakeri. Lineage (NCBI taxonomy): Eukaryota > Metazoa > Nematoda > Chromadorea > Rhabditida > Heligmosomidae > Heligmosomoides > Heligmosomoides polygyrus. The sequence goes on along the minus strand of OX375869.1, from coordinate 92,867,202 downwards.
CTGGCTGTCGTGGGTTCGAGCCCCGCATCGGGCTTAGCTTTCTGCATTGCGTCGCAGAGTCCGCTGTTCGAGCTCTCACTGTAATTAGCACCACCAGTCGTCAGACGCGGCAGCGACCGTGCACATTGGCACGAGGTCCAGGGCGAAGCAACAGCCCGGTTAGCTCAGTCGGTAGAGCACCAGACTCTTAATCTGGCTGTCGCGGGTTCGAGCCCCGCATCGGGCTTAGCTTTTTGCATTGCGTCGCAGAGTCCGCTGTTCGAGCTCTCACTGTAATTAGCACCACCAGTCGTCAGACGCGGCAGCGACCGTGCACATTGGCACGAGGTCCAGGGCGAAGCAACAGCCCGGTTAGCTCAGTCGGTAGAGCACCAGACTCTTAATCTGGCTGTCGCGGGTTCGAGCCCCGCATCGGGCTTAGCTTTTTGCATTGCGTCGCAGAGTCCGCTGTTCGAGCTCTCACTGTCGCACCACCAGTAGTCAGATGCGGCAGCGACCGTGCACATTGGCACGAGGTCCAGGGCGAAGCATCAGCCCGGTTAGCTCAGTCGGTAGAGCACCAGACTCTTAATCTGGCTGTCGCGGGTTCGAGCCCCGCATCGGGCTTAGCTTTTTGCATTGCGTCGCAGAGTCCGCTGTTCAAGCTCTCACTGTAATTAGCACCACCAGTCGTCAGACGCGGCAGCGACCGTGCACATTGGCACGAGGTCCAGGGCGAAGCAACAGCCCGGTTAGCTCAGTCGGTAGAGCACCAGACTCTTAATCTGGCTGTCGTGGGTTCGAGCCCCGCATCGGGCTTAGCTTTCTGCATTGCGTCGCAGAGTCCGCTGTTCGAGCTCTCACTGTAATTAGCACCACCAGTCGTCAGACGCGGCAGCGACCGTGCACATTGGCACGAGGTCCAGGGCGAAGCAACAGCCCGGTTAGCTCAGTCGGTAGAGCACCAGACTCTTAATCTGGCTGTCGCGGGTTCGAGCCCCGCATCGGGCTTAGCTTTTTGCATTGCGTCGCAGAGTCCGCTGTTCGAGCTCTCACTGTAATTAGCACCACCAGTCGTCAGACGCGGCAGCGACCGTGCACATTGGCACGAGGTCCAGGGCGAAGCAACAGCCCGGTTAGCTCAGTCGGTAGAGCACCAGACTCTTAATCTGGCTGTCGCGGGTTCGAGCCCCGCATCGGGCTTAGCTTTTTGCATTGCGTCGCAGAGTCCGCTGTTCAAGCTCTCACTGTAATTAGCACCACCAGTCGTCAGACGCGGCAGCGACCGTGCACATTGGCACTAGGTCTAGGGCGAAGCAACAGCCCGGTTAGCTCAGTCGGTAGAGCACCAGACTCTTAATCTGGCTGTCGCGGGTTCGAGCCCCGCATCGGGCTTAGCTTTTTGCATTGCGTCGCAGAGTCCGCTGTTCGAGCTCTCACTGTAATTAGCACCACCAGTCGTCAGACGCGGCAGCGGCCGTGCACATTGGCACGAGGTCCAGGGCGAAGCAACAGCCCGGTTAGCTCAGTCGGTAGAGCACCAGACTCTTAATCTGGCTGTCGCGGGTTCGAGCCCCGCATCGGGCTTAGCTTTTTGCATTGCGTCGCAGAGTCCGCTGTTCGAGCTCTCACTGTAATTAGCACCACCAGTCGTCAGACGCGGCAGCGACCGTGCACATTGGCACGAGGTCCAGGGCGAAGCAACAGCCCGGTTAGCTCAGTCGGTAGAGCACCAGACTCTTAATCTGGCTGTCGCGGGTTCGAGCCCCGCATCGGGCTTAGCTTTTTGCATTGCGTCGCAGAGTCCGCTGTTCGAGCTCTCACTGTAATTAGCACCACCAGTCGTCAGACGCGGCAGCGACCGTGCACATTGGCACGAGGTCCAGGGCGAAGCAACAGCCCGGTTAGCTCAGTCGGTAGAGCACCAGACTCTTAATCTGGCTGTCGCGGGTTCGAGCCCCGCATCGGGCTTAGCTTTTTGCATTGCGTCGCAGAGTCCGCTGTTCAAGCTCTCACTGTAATTAGCACCACCAGTCGTCAGACGCGGCAGCGACCGTGCACATTGGCACGAGGTCTAGGGCGAAGCAACAGCCCGGTTAGCTCAGTCGGTAGAGCACCAGACTCTTAATCTGGCTGTCGCGGGTTCGAGCCCCGCATCGGGCTTAGCTTTTTGCATTGCGTCGCAGAGTCCGCTGTTCGAGCTCTCACTGTAATTAGCACCACCAGTCGTCAGACGCGGCAGCGGCCGTGCACATTGGCACGAGGTCCAGGGCGAAGCAACAGCCCGGTTAGCTCAGTCGGTAGAGCACCAGACTCTTAATCTGGCTGTCGCGGGTTCGAGCCCCGCATCGGGCTTAGCTTTTTGCATTGCGTCGCAGAGTCCGCTGTTCGAGCTCTCACTGTAATTAGCACCACCGGTCGTCAGATGCGGCAGCGACCGTGCACATTGGCACAAGGTCCAGGGCGAAGCAACAGCCCGGTTAGCTCAGTCGGTAGAGCACCAGACTCTTAATCTGGCTGTCGCGGGTTCGAGCCCCGCATCGGGCTTAGCTTTTTGCATTGCGTCGCAGAGTCCGCTGCTCGAGCTCTCACTGTAATTAGCACCACCAGTCGTCAGACGCGGCAGCGACCGTGCACATTGGCACGAGGTCCAGGGCGAAGCAACAGCCCGGTTAGCTCAGTCGGTAGAGCACCAGACTCTTAATCTGGCTGTCGCGGGTTCGAGCCCCGCATCGGGCTTAGCTTTTTGCATTGCGTCGCAGAGTCCGCTGTTCGAGCTCTCACTGTAATTAGCACCACCGGTCGTCAGATGCGGCAGCGACCGTGCACATTGGCACGAGGTCCAGGGCGAAGCAACAGCCCGGTTAGCTCAGTCGGTAGAGCACCACACTCTTAATCTGGCTGTCGCGGGTTCGAGCCCCGCATCGGGCTTAGCTTTTTGCATTGCGTCGCAGAGTCCGCTGCTCGAGCTCTCACTGTAATTAGCACCACCAGTCGTCAGACGCGGCAGCGACCGTGCACATTGGCACGAGGTCCAGGGCGAAGCAACAGCCCGGTTAGCTCAGTCGGTAGAGCACCAGACTCTTAATCTGGCTGTCGCGGGTTCGAGCCCCGCATCGGGCTTAGCTTTTTGCATTGCGTCGCAGAGTCCGCTGTTCGAGCTCTCACTGTAATTAGCACCACCAGTCGTCAGACGCGGCAGCGACCGTGCACATTGGCACGAGGTCCAGGGCGAAGCAACAGCCCGGTTAGCTCAGTCGGTAGAGCACCAGACTCTTAATCTGGCTGTCGCGGGTTCGAGCCCCGCATCGGGCTTAGCTTTTTGCATTGCGTCGCAGAGTCCGCTGTTCGAGCTCTCACTGTCGCACCACCAGTAGTCAGATGCGGCAGCGACCGTGCACATTGGCACGAGGTCCAGGGCGAAGCATCAGCCAGGTTAGCTCAGTCGGTGGAGCACCAGACTCTTAATCTGGCTGTCGTGGGTTCGAGCCCCGCATCGGGCTTAGCTTTCTGCATTGCGTCGCAGAGTCCGCTGTTCGAGCTCTCACTGTAATTAGCACCACCAGTCGTCAGACGCGGCAGCGACCGTGCACATTGGCACGAGGTCCAGGGCGAAGCAACAGCCCGGTTAGCTCAGTCGGTAGAGCACCAGACTCTTAATCTGGCTGTCGCGGGTTCGAGCCCCGCATCGGGCTTAGCTTTTTGCATTGCGTCGCAGAGTCCGCTGTTCGAGCTCTCACTGTCGCACCACCAGTAGTCAGATGCGGCAGCGACCGTGCACATTGGCACGAGGTCCAGGGCGAAGCATCAGCCCGGTTAGCTCAGTCGGTGGAGCACCAGACTCTTAATCTGGCTGTCGTGGGTTCGAGCCCCGCATCGGGCTTAGCTTTCTGCATTGCGTCGCAGAGTCCGCTGTTCGAGCTCTCACTGTAATTAGCACCACCAGTCGTCAGACGCGGCAGCGACCGTGCACATTGGCACGAGGACCAGGGCGAAGCAACAGCCCGGTTAGCTCAGTCGGTAGAGCACCAGACTCTTAATCTGACTGTCGCGGGTTCGAGCCCCGCATCGGGCTTAGCTTTTTGCATTGCGTCGCAGAGTCCGCTGTTCGAGCTCTCACTGTAATTAGCACCACCAGTCGTCAGACGCGGCAGCGACCGTGCACATTGGCACGAGGTCCAGGGCGAAGCAACAGCCCGGTTAGCTCAGTCGGTAGAGCACCAGACTCTTAATCTGGCTGTCGCGGGTTCGAGCCCCGCATCGGGCTTAGCTTTTTGCATTGCGTCGCAGAGTCCGCTGTTCAAGCTCTCACTGTAATTAGCACCACCAGTCGTCAGACGCGGCAGCGGCCGTGCACATTGGCACGAGGTCCAGGGCGAAGCAACAGCCCGGTTAGCTCAGTCGGTAGAGCACCAGACTCTTAATCTGGCTGTCGCGGGTTCGAGCCCCGCATCGGGCTTAGCTTTTTGCATTGCGTCGCAGAGTCCGCTGTTCGAGCTCTCACTGTAATTAGCACCACCGGTCGTCAGATGCGGCAGCGACCGTGCACATTGGCACGAGGTCCAGGGCGAAGCAACAGCCCGGTTAGCTCAGTCGGTAGAGCACCAGACTCTTAATCTGGCTGTCGCGGGTTCGAGCCCCGCATCGGGCTTAGCTTTTTGCATTGCGTCGCAGAGTCCGCTGTTCGAGCTCTCACTGTAATTAGCACCACCAGTCGTCAGACGCGGCAGCGACCGTGCACATTGGCACGAGGTCCAGGGCGAAGCAACAGCCCGGTTAGCTCAGTCGGTAGAGCACCAGACTCTTAATCTGGCTGTCGCGGGTTCGAGCCCCGCATCGGGCTTAGCTTTTTGCATTGCGTCGCAGAGTCCGCTGTTCGAGCTCTCACTGTCGCACCACCAGTAGTCAGATGCGGCAGCGACCGTGCACATTGGCACGAGGTCCAGGGCGAAGCATCAGCCAGGTTAGCTCAGTCGGTGGAGCACCAGACTCTTAATCTGGCTGTCGTGGGTTCGAGCCCCGCATCGGGCTTAGCTTTCTGCATTGCGTCGCAGAGTCCGCTGTTCGAGCTCTCACTGTAATTAGCACCACCAGTCGTCAGACGCGGCAGCGACCGTGCACATTGGCACGAGGTCCAGGACGAAGCAACAGCCCGGTTAGCTCAGTCGGTAGAGCACCAGACTCTTAATCTGGCTGTCGCGGGTTCGAGCCCCGCATCGGGCTTAGCTTTTTGCATTGCGTCGCAGAGTCCGCTGTTCGAGCTCTCACTGTCGCACCACCAGTAGTCAGATGCGGCAGCGACCGTGCACATTGGCACGAGGTCCAGGGCGAAGCATCAGCCCGGTTAGCTCAGTCGGTGGAGCACCAGACTCTTAATCTGGCTGTCGTGGGTTCGAGCCCCGCATCGGGCTTAGCTTTCTGCATTGCGTCGCAGAGTCCGCTGTTCGAGCTCTCACTGTAATTAGCACCACCAGTCGTCAGACGCGGCAGCGACCGTGCACATTGGCACGAGGTCCAGGGCGAAGCAACAGCCCGGTTAGCTCAGTCGGTAGAGCACCAGACTCTTAATCTGGCTGTCGCGGGTTCGAGCCCCGCATCGGGCTTAGCTTTTTGCATTGCGTCGCAGAGTCCGCTGTTCGAGCTCTCACTGTAATTAGCACCACCAGTCGTCAGACGCGGCAGCGACCGTGCACATTGGCACGAGGTCCAGGGCGAAGCAACAGCCCGGTTAGCTCAGTCGGTAGAGCACCAGACTCTTAATCTGGCTGTCGCGGGTTCGAGCCCCGCATCGGGCTTAGCTTTTTGCATTGCGTCGCAGAGTCCGCTGTTCAAGCTCTCACTGTAATTAGCACCACCAGTCGTCAGACGCGGCAGCGACCGTGCACATTGGCACGAGGTCTAGGGCGAAGCAACAGCCCGGTTAGCTCAGTCGGTAGAGCACCAGACTCTTAATCTGGCTGTCGCGGGTTCGAGCCCCGCATCGGGCTTAGCTTTTTGCATTGCGTCGCAGAGTCCGCTGTTCGAGCTCTCACTGTAATTAGCACCACCAGTCGTCAGACGCGGCAGCGACCGTGCACATTGGCACGAGGTCCAGGGCGAAGCAACAGCCCGGTTAGCTCAGTCGGTAGAGCACCACACTCTTAATCTGGCTGTCGCGGGTTCGAGCCCCGCATCGGGCTTAGCTTTTTGCATTGCGTCGCAGAGTCCGCTGTTCGAGCTCTCACTGTAATTAGCACCACCGGTCGTCAGATGCGGCAGCGACCGTGCACATTGGCACGAGGTCCAGGGCGAAGCAACAGCCCGGTTAGCTCAGTCGGTAGAGCACCAGACTCTTAATCTGGCTGTCGCGGGTTCGAGCCCCGCATCGGGCTTAGCTTTTTGCATTGCGTCGCAGAGTCCGCTGCTCGAGCTCCCACTGTAATTAGCACCACCAGTCGTCAGACGCGGCAGCGACCGTGCACATTGGCACGAGGTCCAGGGCGAAGCAACAGCCCGGATAGCTCAGTCGGTAGAGCACCAGACTCTTAATCTGGCTGTCGCGGGTTCGAGCCCCGCATCGGGCTTAGCTTTTTGCATTGCGTCGCAGAGTCCGCTGTTCGAGCTCTCACAGTAATTAGCACCACCAGTCGTCAGACGCGGCAGCGACCGTGCACATTGGCACGAGGTCCAGGGCGAAGCATCAGCCCGGTTAGCTCAGTCGGTGGAGCACCAGACTCTTAATCTGGCTGTCGTGGGTTCGAGCCCCGCATCGGGCTTAGCTTTCTGCATTGCGTCGCAGAGTCCGCTGTTCGAGCTCTCACTGTAATTAGCACCACCAGTCGTCAGACGCGGCAGCGACCGTGCACATTGGCACGAGGTCCAGGGCGAAGCAACAGCCCGGTTAGCTCAGTCGGTAGAGCACCAGACTCTTAATCTGGCTGTCGCGGGTTCGAGCCCCGCATCGGGCTTAGCTTTTTGCATTGCGTCGCAGAGTCCGCTGTTCGAGCTCTCACTGTAATTAGCACCACCAGTCGTCAGACGCGGCAGCGACCGTGCACATTGGCACGAGGTCCAGGGCGAAGCAACAGCCCGGTTAGCTCAGTCGGTAGAGCACCAGACTCTTAATCTGGCTGTCGCGGGTTCGAGCCCCGCATCGGGCTTAGCTTTTTGCATTGCGTCGCAGAGTCCGCTGTTCAAGCTCTCACTGTAATTAGCACCACCAGTCGTCAGACGCGGCAGCGACCGTGCACATTGGCACGAGGTCTAGGGCGAAGCAACAGCCCGGTTAGCTCAGTCGGTAGAGCACCAGACTCTTAATCTGGCTGTCGCGGGTTCGAGCCCCGCATCGGGCTTAGCTTTTTGCATTGCGTCGCAGAGTCCGCTGTTCGAGCTCTCACTGTAATTAGCACCACCGGTCGTCAGATGCGGCAGCGACCGTGCACATTGGCACGAGGTCCAGGGCGAAGCAACAGCCCGGTTAGCTCAGTCGGTAGAGCACCAGACTCTTAATCTGGCTGTCGCGGGTTCGAGCCCCGCATCGGGCTTAGCTTTTTGCATTGCGTCGCAGAGTCCGCTGTTCGAGCTCTCACTGTAATTAGCACCACCGGTCGTCAGATGCGGCAGCGACCGTGCACATTGGCACGAGGTCCAGGGCGAAGCAACAGCCCGGTTAGCTCAGTCGGTAGAGCACCAGACTCTTAATCTGGCTGTCGCGGGTTCGAGCTCCGCATCGGGCTTAGCTTTTTGCATTGCGTCGCAGAGTCCGCTGTTCGAGCTCTCACTGTAATTAGCACCACCAGTCGTCAGACGCGGCAGCGACCGTGCACATTGGCACGAGGTCCAGGGCGAAGCAACAGCCCGGTTAGCTCAGTCGGTAGAGCACCAGACTCTTAATCTGGCTGTCGCGGGTTCGAGCCCCGCATCGGGCTTAGCTTTTTGCATTGCGTCGCAGAGTCCGCTGTTCAAGCTCTCACTGTAATTAGCACCACCAGTCGTCAGACGCGGCAGCGGCCGTGCACATTGGCACGAGGTCCAGGGCGAAGCAACAGCCCGGTTAGCTCAGTCGGTAGAGCACCAGACTCTTAATCTGGCTGTCGCGGGTTCGAGCCCCGCATCGGGCTTAGCTTTTTGCATTGCGTCGCAGAGTCCGCTGTTCGAGCTCTCACTGTAATTAGCACCACCGGTCGTCAGATGCGGCAGCGACCGTGCACATTGGCACGAGGTCCAGGGCGAAGCAACAGCCCGGTTAGCTCAGTCGGTAGAGCACCAGACTCTTAATCTGGCTGTCGCGGGTTCGAGCCCCGCATCGGGCTTAGCTTTCTGCATTGCGTCGCAGAGTCCGCTGTTCAAGCTCTCACTGTAATTAGCACCACCAGTCGTCAGACGCGGCAGCGACCGTGCACATTGGCACGAGGTCTAGGGCGAAGCAACAGCCCGGTTAGCTCAGTCGGTAGAGCACCAGACTCTTAATCTGGCTGTCGCGGGTTCGAGCCCCGCATCGGGCTTAGCTTTTTGCATTGCGTCGCAGAGTCCGCTGTTCGAGCTCTCACTGTAATTAGCACCACCAGTCGTCAGACGCGGCAGCGACCGTGCACATTGGCACGAGGTCCAGGGCGAAGCATCAGCCCGGTTAGCTCAGTCGGTAGAGCACCAGACTCTTAATCTGGCTGTCGCGGGTTCGAGCCCCGCATCGGGCTTAGCTTTTTGCATTGCGTCGCAGAGTCCGCTGTTCGAGCTCTCACTGTAATTAGCACCACCGGTCGTCAGATGCGGCAGCGACCGTGCACATTGGCACGAGGTCCAGGGCGAAGCAACAGCCCGGTTAGCTCAGTCGGTAGAGCACCACACTCTTAATCTGGCTGTCGCGGGTTCGAGCCCCGCATCGGGCTTAGCTTTTTGCATTGCGTCGCAGAGTCCGCTGTTCGAGCTCTCACTGTAATTAGCACCACCGGTCGTCAGATGCGGCAGCGACCGTGCACATTGGCACGAGGTCCAGGGCGAAGCAACAGCCCGGTTAGCTCAGTCGGTAGAGCACCAGACTCTTAATCTGGCTGTCGCGGGTTCGAGCCCCGCATCGGGCTTAGCTTTTTGCATTGCGTCGCAGAGTCCGCTGCTCGAGCTCCCACTGTAATTAGCACCACCAGTCGTCAGACGCGGCAGCGACCGTGCACATTGGCACGAGGTCCAGGGCGAAGCAACAGCCCGGATAGCTCAGTCGGTAGAGCACCAGACTCTTAATCTGGCTGTCGCGGGTTCGAGCCCCGCATCGGGCTTAGCTTTTTGCATTGCGTCGCAGAGTCCGCTGTTCGAGCTCTCACTGTAATTAGCACCACCAGTCGTCAGACGCGGCAGCGACCGTGCACATTGGCACGAGGTCCAGGGCGAAGCATCAGCCCGGTTAGCTCAGTCGGTGGAGCACCAGACTCTTAATCTGGCTGTCGTGGGTTCGAGCCCCGCATCGGGCTTAGCTTTCTGCATTGCGTCGCAGAGTCCGCTGTTCGAGCTCTCACTGTAATTAGCACCACCAGTCGTCAGACGCGGCAGCGACCGTGCACATTGGCACGAGGTCCAGGGCGAAGCAACAGCCCGGTTAGCTCAGTCGGTAGAGCACCAGACTCTTAATCTGGCTGTCGCGGGTTCGAGCCCCGCATCGGGCTTAGCTTTTTGCATTGCGTCGCAGAGTCCGCTGTTCGAGCTCTCACTGTAATTAGCACCACCAGTCGTCAGACGCGGCAGCGACCGTGCACATTGGCACGAGGTCCAGGGCGAAGCAACAGCCCGGTTAGCTCAGTCGGTAGAGCACCAGACTCTTAATCTGGCTGTCGCGGGTTCGAGCCCCGCATCGGGCTTAGCTTTTTGCATTGCGTCGCAGAGTCCGCTGTTCAAGCTCTCACTGTAATTAGCACCACCAGTCGTCAGACGCGGCAGCGACCGTGCACATTGGCACGAGGTCTAGGGCGAAGCAACAGCCCGGTTAGCTCAGTCGGTAGAGCACCAGACTCTTAATCTGGCTGTCGCGGGTTCGAGCCCCGCATCGGGCTTAGCTTTTTGCATTGCGTCGCAGAGTCCGCTGTTCGAGCTCTCACTGTCGCACCACCAGTAGTCAGATGCGGCAGCGACCGTGCACATTGGCACGAGGTCCAGGGCGAAGCATCAGCCCGGTTAGCTCAGTCGGTGGAGCACCAGACTCTTAATCTGGCTGTCGTGGGTTCGAGCCCCGCATCGGGCTTAGCTTTCTGCATTGCGTCGCAGAGTCCGCTGTTCAAGCTCTCACTGTAATTAGCACCACCAGTCGTCAGACGCGGCAGCGACCGTGCACATTGGCACGAGGTCTAGGGCGAAGCAACAGCCCGGTTAGCTCAGTCGGTAGAGCACCAGACTCTTAATCTGGCTGTCGCGGGTTCGAGCCCCGCATCGGGCTTAGCTTTTTGCATTGCGTCGCAGAGTCCGCTGCTCGAGCTCCCACTGTAATTAGCACCACCAGTCGTCAGACGCGGCAGCGACCGTGCACATTGGCACGAGGTCTAGGGCGAAGCAACAGCCCGGATAGCTCAGTCGGTAGAGCACCAGACTCTTAATCTGGCTGTCGCGGGTTCGAGCCCCGCATCGGGCTTAGCTTTTTGCATTGCGTCGCAGAGTCCGCTGTTCGAGCTCTCACTGTAATTAGCACCACCAGTCGTCAGACGCGGCAGCGACCGTGCACATTGGCACGAGGTCCAGGGCGAAGCATCAGACCGGTTAGCTCAGTCGGTAGAGCACCAGACTCTTAATCTGGCTGTTGCGGGTTCGAGCCCCGCATCGGGCTTAGCTTTTTGCATTGCGTCGCAGAGTCCGCTGTTCGAGCTCTCACTGTAATTAGCACCACCAGTCGTCAGACGCGGCAGCGACCGTGCACATTGGCACGAGGTCTAGGGCGAAGCAACAGCCCGGTTAGCTCAGTCGGTAGAGCACCAGACTCTTAATCTGGCTGTCGCGGGTTCGAGCCCCGCATCGGGCTTAGCTTTTTGCATTGCGTCGCAGAGTCCGCTGTTCGAGCTCTCACTGTAATTAGCACCACCAGTCGTCAGACGCGGCAGCGACCGTGCACATTGGCACGAGGTCCAGGGCGAAGCAACAGCCCGGTTAGCTCAGTCGGTAGAGCACCAGACTCTTAATCTGGCTGTCGCGGGTTCGAGCCCCGCATCGGGCTTAGCTTTTTGCATTGCGTCGCAGAGTCCGCTGTTCAAGCTCTCACTGTAATTAGCACCACCGGTCGTCAGATGCGGCAGCGACCGTGCACATTGGCACGAGGTCCAGGGCGAAGCAACAGCCCGGTTAGCTCAGTCGGTAGAGCACCAGACTCTTAATCTGGCTGTCGCGGGTTCGAGCTCCGCATCGGGCTTAGCTTTTTGCATTGCGTCGCAGAGTCCGCTGTTCGAGCTCTCACTGTAATTAGCACCACCAGTCGTCAGACGCGGCAGCGACCGTGCACATTGGCACGAGGTCCAGGGCGAAGCAACAGCCCGGTTAGCTCAGTCGGTAGAGCACCACACTCTTAATCTGGCTGTCGCGGGTTCGAGCCCCGCATCGGGCTTAGCTTTTTGCATTGCGTCGCAGAGTCCGCTGTTCGAGCTCTCACTGTAATTAGCACCACCGGTCGTCAGATGCGGCAGCGACCGTGCACATTGGCACGAGGTCCAGGGCGAAGCAACAGCCCGGTTAGCTCAGTCGGTAGAGCACCAGACTCTTAATCTGGCTGTCGCGGGTTCGAGCCCCGCATCGGGCTTAGCTTTTTGCATTGCGTCGCAGAGTCCGCTGTTCGAGCTCCCACTGTAATTAGCACCACCAGTCGTCAGACGCGGCAGCGACCGTGCACATTGGCACGAGGTCCAGGGCGAAGCAACAGCCCGGATAGCTCAGTCGGTAGAGCACCAGACTCTTAATCTGGCTGTCGCGGGTTCGAGCCCCGCATCGGGCTTAGCTTTTTGCATTGCGTCGCAGAGTCCGCTGTTCGAGCTCTCACTGTAATTAGCACCACCAGTCGTCAGACGCGGCAGCGACCGTGCACATTGGCACGAGGTCCAGGGCGAAGCATCAGCCCGGTTAGCTCAGTCGGTGGAGCACCAGACTCTTAATCTGGCTGTCGTGGGTTCGAGCCCCGCATCGGGCTTAGCTTTCTGCATTGCGTCGCAGAGTCCGCTGTTCGAGCTCTCACTGTAATTAGCACCACCAGTCGTCAGACGCGGCAGCGACCGTGCACATTGGCACGAGGTCCAGGGCGAAGCAACAGCCCGGTTAGCTCAGTCGGTAGAGCACCAGACTCTTAATCTGGCTGTCGCGGGTTCGAGCCCCGCATCGGGCTTAGCTTTTTGCATTGCGTCGCAGAGTCCGCTGTTCGAGCTCTCACTGTAATTAGCACCACCGGTCGTCAGATGCGGCAGCGACCGTGCACATTGGCACGAGGTCCAGGGCGAAGCAACAGCCCGGTTAGCTCAGTCGGTAGAGCACCAGACTCTTAATCTGGCTGTCGCGGGTTCGAGCCCCGCATCGGGCTTAGCTTTTTGCATTGCGTCGCAGAGTCCGCTGTTCAAGCTCTCACTGTAATTAGCACCACCAGTCGTCAGACGCGGCAGCGACCGTGCACATTGGCACGAGGTCTAGGGCGAAGCAACAGCCCGGTTAGCTCAGTCGGTAGAGCACCAGACTCTTAATCTGGCTGTCGCGGGTTCGAGCCCCGCATCGGGCTTAGCTTTTTGCATTGCGTCGCAGAGTCCGCTGTTCGAGCTCTCACTGTAATTAGCACCACCAGTCGTCAGACGCGGCAGCGACCGTGCACATTGGCACGAGGTCCAGGGCGAAGCAACAGCCCGGTTAGCTCAGTCGGTAGAGCACCACACTCTTAATCTGGCTGTCGCGGGTTCGAGCCCCGCATCGGGCTTAGCTTTTTGCATTGCGTCGCAGAGTCCGCTGTTCGAGCTCTCACTGTAATTAGCACCACCGGTCGTCAGATGCGGCAGCGACCGTGCACATTGGCACGAGGTCCAGGGCGAAGCAACAGCCCGGTTAGCTCAGTCGGTAGAGCACCAGACTCTTAATCTGGCTGTCGCGGGTTCGAGCTCCGCATCGGGCTTAGCTTTTTGCATTGCGTCGCAGAGTCCGCTGTTCGAGCTCTCACTGTAATTAGCACCACCGGTCGTCAGATGCGGCAGCGACCGTGCACATTGGCACGAGGTCCAGGGCGAAGCAACAGCCCGGTTAGCTCAGTCGGTAGAGCACCAGACTCTTAATCTGGCTGTCGCGGGTTCGAGCCCCGCATCGGGCTTAGCTTTTTGCATTGCGTCGCAGAGTCCGCTGTTCAAGCTCTCACTGTAATTAGCACCACCAGTCGTCAGACGCGGCAGCGACCGTGCACATTGGCACGAGGTCTAGGGCGAAGCAACAGCCCGGTTAGCTCAGTCGGTAGAGCACCAGACTCTTAATCTGGCTGTCGCGGGTTCGAGCCCCGCATCGGGCTTAGCTTTTTGCATTGCGTCGCAGAGTCCGCTGTTCGAGCTCTCACTGTAATTAGCACCACCAGTCGTCAGACGCGGCAGCGACCGTGCACATTGGCACGAGGTCCAGGGCGAAGCAACAGCCCGGTTAGCTCAGTCGGTAGAGCACCACACTCTTAATCTGGCTGTCGCGGGTTCGAGCCCCGCATCGGGCTTAGCTTTTTGCATTGCGTCGCAGAGTCCGCTGTTCGAGCTCTCACTGTAATTAGCACCACCGGTCGTCAGATGCGGCAGCGACCGTGCACATTGGCACGAGGTCCAGGGCGAAGCAACAGCCCGGTTAGCTCAGTCGGTAGAGCACCAGACTCTTAATCTGGCTGTCGCGGGTTCGAGCTCCGCATCGGGCTTAGCTTTTTGCATTGCGTCGCAGAGTCCGCTGTTCGAGCTCTCACTGTAATTAGCACCACCGGTCGTCAGATGCGGCAGCGACCGTGCACATTGGCACGAGGTCCAGGGCGAAGCAACAGCCCGGTTAGCTCAGTCGGTAGAGCACCAGACTCTTAATCTGGCTGTCGCGGGTTCGAGCCCCGCATCGGGCTTAGCTTTTTGCATTGCGTCGCAGAGTCCGCTGTTCGAGCTCTCACTGTAATTAGCACCACCAGTCGTCAGACGCGGCAGCGACCGTGCACATTGGCACGAGGTCTAGGGCGAAGCAACAGACCGGTTAGCTCAGTCGGTAGAGCACCAGACTCTTAATCTGGCTGTCGCGGGTTCGAGCCCCGCATCGGGCTTAGCTTTTTGCATTGCGTCGCAGAGTCCGCTGTTCGAGCTCTCACTGTAATTAGCACCACCGGTCGTCAGATGCGGCAGCGACCGTGCACATTGGCACGAGGTCCAGGGCGAAGCAACAGCCCGGTTAGCTCAGTCGGTAGAGCACCAGACTCTTAATCTGGCTGTCGCGGGTTCGAGCCCCGCATCGGGCTTAGCTTTTTGCATTGCGTCGCAGAGTCCGCTGTTCGAGCTCTCACTGTAATTAGCACCACCGGTCGTCAGATGCGGCAGCGACCGTGCACATTGGCACGAGGTCCAGGGCGAAGCAACAGCCCGGTTAGCTCAGTCGGTAGAGCACCAGACTCTTAATCTGGCTGTCGCGGGTTCGAGCTCCGCATCGGGCTTAGCTTTTTGCATTGCGTCGCAGAGTCCGCTGTTCGAGCTCTCACTGTAATTAGCACCACCAGTCGTCAGACGCGGCAGCGACCGTGCACATTGGCACGAGGTCCAGGGCGAAGCAACAGCCCGGTTAGCTCAGTCGGTAGAGCACCAGACTCTTAATCTGGCTGTCGCGGGTTCGAGCCCCGCATCGGGCTTAGCTTTTTGCATTGCGTCGCAGAGTCCGCTGTTCGAGCTCTCACTGTAATTAGCACCACCAGTCGTCAGACGCGGCAGCGGCCGTGCACATTGGCACGAGGTCCAGGGCGAAGCAACAGCCCGGTTAGCTCAGTCGGTAGAGCACCAGACTCTTAATCTGGCTGTCGCGGGTTCGAGCTCCGCATCGGGCTTAGCTTTTTGCATTGCGTCGCAGAGTCCGCTGTTCGAGCTCTCACTGTAATTAGCACCACCAGTCGTCAGACGCGGCAGCGACCGTGTACATTGGCACGAGGTCCAGGGCGAAGCAACAGCCCGGTTAGCTCAGTCGGTAGAGCACCAGACTCTTAATCTGGCTGTCGCGGGTTCGAGCCCCGCATCGGGCTTAGCTTTTTGCATTGCGTCGCAGAGTCCGCTGTTCGAGCTCTCACTGTCGCACCACCAGTAGTCAGATGCGGCAGCGACCGTGCACATTGGCACGAGGTCCAGGGCGAAGCAACAGCCCGGTTAGCTCAGTCGGTAGAGCACCAGACTCTTAATCTGGCTGTCGCGGGTTCGAGCTCCGCATCGGGCTTAGCTTTTTGCATTGCGTCGCAGAGTCCGCTGTTCGAGCTCTCACTGTAATTAGCACCACCAGTCGTCAGACGCGGCAGGGACCGTGCACATTGGCACGAGGTCCAGGGCGAAGCAACAGCCCGGTTAGCTCAGTCGGTAGAGCACCAGACTCTTAATCTGGCTGTCGCGGGTTCGAGCCCCGCATCGGGCTTAGCTTTTTGCATTGCGTCGCAGAGTCCGCTGTTCGAGCTCTCACTGTAATTAGCACCACCAGTCGTCAGACGCGGCAGCGACCGTGCACATTGGCACGAGGTCCAGGGCGAAGCAACAGCCCGGTTAGCTCAGTCGGTAGAGCACCAGACTCTTAATCTGGCTGTCGCGGGTTCGAGCCCCGCATCGGGCTTAGCTTTTTGCATTGCGTCGCAGAGTCCGCTGTTCGAGCTCTCACTGTCGCACCACCAGTAGTCAGATGCGGCAGCGACCGTGCACATTGGCACGAGGTCCAGGGCGAAGCAACAGCCCGGTTAGCTCAGTCGGTAGAGCACCAGACTCTTAATCTGGCTGTCGCGGGTTCGAGCCCCGCATCGGGCTTAGCTTTTTGCATTGCGTCGCAGAGTCCGCTGTTCGAGCTCTCACTGTAATTAGCACCACCAGTCGTCAGACGCGGCAGCGACCGTGCACATTGGCACGAGGTCCAGGGCGAAGCAACAGCCCGGTTAGCTCAGTCGGTAGAGCACCAGACTCTTAATCTGGCTGTCGCGGGTTCGAGCCCCGCATCGGGCTTAGCTTTTTGCATTGCGTCGCAGAGTCCGCTGTTCGAGCTCTCACTGTAATTAGCACCACCGGTCGTCAGATGCGGCAGCGACCGTGCACATTGGCACGAGGTCCAGGGCGAAGCAACAGCCCGGTTAGCTCAGTCGGTAGAGCACCAGACTCTTAATCTGGCTGTCGCGGGTTCGAGCCCCGCATCGGGGTTAGCTTTTTGCATTGCGTCGCAGAGTCCGCTGCTCGAGCTCTCACTGTAATTAGCACCACCAGTCGTCAGACGCGGCAGCGACCGTGCACATTGGCACGAGGTCCAGGGCGAAGCAACAGCCCGGTTAGCTCAGTCGGTAGAGCACCAGACTCTTAATCTGGCTGTCGCGGGTTCGAGCCCCGCATCGGGCTTAGCTTTTTGCATTGCGTCGCAGAGTCCGCTGTTCGAGCTCTCACTGTAATTAGCACCACCAGTCGTCAGACGCGGCAGCGACCGTGCACATTGGCACGAGGTCCAGGGCGAAGCAACAGCCCGGTTAGCTCAGTCGGTAGAGCACCAGACTCTTAATCTGGCTGTCGCGGGTTCGAGCCCCGCATCGGGCTTAGCTTTTTGCATTGCGTCGCAGAGTCCGCTGTTCGAGCTCTCACTGTAATTAGCACCACCGGTCGTCAGATGCGGCAGCGACCGTGCACATTGGCACGAGGTCCAGGGCGAAGCAACAGCCCGGTTAGCTCAGTCGGTAGAGCACCAGACTCTTAATCTGGCTGTCGCGGGTTCGAGCCCCGCATCGGGCTTAGCTTTTTGCATTGCGTCGCAGAGTCCGCTGTTCAAGCTCTCACTGTAATTAGCACCACCAGTCGTCAGACGCGGCAGCGACCGTGTACATTGGCACGAGGTCCAGGGCGAAGCAACAGCCCGGTTAGCTCAGTCGGTAGAGCACCAGACTCTTAATCTGGCTGTCGCGGGTTCGAGCCCCGCATCGGGCTTAGCTTTTTGCATTGCGTCGCAGAGTCCGCTGTTCGAGCTCTCACTGTAATTAGCACCACCAGTCGTCAGACGCGGCAGCGACCGTGCACATTGGCACGAGGTCCAGGGCGAAGCAACAGCCCGGTTAGCTCAGTCGGTAGAGCACCAGACTCTTAATCTGGCTGTCGCGGGTTCGAGCCCCGCATCGGGCTTAGCTTTTTGCATTGCGTCGCAGAGTCCGCTGTTCGAGCTCTCACTGTCGCACCACCAGTAGTCAGATGCGGCAGCGACCGTGCACATTGGCACGAGGTCCAGGGCGAAGCATCAGCCAGGTTAGCTCAGTCGGTGGAGCACCAGACTCTTAATCTGGCTGTCGTGGGTTCGAGCCCCGCATCGGGCTTAGCTTTCTGCATTGCGTCGCAGAGTCCGCTGTTCGAGCTCTCACTGTAATTAGCACCACCAGTCGTCAGACGCGGCAGCGACCGTGCACATTGGCACGAGGTCCAGGGCGAAGCAACAGCCCGGTTAGCTCAGTCGGCAGAGCACCAGACTCTTAATCTGGCTGTCGCGGGTTCGAGCCCCGCATCGGGCTTAGCTTTTTGCATTGCGTCGCAGAGTCCGCTGTTCGAGCTCTCACTGTCGCACCACCAGTAGTCAGATGCGGCAGCGACCGTGCACATTGGCACGAGGTCCAGGGCGAAGCATCAGCCAGGTTAGCTCAGTCGGTGGAGCACCAGACTCTTAATCTGGCTGTCGTGGGTTCGAGCCCCGCATCGGGCTTAGCTTTCTGCATTGCATCGCAGAGTCCGCTGTTCGAGCTCTCACTGTAATTAGCACCACCAGTCGTCAGATGCGGCAGCGACCGTGCACATTGGCACGAGGTCCAGGGCGAAGCATCAGCCAGGTTAGCTCAGTCGGTGGAGCACCAGACTCTTAATCTGGCTGTCGTGGGTTCGAGCCCCGCATCGGGCTTAGCTTTCTGCATTGCGTCGCAGAGTCCGCTGTTCGAGCTCTCACTGTAATTAGCACCACCAGTCGTCAGACGCGGCAGCGACCGTGCACATTGGCACGAGGTCCAGGGCGAAGCAACAGCCCGGTTAGCTCAGTCGGCAGAGCACCAGACTCTTAATCTGGCTGTCGCGGGTTCGAGCCCCGCATCGGGCTTAGCTTTTTGCATTGCGTCGCAGAGTCCGCTGTTCGAGCTCTCACTGTCGCACCACCAGTAGTCAGATGCGGCAGCGACCGTGCACATTGGCACGAGGTCCAGGGCGAAGCAACAGCCCGGTTAGCTCAGTCGGTAGAGCACCAGACTCTTAATCTGGCTGTCGCGGGTTCGAGCCCCGCATCGGGCTTAGCTTTTTGCATTGCGTCGCAGAGTCCGCTGTTCGAGCTCTCACTGTAATTAGCACCACCAGTCGTCAGACGCGGCAGCGACCGTGCACATTGGCACGAGGTCCAGGGCGAAGCAACAGCCCGGTTAGCTCAGTCGGTAGAGCACCAGACTCTTAATCTGGCTGTCGCGGGTTCGAGCCCCGCATCGGGCTTAGCTTTTTGCATTGCGTCGCAGAGTCCGCTGTTCGAGCTCTCACTGTCGCACCACCAGTAGTCAGATGCGGCAGCGACCGTGCACATTGGCACGAGGTCCAGGGCGAAGCATCAGCCAGGTTAGCTCAGTCGGTGGAGCACCAGACTCTTAATCTGGCTGTCGTGGGTTCGAGCCCCGCATCGGGCTTAGCTTTCTGCATTGCGTCGCAGAGTCCGCTGTTCGAGCTCTCACTGTAATTAGCACCACCAGTCGTCAGACGCGGCAGCGACCGTGCACATTGGCACGAGGTCCAGGGCGAAGCAACAGCCCGGTTAGCTCAGTCGGCAGAGCACCAGACTCTTAATCTGGCTGTCGCGGGTTCGAGCCCCGCATCGGGCTTAGCTTTTTGCATTGCGTCGCAGAGTCCGCTGTTCGAGCTCTCACTGTCGCACCACCAGTAGTCAGATGCGGCAGCGACCGTGCACATTGGCACGAGGTCCAGGGCGAAGCATCAGCCAGGTTAGCTCAGTCGGTGGAGCACCAGACTCTTAATCTGGCTGTCGTGGGTTCGAGCCCCGCATCGGGCTTAGCTTTCTGCATTGCATCGCAGAGTCCGCTGTTCGAGCTCTCACTGTAATTAGCACCACCAGTCGTCAGATGCGGCAGCGACCGTGCACATTGGCACGAGGTCCAGGGCGAAGCAACAGCCCGGTTAGCTCAGTCGGTAGAGCACCAGACTCTTAATCTGGCTGTCGCGGGTTCGAGCCCCGCGTCGGGCTTAGCTTTTTGCATTGCGTCGCAGAGTCCGCTGCTCGAGCTCTCACTGTAATTAGCCCCACCAGTCGTCAGACGCGGCAGCGACCGTGCACATTGGCACGAGGTCCAGGGCGAAGCAACAGCCCGGTTAGCTCAGTCGGTAGAGCACCAGACTCTTAATCTGGCTGTCGCGGGTTCGAGCCCCGCGTCGGGCTTAGCTTTTTGCATTGCGTCGCAGAGTCCGCTGCTCGAGCTCTCACTGTAATTAGCCCCACCAGTCGTCAGACGCGGCAGCGACCGTGCACATTGGCACGAGGTCCAGGGCGAAGCAACAGCCCGGTTAGCTCAGTCGGTAGAGCACCAGACTCTTAATCTGGCTGTCGCGGGTTCGAGCCCCGCATCGGGCTTAGCTTTTTGCATTGCGTCGCAGAGTCCGCTGTTCGAGCTCTCACTGTAATTAGCACCACCGGTCGTCAGATGCGGCAGCGACCGTGCACATTGGTACGAGGTCCAGGGCGAAGCAACAGCCAGGTTAGCTCAGTCGGTAGAGCACCAGACTCTTAATCTGGCTGTCGCGGGTTCGAGCCCCGCATCGGGCTTAGCTTTTTGCATTGCGTCGCAGAGTCCGCTGTTCGAGCTCTCACTGTAATTAGCACCACCGGTCGTCAGATGCGGCAGCGACCGTGCACATTGGCACGAGGTCCAGGGCGAAGCAACAGCCCGGTTAGCTCAGTCGGCAGAGCACCAGACTCTTAATCTGGCTGTCGCGGGTTCGAGCCCCGCATCGGGCTTAGCTTTTTGCATTGCGTCGCAGAGTCCGCTGTTCGAGCTCTCACTGTCGCACCACCAGTAGTCAGATGCGGCAGCGACCGTGCACATTGGCACGAGGTCCAGGGCGAAGCAACAGCCCGGTTAGCTCAGTCGGTAGAGCACCAGACTCTTAATCTGGCTGTCGCGGGTTCGAGCCCCGCATCGGGCTTAGCTTTTTGCATTGCGTCGCAGAGTCCGCTGTTCGAGCTCTCACTGTAATTAGCACCACCAGTCGTCAGACGCGGCAGCGACCGTGCACATTGGCACGAGGTCCAGGGCGAAGCAACAGCCCGGTTAGCTCAGTCGGTAGAGCACCAGACTCTTAATCTGGCTGTCGCGGGTTCGAGCCCCGCATCGGGCTTAGCTTTTTGCATTGCGTCGCAGAGTCCGCTGTTCGAGCTCTCACTGTCGCACCACCAGTAGTCAGATGCGGCAGCGACCGTGCACATTGGCACGAGGTCCAGGGCGAAGCATCAGCCAGGTTAGCTCAGTCGGTGGAGCACCAGACTCTTAATCTGGCTGTCGTGGGTTCGAGCCCCGCATCGGGCTTAGCTTTCTGCATTGCGTCGCAGAGTCCGCTGTTCGAGCT
Organism: Heligmosomoides polygyrus bakeri; assembly: GCA_947359475.1. Classification (NCBI taxonomy): domain Eukaryota; kingdom Metazoa; phylum Nematoda; class Chromadorea; order Rhabditida; family Heligmosomidae; genus Heligmosomoides; species Heligmosomoides polygyrus. Next base: position 92,846,452 of record OX375869.1, on the reverse strand, counting down.
CTCACTGTAATTAGCACCACCAGTCGTCAGACGCGGCAGCGACCGTGCACATTGGCACGAGGTCCAGGGCGAAGCAACAGCCCGGTTAGCTCAGTCGGCAGAGCACCAGACTCTTAATCTGGCTGTCGCGGGTTCGAGCCCCGCATCGGGCTTAGCTTTTTGCATTGCGTCGCAGAGTCCGCTGTTCGAGCTCTCACTGTCGCACCACCAGTAGTCAGATGCGGCAGCGACCGTGCACATTGGCACGAGGTCCAGGGCGAAGCATCAGCCAGGTTAGCTCAGTCGGTGGAGCACCAGACTCTTAATCTGGCTGTCGTGGGTTCGAGCCCCGCATCGGGCTTAGCTTTCTGCATTGCATCGCAGAGTCCGCTGTTCGAGCTCTCACTGTAATTAGCACCACCAGTCGTCAGATGCGGCAGCGACCGTGCACATTGGCACGAGGTCCAGGGCGAAGCAACAGCCCGGTTAGCTCAGTCGGTAGAGCACCAGACTCTTAATCTGGCTGTCGCGGGTTCGAGCCCCGCGTCGGGCTTAGCTTTTTGCATTGCGTCGCAGAGTCCGCTGCTCGAGCTCTCACTGTAATTAGCCCCACCAGTCGTCAGACGCGGCAGCGACCGTGCACATTGGCACGAGGTCCAGGGCGAAGCAACAGCCCGGTTAGCTCAGTCGGTAGAGCACCAGACTCTTAATCTGGCTGTCGCGGGTTCGAGCCCCGCGTCGGGCTTAGCTTTTTGCATTGCGTCGCAGAGTCCGCTGCTCGAGCTCTCACTGTAATTAGCCCCACCAGTCGTCAGACGCGGCAGCGACCGTGCACATTGGCACGAGGTCCAGGGCGAAGCAACAGCCCGGTTAGCTCAGTCGGTAGAGCACCAGACTCTTAATCTGGCTGTCGCGGGTTCGAGCCCCGCATCGGGCTTAGCTTTTTGCATTGCGTCGCAGAGTCCGCTGTTCGAGCTCTCACTGTAATTAGCACCACCGGTCGTCAGATGCGGCAGCGACCGTGCACATTGGTACGAGGTCCAGGGCGAAGCAACAGCCAGGTTAGCTCAGTCGGTAGAGCACCAGACTCTTAATCTGGCTGTCGCGGGTTCGAGCCCCGCATCGGGCTTAGCTTTTTGCATTGCGTCGCAGAGTCCGCTGTTCGAGCTCTCACTGTAATTAGCACCACCGGTCGTCAGATGCGGCAGCGACCGTGCACATTGGCACGAGGTCCAGGGCGAAGCAACAGCCCGGTTAGCTCAGTCGGTAGAGCACCAGACTCTTAATCTGGCTGTCGCGGGTTCGAGCCCCGCATCGGGCTTAGCTTTCTGCATTGCGTCGCAGAGTCCGCTGTTCAAGCTCTCACTGTAATTAGCACCACCAGTCGTCAGACGCGGCAGCGACCGTGCACATTGGCACGAGGTCTAGGGCGAAGCAACAGCCCGGTTAGCTCAGTCGGTAGAGCACCAGACTCTTAATCTGGCTGTCGCGGGTTCGAGCCCCGCATCGGGCTTAGCTTTTTGCATTGCGTCGCAGAGTCCGCTGCTCGAGCTCTCACTGTAATTAGCACCACCAGTCGTCAGACGCGGCAGCGACCGTGCACATTGGCACAAGGTCCAGGGCGAAGCAACAGCCCGGTTAGCTCAGTCGGTAGAGCACCAGACTCTTAATCTGGCTGTCGCGGGTTCGAGCCCCGCATCGGGCTTAGCTTTTTGCATTGCGTCGCAGAGTCCGCTGTTCGAGCTCTCACTGTAATTAGCACCACCGGTCGTCAGATGCGGCAGCGACCGTGCACATTGGCACGAGGTCCAGGGCGAAGCAACAGCCCGGTTAGCTCAGTCGGTAGAGCACCAGACTCTTAATCTGGCTGTCGCGGGTTCGAGCCCCGCATCGGGCTTAGCTTTTTGCATTGCGTCGCAGAGTCCGCTGTTCGAGCTCTCACTGTAATTAGCACCACCGGTCGTCAGATGCGGCAGCGACCGTGCACATTGGCACGAGGTCCAGGGCGAAGCAACAGCCCGGTTAGCTCAGTCGGTAGAGCACCAGACTCTTAATCTGGCTGTCGCGGGTTCGAGCCCCGCATCGGGCTTAGCTTTCTGCATTGCGTCGCAGAGTCCGCTGCTCGAGCTCTCACTGTAATTAGCACCACCAGTCGTCAGACGCGGCAGCGACCGTGCACATTGGCACGAGGTCCAGGGCGAAGCAACAGCCCGGTTAGCTCAGTCGGTAGAGCACCAGACTCTTAATCTGGCTGTCGCGGGTTCGAGCCCCGCATCGGGCTTAGCTTTTTGCATTGCGTCGCAGAGTCCGCTGTTCAAGCTCTCACTGTAATTAGCACCACCAGTCGTCAGACGCGGCAGCGACCGTGCACATTGGCACGAGGTCCAGGGCGAAGCAACAGCCCGGTTAGCTCAGTCGGTAGAGCACCAGACTCTTAATCTGGCTGTCGCGGGTTCGAGCCCCGCATCGGGCTTAGCTTTTTGCATTGCGTCGCAGAGTCCGCTGTTCGAGCTCTCACTGTCGCACCACCAGTAGTCAGATGCGGCAGCGACCGTGCACATTGGCACGAGGTCCAGGGCGAAGCATCAGCCAGGTTAGCTCAGTCGGTGGAGCACCAGACTCTTAATCTGGCTGTCGTGGGTTCGAGCCCCGCATCGGGCTTAGCTTTCTGCATTGCGTCGCAGAGTCCGCTGTTCGAGCTCTCACTGTAATTAGCACCACCAGTCGTCAGACGCGGCAGCGACCGTGCACATTGGCACGAGGTGCAGGGCGAAGCAACAGCCCGGTTAGCTCAGTCGGCAGAGCACCAGACTCTTAATCTGGCTGTCGCGGGTTCGAGCCCCGCATCGGGCTTAGCTTTTTGCATTGCGTCGCAGAGTCCGCTGTTCGAGCTCTCACTGTAATTAGCACCACCGGTCGTCAGATGCGGCAGCGACCGTGCACATTGGCACGAGGTCCAGGGCGAAGCAACAGCCCGGTTAGCTCAGTCGGTAGAGCACCAGACTCTTAATCTGGCTGTCGCGGGTTCGAGCCCCGCATCGGGCTTAGCTTTTTGCATTGCGTCGCAGAGTCCGCTGCTCGAGCTCTCACTGTAATTAGCACCACCAGTCGTCAGACGCGGCAGCGACCGTGCACATTGGCACGAGGTCCAGGGCGAAGCAACAGCCCGGTTAGCTCAGTCGGTAGAGCACCAGACTCTTAATCTGGCTGTCGCGGGTTCGAGCCCCGCATCGGGCTTAGCTTTTTGCATTGCGTCGCAGAGTCCGCTGTTCAAGCTCTCACTGTAATTAGCACCACCAGTCGTCAGACGCGGCAGCGACCGTGCACATTGGCACGAGGTCCAGGGCGAAGCAACAGCCCGGTTAGCTCAGTCGGTAGAGCACCAGACTCTTAATCTGGCTGTCGCGGGTTCGAGCCCCGCATCGGGCTTAGCTTTTTGCATTGCGTCGCAGAGTCCGCTGTTCGAGCTCTCACTGTCGCACCACCAGTAGTCAGATGCGGCAGCGACCGTGCACATTGGCACGAGGTCCAGGGCGAAGCATCAGCCAGGTTAGCTCAGTCGGTGGAGCACCAGACTCTTAATCTGGCTGTCGTGGGTTCGAGCCCCGCATCGGGCTTAGCTTTCTGCATTGCGTCGCAGAGTCCGCTGTTCGAGCTCTCACTGTAATTAGCACCACCAGTCGTCAGACGCGGCAGCGACCGTGCACATTGGCACGAGGTGCAGGGCGAAGCAACAGCCCGGTTAGCTCAGTCGGCAGAGCACCAGACTCTTAATCTGGCTGTCGCGGGTTCGAGCCCCGCATCGGGCTTAGCTTTTTGCATTGCGTCGCAGAGTCCGCTGTTCGAGCTCTCACTGTAATTAGCACCACCGGTCGTCAGATGCGGCAGCGACCGTGCACATTGGCACGAGGTCCAGGGCGAAGCAACAGCCCGGTTAGCTCAGTCGGTAGAGCACCAGACTCTTAATCTGGCTGTCGCGGGTTCGAGCCCCGCATCGGGCTTAGCTTTTTGCATTGCGTCGCAGAGTCCGCTGCTCGAGCTCTCACTGTAATTAGCACCACCAGTCGTCAGACGCGGCAGCGACCGTGCACATTGGCACGAGGTCCAGGGCGAAGCAACAGCCCGGTTAGCTCAGTCGGTAGAGCACCAGACTCTTAATCTGGCTGTCGCGGGTTCGAGCCCCGCATCGGGCTTAGCTTTTTGCATTGCGTCGCAGAGTCCGCTGTTCGAGCTCTCACTGTAATTAGCACCACCAGTCGTCAGACGCGGCAGCGACCGTGCACATTGGTACGAGGTCCAGGGCGAAGCAACAGCCCGGTTAGCTCAGTCGGTAGAGCACCAGACTCTTAATCTGGCTGTCGCGGGTTCGAGCCCCGCATCGGGCTTAGCTTTTTGCATTGCGTCGCAGAGTCCGCTGTTCGAGCTCTCACTGTCGCACCACCAGTAGTCAGATGCGGCAGCGACCGTGCACATTGGCACGAGGTCCAGGGCGAAGCATCAGCCAGGTTAGCTCAGTCGGTGGAGCACCAGACTCTTAATCTGGCTGTCGTGGGTTCGAGCCCCGCATCGGGCTTAGCTTTCTGCATTGCGTCGCAGAGTCCGCTGTTCGAGCTCTCACTGTAATTAGCACCACCAGTCGTCAGACGCGGCAGCGACCGTGCACATTGGCACGAGGTCCAGGGCGAAGCAACAGCCCGGTTAGCTCAGTCGGCAGAGCACCAGACTCTTAATCTGGCTGTCGCGGGTTCGAGCCCCGCATCGGGCTTAGCTTTTTGCATTGCGTCGCAGAGTCCGCTGTTCAAGCTCTCACTGTAATTAGCACCACCAGTCGTCAGACGCGGCAGCGACCGTGCACATTGGCACGAGGTCCAGGGCGAAGCAACAGCCCGGTTAGCTCAGTCGGTAGAGCACCAGACTCTTAATCTGGCTGTCGCGGGTTCGAGCCCCGCATCGGGCTTAGCCTTTTGCATTGCGTCGCAGAGTCCGCTGTTCGAGCTCTCACTGTCGCACCACCAGTAGTCAGATGCGGCAGCGACCGTGCACATTGGCACGAGGTCCAGGGCGAAGCATCAGCCCGGTTAGCTCAGTCGGTGGAGCACCAGACTCTTAATCTGGCTGTCGTGGGTTCGAGCCCCGCATCGGGCTTAGCTTTCTGCATTGCGTCGCAGAGTCCGCTGTTCAAGCTCTCACTGTAATTAGCACCACCAGTCGTCAGACGCGGCAGCGACCGTGCACATTGGCACGAGGTCTAGGGCGAAGCAACAGCCCGGTTAGCTCAGTCGGTAGAGCACCAGACTCTTAATCTGGCTGTCGCGGGTTCGAGCCCCGCATCGGGCTTAGCTTTTTGCATTGCGTCGCAGAGTCCGCTGTTCGAGCTCTCACTGTAATTAGCACCACCAGTCGTCAGACGCGGCAGCGACCGTGCACATTGGCACGAGGTCTAGGGCGAAGCAACAGACCGGTTAGCTCAGTCGGTAGAGCACCAGACTCTTAATCTGGCTGTCGCGGGTTCGAGCCCCGCATCGGGCTTAGCTTTTTGCATTGCGTCGCAGAGTCCGCTGTTCGAGCTCTCACTGTAATTAGCACCACCGGTCGTCAGATGCGGCAGCGACCGTGCACATTGGCACGAGGTCCAGGGCGAAGCAACAGCCCGGTTAGCTCAGTCGGTAGAGCACCAGACTCTTAATCTGGCTGTCGCGGGTTCGAGCCCCGCATCGGGCTTAGCTTTTTGCATTGCGTCGCAGAGTCCGCTGTTCGAGCTCTCACTGTAATTAGCACCACCGGTCGTCAGATGCGGCAGCGACCGTGCACATTGGCACGAGGTCCAGGGCGAAGCAACAGCCCGGTTAGCTCAGTCGGTAGAGCACCAGACTCTTAATCTGGCTGTCGCGGGTTCGAGCTCCGCATCGGGCTTAGCTTTTTGCATTGCGTCGCAGAGTCCGCTGTTCGAGCTCTCACTGTAATTAGCACCACCAGTCGTCAGACGCGGCAGCGACCGTGCACATTGGCACGAGGTCCAGGGCGAAGCAACAGCCCGGTTAGCTCAGTCGGTAGAGCACCAGACTCTTAATCTGGCTGTCGCGGGTTCGAGCCCCGCATCGGGCTTAGCTTTTTGCATTGCGTCGCAGAGTCCGCTGTTCGAGCTCTCACTGTAATTAGCACCACCAGTCGTCAGACGCGGCAGCGGCCGTGCACATTGGCACGAGGTCCAGGGCGAAGCAACAGCCCGGTTAGCTCAGTCGGTAGAGCACCAGACTCTTAATCTGGCTGTCGCGGGTTCGAGCCCCGCATCGGGCTTAGCTTTTTGCATTGCGTCGCAGAGTCCACTGTTCAAGCTCTCACTGTAATTAGCACCACCAGTCGTCAGACGCGGCAGCGACCGTGCACATTGGCACGAGGTCCAGGGCGAAGCAACAGCCCGGTTAGCTCAGTCGGTAGAGCACCAGACTCTTAATCTGGCTGTCGTGGGTTCGAGCCCCGCATCGGGCTTAGCTTTCTGCATTGCGTCGCAGAGTCCGCTGTTCGAGCTCTCACTGTAATTAGCACCACCAGTCGTCAGACGCGGCAGCGACCGTGCACATTGGCACGAGGTCCAGGGCGAAGCAACAGCCCGGTTAGCTCAGTCGGTAGAGCACCAGACTCTTAATCTGGCTGTCGCGGGTTCGAGCCCCGCATCGGGCTTAGCTTTTTGCATTGCGTCGCAGAGTCCGCTGTTCAAGCTCTCACTGTAATTAGCACCACCAGTCGTCAGACGCGGCAGCGACCGTGCACATTGGCACGAGGTCTAGGGCGAAGCAACAGCCCGGTTAGCTCAGTCGGTAGAGCACCAGACTCTTAATCTGGCTGTCGCGGGTTCGAGCCCCGCATCGGGCTTAGCTTTTTGCATTGCGTCGCAGAGTCCGCTGTTCGAGCTCTCACTGTAATTAGCACCACCAGTCGTCAGACGCGGCAGCGACCGTGCACATTGGCACGAGGTCTAGGGCGAAGCAACAGACCGGTTAGCTCAGTCGGTAGAGCACCAGACTCTTAATCTGGCTGTCGCGGGTTCGAGCCCCGCATCGGGCTTAGCTTTTTGCATTGCGTCGCAGAGTCCGCTGTTCGAGCTCTCACTGTAATTAGCACCACCGGTCGTCAGATGCGGCAGCGACCGTGCACATTGGCACGAGGTCCAGGGCGAAGCAACAGCCCGGTTAGCTCAGTCGGTAGAGCACCAGACTCTTAATCTGGCTGTCGCGGGTTTGAGCCCCGCATCGGGCTTAGCTTTCTGCATTGCGTCGCAGAGTCCGCTGTTCGAGCTCTCACTGTAATTAGCACCACCAGTCGTCAGACGCGGCAGCGACCGTGCACATTGGCACAAGGTCCAGGGCGAAGCATCAGCCCGGTTAGCTCAGTCGGTAGAGCACCAGACTCTTAATCTGGCTGTCGCGGGTTCGAGCCCCGCATCGGGCTTAGCTTTTTGCATTGCGTCGCAGAGTCCGCTGTTCGAGCTCTCACTGTAATTAGCACCACCGGTCGTCAGATGCGGCAGCGACCGTGCACATTGGCACGAGGTCCAGGGCGAAGCAACAGCCCGGTTAGCTCAGTCGGTAGAGCACCAGACTCTTAATCTGGCTGTCGCGGGTTCGAGCCCCGCATCGGGCTTAGCTTTTTGCATTGCGTCGCAGAGTCCGCTGCTCGAGCTCTCACTGTAATTAGCACCACCAGTCGTCAGACGCGGCAGCGACCGTGCACATTGGCACGAGGTCCAGGGCGAAGCAACAGCCCGGTTAGCTCAGTCGGTAGAGCACCAGACTCTTAATCTGGCTGTCGCGGGTTCGAGCCCCGCATCGGGCTTAGCTTTTTGCATTGCGTCGCAGAGTCCGCTGTTCGAGCTCTCACTGTAATTAGCACCACCAGTCGTCAGACGCGGCAGCGACCGTGCACATTGGCACGAGGTCCAGGGCGAAGCAACAGCCCGGTTAGCTCAGTCGGTAGAGCACCAGACTCTTAATCTGGCTGTCGCGGGTTCGAGCCCCGCATCGGGCTTAGCTTTTTGCATTGCGTCGCAGAGTCCGCTGTTCGAGCTCTCACTGTAATTAGCACCACCAGTCGTCAGACGCGGCAGCGACCGTGCACATTGGCACGAGGTCTAGGGCGAAGCAACAGACCGGTTAGCTCAGTCGGTAGAGCACCAGACTCTTAATCTGGCTGTCGCGGGTTCGAGCCCCGCATCGGGCTTAGCTTTTTGCATTGCGTCGCAGAGTCCGCTGTTCGAGCTCTCACTGTAATTAGCACCACCGGTCGTCAGATGCGGCAGCGACCGTGCACATTGGCACGAGGTCCAGGGCGAAGCAACAGCCCGGTTAGCTCAGTCGGTAGAGCACCAGACTCTTAATCTGGCTGTCGCGGGTTCGAGCCCCGCATCGGGCTTAGCTTTCTGCATTGCGTCGCAGAGTCCGCTGTTCGAGCTCTCACTGTAATTAGCACCACCAGTCGTCAGACGCGGCAGCGACCGTGCACATTGGCACGAGGTCCAGGGCGAAGCAACAGCCCGGTTAGCTCAGTCGGTAGAGCACCAGACTCTTAATCTGGCTGTCGCGGGTTCGAGCCCCGCATCGGGCTTAGCTTTTTGCATTGCGTCGCAGAGTCCGCTGTTCGAGCTCTCACTGTAATTAGCACCACCAGTCGTCAGACGCGGCAGCGACCGTGCACATTGGCACGAGGTCCAGGGCGAAGCAACAGCCCGGTTAGCTCAGTCGGTAGAGCACCAGACTCTTAATCTGGCTGTCGCGGGTTCGAGCCCCGCATCGGGCTTAGCTTTTTGCATTGCGTCGCAGAGTCCGCTGTTCGAGCTCTCACTGTAATTAGCACCACCAGTCGTCAGACGCGGCAGCGACCGTGCACATTGGCACGAGGTCTAGGGCGAAGCAACAGACCGGTTAGCTCAGTCGGTAGAGCACCAGACTCTTAATCTGGCTGTCGCGGGTTCGAGCCCCGCATCGGGCTTAGCTTTTTGCATTGCGTCGCAGAGTCCGCTGTTCGAGCTCTCACTGTAATTAGCACCACCGGTCGTCAGATGCGGCAGCGACCGTGCACATTGGCACGAGGTCCAGGGCGAAGCAACAGCCCGGTTAGCTCAGTCGGTAGAGCACCAGACTCTTAATCTGGCTGTCGCGGGTTCGAGCCCCGCATCGGGCTTAGCTTTTTGCATTGCGTCGCAGAGTCCGCTGTTCGAGCTCTCACTGTAATTAGCACCACCGGTCGTCAGATGCGGCAGCGACCGTGCACATTGGCACGAGGTCCAGGGCGAAGCAACAGCCCGGTTAGCTCAGTCGGTAGAGCACCAGACTCTTAATCTGGCTGTCGCGGGTTCGAGCTCCGCATCGGGCTTAGCTTTTTGCATTGCGTCGCAGAGTCCGCTGTTCGAGCTCTCACTGTAATTAGCACCACCAGTCGTCAGACGCGGCAGCGACCGTGCACATTGGCACGAGGTCCAGGGCGAAGCAACAGCCCGGTTAGCTCAGTCGGTAGAGCACCAGACTCTTAATCTGGCTGTCGCGGGTTCGAGCCCCGCATCGGGCTTAGCTTTTTGCATTGCGTCGCAGAGTCCGCTGTTCGAGCTCTCACTGTAATTAGCACCACCAGTCGTCAGACGCGGCAGCGGCCGTGCACATTGGCACGAGGTCCAGGGCGAAGCAACAGCCCGGTTAGCTCAGTCGGTAGAGCACCAGACTCTTAATCTGGCTGTCGCGGGTTCGAGCCCCGCATCGGGCTTAGCTTTTTGCATTGCGTCGCAGAGTCCACTGTTCAAGCTCTCACTGTAATTAGCACCACCAGTCGTCAGACGCGGCAGCGACCGTGCACATTGGCACGAGGTCCAGGGCGAAGCAACAGCCCGGTTAGCTCAGTCGGTAGAGCACCAGACTCTTAATCTGGCTGTCGTGGGTTCGAGCCCCGCATCGGGCTTAGCTTTCTGCATTGCGTCGCAGAGTCCGCTGTTCGAGCTCTCACTGTAATTAGCACCACCAGTCGTCAGACGCGGCAGCGACCGTGCACATTGGCACGAGGTCCAGGGCGAAGCAACAGCCCGGTTAGCTCAGTCGGTAGAGCACCAGACTCTTAATCTGGCTGTCGCGGGTTCGAGCCCCGCATCGGGCTTAGCTTTTTGCATTGCGTCGCAGAGTCCGCTGTTCAAGCTCTCACTGTAATTAGCACCACCAGTCGTCAGACGCGGCAGCGACCGTGCACATTGGCACGAGGTCTAGGGCGAAGCAACAGCCCGGTTAGCTCAGTCGGTAGAGCACCAGACTCTTAATCTGGCTGTCGCGGGTTCGAGCCCCGCATCGGGCTTAGCTTTTTGCATTGCGTCGCAGAGTCCGCTGTTCGAGCTCTCACTGTAATTAGCACCACCAGTCGTCAGACGCGGCAGCGACCGTGCACATTGGCACGAGGTCTAGGGCGAAGCAACAGACCGGTTAGCTCAGTCGGTAGAGCACCAGACTCTTAATCTGGCTGTCGCGGGTTCGAGCCCCGCATCGGGCTTAGCTTTTTGCATTGCGTCGCAGAGTCCGCTGTTCGAGCTCTCACTGTAATTAGCACCACCGGTCGTCAGATGCGGCAGCGACCGTGCACATTGGCACGAGGTCCAGGGCGAAGCAACAGCCCGGTTAGCTCAGTCGGTAGAGCACCAGACTCTTAATCTGGCTGTCGCGGGTTTGAGCCCCGCATCGGGCTTAGCTTTCTGCATTGCGTCGCAGAGTCCGCTGTTCGAGCTCTCACTGTAATTAGCACCACCAGTCGTCAGACGCGGCAGCGACCGTGCACATTGGCACAAGGTCCAGGGCGAAGCATCAGCCCGGTTAGCTCAGTCGGTAGAGCACCAGACTCTTAATCTGGCTGTCGCGGGTTCGAGCCCCGCATCGGGCTTAGCTTTTTGCATTGCGTCGCAGAGTCCGCTGTTCGAGCTCTCACTGTAATTAGCACCACCGGTCGTCAGATGCGGCAGCGACCGTGCACATTGGCACGAGGTCCAGGGCGAAGCAACAGCCCGGTTAGCTCAGTCGGTAGAGCACCAGACTCTTAATCTGGCTGTCGCGGGTTCGAGCCCCGCATCGGGCTTAGCTTTTTGCATTGCGTCGCAGAGTCCGCTGCTCGAGCTCTCACTGTAATTAGCACCACCAGTCGTCAGACGCGGCAGCGACCGTGCACATTGGCACGAGGTCCAGGGCGAAGCAACAGCCCGGTTAGCTCAGTCGGTAGAGCACCAGACTCTTAATCTGGCTGTCGCGGGTTCGAGCCCCGCATCGGGCTTAGCTTTTTGCATTGCGTCGCAGAGTCCGCTGTTCGAGCTCTCACTGTAATTAGCACCACCAGTCGTCAGACGCGGCAGCGACCGTGCACATTGGCACGAGGTCCAGGGCGAAGCAACAGCCCGGTTAGCTCAGTCGGTAGAGCACCAGACTCTTAATCTGGCTGTCGCGGGTTCGAGCCCCGCATCGGGCTTAGCTTTTTGCATTGCGTCGCAGAGTCCGCTGTTCGAGCTCTCACTGTAATTAGCACCACCAGTCGTCAGACGCGGCAGCGACCGTGCACATTGGCACGAGGTCTAGGGCGAAGCAACAGACCGGTTAGCTCAGTCGGTAGAGCACCAGACTCTTAATCTGGCTGTCGCGGGTTCGAGCCCCGCATCGGGCTTAGCTTTTTGCATTGCGTCGCAGAGTCCGCTGTTCGAGCTCTCACTGTAATTAGCACCACCGGTCGTCAGATGCGGCAGCGACCGTGCACATTGGCACGAGGTCCAGGGCGAAGCAACAGCCCGGTTAGCTCAGTCGGTAGAGCACCAGACTCTTAATCTGGCTGTCGCGGGTTCGAGCCCCGCATCGGGCTTAGCTTTCTGCATTGCGTCGCAGAGTCCGCTGTTCGAGCTCTCACTGTAATTAGCACCACCAGTCGTCAGACGCGGCAGCGACCGTGCACATTGGCACGAGGTCCAGGGCGAAGCAACAGCCCGGTTAGCTCAGTCGGTAGAGCACCAGACTCTTAATCTGGCTGTCGCGGGTTCGAGCCCCGCATCGGGCTTAGCTTTTTGCATTGCGTCGCAGAGTCCGCTGTTCGAGCTCTCACTGTAATTAGCACCACCAGTCGTCAGACGCGGCAGCGACCGTGCACATTGGCACGAGGTCCAGGGCGAAGCAACAGCCCGGTTAGCTCAGTCGGTAGAGCACCAGACTCTTAATCTGGCTGTCGCGGGTTCGAGCCCCGCATCGGGCTTAGCTTTTTGCATTGCGTCGCAGAGTCCGCTGTTCGAGCTCTCACTGTAATTAGCACCACCAGTCGTCAGACGCGGCAGCGACCGTGCACATTGGCACGAGGTCTAGGGCGAAGCAACAGACCGGTTAGCTCAGTCGGTAGAGCACCAGACTCTTAATCTGGCTGTCGCGGGTTCGAGCCCCGCATCGGGCTTAGCTTTTTGCATTGCGTCGCAGAGTCCGCTGTTCGAGCTCTCACTGTAATTAGCACCACCGGTCGTCAGATGCGGCAGCGACCGTGCACATTGGCACGAGGTCCAGGGCGAAGCAACAGCCCGGTTAGCTCAGTCGGTAGAGCACCAGACTCTTAATCTGGCTGTCGCGGGTTCGAGCCCCGCATCGGGCTTAGCTTTCTGCATTGCGTCGCAGAGTCCGCTGTTCGAGCTCTCACTGTAATTAGCACCACCAGTCGTCAGACGCGGCAGCGACCGTGCACATTGGCACAAGGTCCAGGGCGAAGCATCAGCCCGGTTAGCTCAGTCGGTAGAGCACCAGACTCTTAATCTGGCTGTCGCGGGTTCGAGCCCCGCATCGGGCTTAGCTTTTTGCATTGCGTCGCAGAGTCCGCTGTTCGAGCTCTCACTGTAATTAGCACCACCGGTCGTCAGATGCGGCAGCGACCGTGCACATTGGCACGAGGTCCAGGGCGAAGCAACAGCCCGGTTAGCTCAGTCGGTAGAGCACCAGACTCTTAATCTGGCTGTCGCGGGTTCGAGCCCCGCATCGGGCTTAGCTTTCTGCATTGCGTCGCAGAGTCCGCTGTTCGAGCTCTCACTGTAATTAGCACCACCAGTCGTCAGACGCGGCAGCGACCGTGCACATTGGCACAAGGTCCAGGGCGAAGCATCAGCCCGGTTAGCTCAGTCGGTAGAGCACCAGACTCTTAATCTGGCTGTCGCGGGTTCGAGCCCCGCATCGGGCTTAGCTTTTTGCATTGCGTCGCAGAGTCCGCTGTTCGAGCTCTCACTGTAATTAGCACCACCGGTCGTCAGATGCGGCAGCGACCGTGCACATTGGCACGAGGTCCAGGGCGAAGCAACAGCCCGGTTAGCTCAGTCGGTAGAGCACCAGACTCTTAATCTGGCTGTCGTGGGTTCGAGCCCCGCATCGGGCTTAGCTTTCTGCATTGCGTCGCAGAGTCCGCTGTTCGAGCTCTCACTGTAATTAGCACCACCGGTCGTCAGACGCGGCAGCGACCGTGCACATTGGCACGAGGTCCAGGGCGAAGCAACAGCCCGGTTAGCTCAGTCGGTAGAGCACCAGACTCTTAATCTGGCTGTCGCGGGTTCGAGCCCTGCATCGGGCTTAGCTTTTTGCATTGCGTCGCAGAGTCCGCTGTTCGAGCTCTCACTGTAATTAGCACTACCGGTCGTCAGACGCGGCAGCGACCGTGCACATTGGCACGAGGTCCAGGGCGAAGCAACAGCCCGGTTAGCTCAGTCGGTAGAGCACCAGACTCTTAATCTGGCTGTCGCGGGTTCGAGCCCCGCATCGGGCTTAGCTTTTTGCATTGCGTCGCAGAGTCCGCTGTTCGAGCTCTCACTGTAATTAGCACCACCAGTCGTCAGACGCGGCAGCGACCGTGCACATTGGCACGAGGTCCAGGGCGAAGCAACAGCCCGGTTAGCTCAGTCGGTAGAGCACCAGACTCTTAATCTGGCTGTCGCGGGTTCGAGCCCCGCATCGGGCTTAGCTTTTTGCATTGCGTCGCAGAGTCCGCTGTTCGAGCTCTCACTGTAATTAGCACCACCAGTCGTCAGACGCGGCAGCGGCCGTGCACATTGGCACGAGGTCCAGGGCGAAGCAACAGCCCGGTTAGCTCAGTCGGTAGAGCACCAGACTCTTAATCTGGCTGTCGCGGGTTCGAGCCCCGCATCGGGCTTAGCTTTCTGCATTGCGTCGCAGAGTCCGCTGTTCGAGCTCTCACTGTAATTAGCACCACCAGTCGTCAGACGCGGCAGGGACCGTGCACATTGGCACGAGGTCCAGGGCGAAGCAACAGCCCGGTTAGCTCAGTCGGTAGAGCACCAGACTCTTAATCTGGCTGTCGCGGGTTCGAGCCCCGCATCGGGCTTAGCTTTTTGCATTGCGTCGCAGAGTCCACTGTTCAAGCTCTCACTGTAATTAGCACCACCAGTCGTCAGACGCGGCAGCGACCGTGCACATTGGCACGAGGTCCAGGGCGAAGCAACAGCCCGGTTAGCTCAGTCGGTAGAGCACCAGACTCTTAATCTGGCTGTCGCGGGTTCGAGCCCCGCATCGGGCTTAGCTTTTTGCATTGCGTCGCAGAGTCCGCTGTTCGAGCTCTCACTGTCGCACCACCAGTAGTCAGATGCGGCAGCGACCGTGCACATTGGCACGAGGTCCAGGGCGAAGCATCAGCCCGGTTAGCTCAGTCGGTGGAGCACCAGACTCTTAATCTGGCTGTCGTGGGTTCGAGCCCCGCATCGGGCTTAGCTTTCTGCATTGCGTCGCAGAGTCCGCTGTTCGAGCTCTCACTGTAATTAGCACCACCAGTCGTCAGACGCGGCAGCGACCGTGCACATTGGCACGAGGTCCAGGGCGAAGCAACAGCCCGGTTAGCTCAGTCGGTAGAGCACCAGACTCTTAATCTGGCTGTCGCGGGTTCGAGCCCCGCATCGGGCTTAGCTTTTTGCATTGCGTCGCAGAGTCCGCTGTTCAAGCTCTCACTGTAATTAGCACCACCAGTCGTCAGACGCGGCAGCGACCGTGCACAT
The DNA here is from genome assembly GCA_947359475.1 of Heligmosomoides polygyrus bakeri. Classification (NCBI taxonomy): domain Eukaryota; kingdom Metazoa; phylum Nematoda; class Chromadorea; order Rhabditida; family Heligmosomidae; genus Heligmosomoides; species Heligmosomoides polygyrus. Next base: position 92,831,448 of record OX375869.1, on the reverse strand, counting down.
TGGCACGAGGTCTAGGGCGAAGCAACAGCCCGGTTAGCTCAGTCGGTAGAGCACCAGACTCTTAATCTGGCTGTCGCGGGTTCGAGCCCCGCATCGGGCTTAGCTTTTTGCATTGCGTCGCAGAGTCCGCTGTTCGAGCTCTCACTGTAATTAGCACCACCAGTCGTCAGACGCGGCAGCGACCGTGCACATTGGCACGAGGTCTAGGGCGAAGCAACAGACCGGTTAGCTCAGTCGGTAGAGCACCAGACTCTTAATCTGGCTGTCGCGGGTTCGAGCCCCGCATCGGGCTTAGCTTTTTGCATTGCGTCGCAGAGTCCGCTGTTCGAGCTCTCACTGTAATTAGCACCACCGGTCGTCAGATGCGGCAGCGACCGTGCACATTGGCACGAGGTCCAGGGCGAAGCAACAGCCCGGTTAGCTCAGTCGGTAGAGCACCAGACTCTTAATCTGGCTGTCGCGGGTTTGAGCCCCGCATCGGGCTTAGCTTTCTGCATTGCGTCGCAGAGTCCGCTGTTCGAGCTCTCACTGTAATTAGCACCACCAGTCGTCAGACGCGGCAGCGACCGTGCACATTGGCACAAGGTCCAGGGCGAAGCATCAGCCCGGTTAGCTCAGTCGGTAGAGCACCAGACTCTTAATCTGGCTGTCGCGGGTTCGAGCCCCGCATCGGGCTTAGCTTTTTGCATTGCGTCGCAGAGTCCGCTGTTCGAGCTCTCACTGTAATTAGCACCACCGGTCGTCAGATGCGGCAGCGACCGTGCACATTGGCACGAGGTCCAGGGCGAAGCAACAGCCCGGTTAGCTCAGTCGGTAGAGCACCAGACTCTTAATCTGGCTGTCGCGGGTTCGAGCCCCGCATCGGGCTTAGCTTTTTGCATTGCGTCGCAGAGTCCGCTGTTCGAGCTCTCACTGTAATTAGCACCACCGGTCGTCAGATGCGGCAGCGACCGTGCACATTGGCACGAGGTCCAGGGCGAAGCAACAGCCCGGTTAGCTCAGTCGGTAGAGCACCAGACTCTTAATCTGGCTGTCGCGGGTTCGAGCCCCGCATCGGGCTTAGCTTTTTGCATTGCGTCGCAGAGTCCGCTGCTCGAGCTCTCACTGTAATTAGCACCACCAGTCGTCAGACGCGGCAGCGACCGTGCACATTGGCACGAGGTCCAGGGCGAAGCAACAGCCCGGTTAGCTCAGTCGGTAGAGCACCAGACTCTTAATCTGGCTGTCGCGGGTTCGAGCCCCGCATCGGGCTTAGCTTTTTGCATTGCGTCGCAGAGTCCGCTGTTCGAGCTCTCACTGTAATTAGCACCACCAGTCGTCAGACGCGGCAGCGACCGTGCACATTGGCACGAGGTCCAGGGCGAAGCAACAGCCCGGTTAGCTCAGTCGGTAGAGCACCAGACTCTTAATCTGGCTGTCGCGGGTTCGAGCCCCGCATCGGGCTTAGCTTTTTGCATTGCGTCGCAGAGTCCGCTGTTCGAGCTCTCACTGTAATTAGCACCACCAGTCGTCAGACGCGGCAGCGACCGTGCACATTGGCACGAGGTCTAGGGCGAAGCAACAGACCGGTTAGCTCAGTCGGTAGAGCACCAGACTCTTAATCTGGCTGTCGCGGGTTCGAGCCCCGCATCGGGCTTAGCTTTTTGCATTGCGTCGCAGAGTCCGCTGTTCGAGCTCTCACTGTAATTAGCACCACCGGTCGTCAGATGCGGCAGCGACCGTGCACATTGGCACGAGGTCCAGGGCGAAGCAACAGCCCGGTTAGCTCAGTCGGTAGAGCACCAGACTCTTAATCTGGCTGTCGCGGGTTCGAGCCCCGCATCGGGCTTAGCTTTCTGCATTGCGTCGCAGAGTCCGCTGTTCGAGCTCTCACTGTAATTAGCACCACCAGTCGTCAGACGCGGCAGCGACCGTGCACATTGGCACAAGGTCCAGGGCGAAGCATCAGCCCGGTTAGCTCAGTCGGTAGAGCACCAGACTCTTAATCTGGCTGTCGCGGGTTCGAGCCCCGCATCGGGCTTAGCTTTTTGCATTGCGTCGCAGAGTCCGCTGTTCGAGCTCTCACTGTAATTAGCACCACCGGTCGTCAGATGCGGCAGCGACCGTGCACATTGGCACGAGGTCCAGGGCGAAGCAACAGCCCGGTTAGCTCAGTCGGTAGAGCACCAGACTCTTAATCTGGCTGTCGCGGGTTCGAGCCCCGCATCGGGCTTAGCTTTCTGCATTGCGTCGCAGAGTCCGCTGTTCGAGCTCTCACTGTAATTAGCACCACCGGTCGTCAGATGCGGCAGCGACCGTGCACATTGGCACGAGGTCCAGGGCGAAGCAACAGCCCGGTTAGCTCAGTCGGTAGAGCACCAGACTCTTAATCTGGCTGTCGCGGGTTCGAGCCCCGCATCGGGCTTAGCTTTTTGCATTGCGTCGCAGAGACCGCTGCTCGAGCTCTCACTGTAATTAGCACCACCAGTCGTCAGACGCGGCAGCGACCGTGCACATTGGCACGAGGTCCAGGGCGAAGCAACAGCCCGGTTAGCTCAGTCGGTAGAGCACCAGACTCTTAATCTGGCTGTCGCGGGTTCGAGCCCCGCATCGGGCTTAGCTTTTTGCATTGCGTCGCAGAGTCCGCTGTTCGAGCTCTCACTGTCGCACCACCAGTAGTCAGATGCGGCAGCGACCGTGCACATTGGCACGAGGTCCAGGGCGAAGCATCAGCCAGGTTAGCTCAGTCGGTGGAGCACCAGACTCTTAATCTGGCTGTCGCGGGTTCGAGCCCCGCATCGGGCTTAGCTTTTTGCATTGCGTCGCAGAGTCCGCTGTTCGAGCTCTCACTGTAATTAGCACCACCAGTCGTCAGACGCGGCAGCGACCGTGCACATTGGCACGAGGTCTAGGGCGAAGCAACAGACCGGTTAGCTCAGTCGGTAGAGCACCAGACTCTTAATCTGGCTGTCGCGGGTTCGAGCCCCGCATCGGGCTTAGCTTTTTGCATTGCGTCGCAGAGTCCGCTGTTCGAGCTCTCACTGTAATTAGCACCACCGGTCGTCAGATGCGGCAGCGACCGTGCACATTGGCACGAGGTCCAGGGCGAAGCAACAGCCCGGTTAGCTCAGTCGGTAGAGCACCAGACTCTTAATCTGGCTGTCGCGGGTTCGAGCCCCGCATCGGGCTTAGCTTTTTGCATTGCGTCGCAGAGTCCGCTGTTCGAGCTCTCACTGTAATTAGCACCACCGGTCGTCAGATGCGGCAGCGACCGTGCACATTGGCACGAGGTCCAGGGCGAAGCAACAGCCCGGTTAGCTCAGTCGGTAGAGCACCAGACTCTTAATCTGGCTGTCGCGGGTTCGAGCTCCGCATCGGGCTTAGCTTTTTGCATTGCGTCGCAGAGTCCGCTGTTCGAGCTCTCACTGTAATTAGCACCACCAGTCGTCAGACGCGGCAGCGACCGTGCACATTGGCACGAGGTCCAGGGCGAAGCAACAGCCCGGTTAGCTCAGTCGGTAGAGCACCAGACTCTTAATCTGGCTGTCGCGGGTTCGAGCTCCGCATCGGGCTTAGCTTTTTGCATTGCGTCGCAGAGTCCGCTGTTCGAGCTCTCACTGTAATTAGCACCACCAGTCGTCAGACGCGGCAGGGACCGTGCACATTGGCACGAGGTCCAGGGCGAAGCAACAGCCCGGTTAGCTCAGTCGGTAGAGCACCAGACTCTTAATCTGGCTGTCGCGGGTTCGAGCCCCGCATCGGGCTTAGCTTTTTGCATTGCGTCGCAGAGTCCGCTGTTCGAGCTCTCACTGTAATTAGCACCACCAGTCGTCAGACGCGGCAGCGACCGTGCACATTGGCACGAGGTCTAGGGCGAAGCAACAGACCGGTTAGCTCAGTCGGTAGAGCACCAGACTCTTAATCTGGCTGTCGCGGGTTCGAGCCCCGCATCGGGCTTAGCTTTTTGCATTGCGTCGCAGAGTCCGCTGTTCGAGCTCTCACTGTAATTAGCACCACCGGTCGTCAGATGCGGCAGCGACCGTGCACATTGGCACGAGGTCCAGGGCGAAGCAACAGCCCGGTTAGCTCAGTCGGTAGAGCACCAGACTCTTAATCTGGCTGTCGCGGGTTCGAGCCCCGCATCGGGCTTAGCTTTCTGCATTGCGTCGCAGAGTCCGCTGTTCGAGCTCTCACTGTAATTAGCACCACCGGTCGTCAGATGCGGCAGCGACCGTGCACATTGGCACGAGGTCCAGGGCGAAGCAACAGCCCGGTTAGCTCAGTCGGTAGAGCACCAGACTCTTAATCTGGCTGTCGCGGGTTCGAGCCCCGCATCGGGCTTAGCTTTTTGCATTGCGTCGCAGAGACCGCTGCTTGAGCTCTCACTGTAATTAGCACCACCAGTCGTCAGACGCGGCAGCGACCGTGCACATTGGCACGAGGTCCAGGGCGAAGCAACAGCCCGGTTAGCTCAGTCGGTAGAGCACCAGACTCTTAATCTGGCTGTCGCGGGTTCGAGCCCCGCATCGGGCTTAGCTTTTTGCATTGCGTCGCAGAGTCCGCTGTTCGAGCTCTCACTGTCGCACCACCAGTAGTCAGATGCGGCAGCGACCGTGCACATTGGCACGAGGTCCAGGGCGAAGCATCAGCCAGGTTAGCTCAGTCGGTGGAGCACCAGACTCTTAATCTGGCTGTCGCGGGTTCGAGCCCCGCATCGGGCTTAGCTTTTTGCATTGCGTCGCAGAGTCCGCTGTTCGAGCTCTCACTGTAATTAGCACCACCAGTCGTCAGACGCGGCAGCGACCGTGCACATTGGCACGAGGTCTAGGGCGAAGCAACAGACCGGTTAGCTCAGTCGGTAGAGCACCAGACTCTTAATCTGGCTGTCGCGGGTTCGAGCCCCGCATCGGGCTTAGCTTTTTGCATTGCGTCGCAGAGTCCGCTGTTCGAGCTCTCACTGTAATTAGCACCACCGGTCGTCAGATGCGGCAGCGACCGTGCACATTGGCACGAGGTCCAGGGCGAAGCAACAGCCCGGTTAGCTCAGTCGGTAGAGCACCAGACTCTTAATCTGGCTGTCGCGGGTTCGAGCCCCGCATCGGGCTTAGCTTTTTGCATTGCGTCGCAGAGTCCGCTGTTCGAGCTCTCACTGTAATTAGCACCACCGGTCGTCAGATGCGGCAGCGACCGTGCACATTGGCACGAGGTCCAGGGCGAAGCAACAGCCCGGTTAGCTCAGTCGGTAGAGCACCAGACTCTTAATCTGGCTGTCGCGGGTTCGAGCCCCGCATCGGGCTTAGCTTTCTGCATTGCGTCGCAGAGTCCGCTGTTCGAGCTCTCACTGTAATTAGCACCACCGGTCGTCAGATGCGGCAGCGACCGTGCACATTGGCACGAGGTCCAGGGCGAAGCAACAGCCCGGTTAGCTCAGTCGGTAGAGCACCAGACTCTTAATCTGGCTGTCGCGGGTTCGAGCCCCGCATCGGGCTTAGCTTTTTGCATTGCGTCGCAGAGACCGCTGCTCGAGCTCTCACTGTAATTAGCACCACCAGTCGTCAGACGCGGCAGCGACCGTGCACATTGGCACGAGGTCCAGGGCGAAGCAACAGCCCGGTTAGCTCAGTCGGTAGAGCACCAGACTCTTAATCTGGCTGTCGCGGGTTCGAGCCCCGCATCGGGCTTAGCTTTTTGCATTGCGTCGCAGAGTCCGCTGTTCGAGCTCTCACTGTAATTAGCACCACCAGTCGTCAGACGCGGCAGGGACCGTGCACATTGGCACGAGGTCCAGGGCGAAGCAACAGCCCGGTTAGCTCAGTCGGTAGAGCACCAGACTCTTAATCTGGCTGTCGCGGGTTCGAGCCCCGCATCGGGCTTAGCTTTCTGCATTGCGTCGCAGAGTCCGCTGTTCGAGCTCTCACTGTCGCACCACCAGTAGTCAGATGCGGCAGCGACCGTGCACATTGGCACGAGGTCCAGGGCGAAGCATCAGCCAGGTTAGCTCAGTCGGTGGAGCACCAGACTCTTAATCTGGCTGTCGCGGGTTCGAGCCCCGCATCGGGCTTAGCTTTTTGCATTGCGTCGCAGAGTCCGCTGTTCGAGCTCTCACTGTAATTAGCACCACCGGTCGTCAGATGCGGCAGCGACCGTGCACATTGGCACGAGGTCCAGGGCGAAGCAACAGCCCGGTTAGCTCAGTCGGTAGAGCACCAGACTCTTAATCTGGCTGTCGCGGGTTCGAGCTCCGCATCGGGCTTAGCTTTTTGCATTGCGTCGCAGAGTCCGCTGTTCGAGCTCTCACTGTAATTAGCACCACCAGTCGTCAGACGCGGCAGCGACCGTGCACATTGGCACGAGGTCCAGGGCGAAGCAACAGCCCGGTTAGCTCAGTCGGTAGAGCACCAGACTCTTAATCTGGCTGTCGCGGGTTCGAGCTCCGCATCGGGCTTAGCTTTTTGCATTGCGTCGCAGAGTCCGCTGTTCGAGCTCTCACTGTAATTAGCACCACCAGTCGTCAGACGCGGCAGGGACCGTGCACATTGGCACGAGGTCCAGGGCGAAGCAACAGCCCGGTTAGCTCAGTCGGTAGAGCACCAGACTCTTAATCTGGCTGTCGCGGGTTCGAGCCCCGCATCGGGCTTAGCTTTTTGCATTGCGTCGCAGAGTCCGCTGTTCGAGCTCTCACTGTAATTAGCACCACCAGTCGTCAGACGCGGCAGCGACCGTGCACATTGGCACGAGGTCTAGGGCGAAGCAACAGACCGGTTAGCTCAGTCGGTAGAGCACCAGACTCTTAATCTGGCTGTCGCGGGTTCGAGCCCCGCATCGGGCTTAGCTTTTTGCATTGCGTCGCAGAGTCCGCTGTTCGAGCTCTCACTGTAATTAGCACCACCGGTCGTCAGATGCGGCAGCGACCGTGCACATTGGCACGAGGTCCAGGGCGAAGCAACAGCCCGGTTAGCTCAGTCGGTAGAGCACCAGACTCTTAATCTGGCTGTCGCGGGTTCGAGCCCCGCATCGGGCTTAGCTTTTTGCATTGCGTCGCAGAGTCCGCTGTTCGAGCTCTCACTGTAATTAGCACCACCAGTCGTCAGACGCGGCAGGGACCGTGCACATTGGCACGAGGTCCAGGGCGAAGCAACAGCCCGGTTAGCTCAGTCGGTAGAGCACCAGACTCTTAATCTGGCTGTCGCGGGTTCGAGCCCCGCATCGGGCTTAGCTTTTTGCATTGCGTCGCAGAGTCCGCTGTTCGAGCTCTCACTGTAATTAGCACCACCAGTCGTCAGACGCGGCAGCGACCGTGCACATTGGCACGAGGTCTAGGGCGAAGCAACAGACCGGTTAGCTCAGTCGGTAGAGCACCAGACTCTTAATCTGGCTGTCGCGGGTTCGAGCCCCGCATCGGGCTTAGCTTTTTGCATTGCGTCGCAGAGTCCGCTGTTCGAGCTCTCACTGTAATTAGCACCACCGGTCGTCAGATGCGGCAGCGACCGTGCACATTGGCACGAGGTCCAGGGCGAAGCAACAGCCCGGTTAGCTCAGTCGGTAGAGCACCAGACTCTTAATCTGGCTGTCGCGGGTTCGAGCCCCGCATCGGGCTTAGCTTTTTGCATTGCGTCGCAGAGTCCGCTGTTCGAGCTCTCACTGTAATTAGCACCACCAGTCGTCAGACGCGGCAGCGACCGTGCACATTGGCACGAGGTCTAGGGCGAAGCAACAGACCGGTTAGCTCAGTCGGTAGAGCACCAGACTCTTAATCTGGCTGTCGCGGGTTCGAGCCCCGCATCGGGCTTAGCTTTTTGCATTGCGTCGCAGAGTCCGCTGTTCGAGCTCTCACTGTAATTAGCACCACCGGTCGTCAGATGCGGCAGCGACCGTGCACATTGGCACGAGGTCCAGGGCGAAGCAACAGCCCGGTTAGCTCAGTCGGTAGAGCACCAGACTCTTAATCTGGCTGTCGCGGGTTCGAGCTCCGCATCGGGCTTAGCTTTTTGCATTGCGTCGCAGAGTCCGCTGTTCGAGCTCTCACTGTAATTAGCACCACCAGTCGTCAGACGCGGCAGGGACCGTGCACATTGGCACGAGGTCCAGGGCGAAGCAACAGCCCGGTTAGCTCAGTCGGTAGAGCACCAGACTCTTAATCTGGCTGTCGCGGGTTCGAGCCCCGCATCGGGCTTAGCTTTTTGCATTGCGTCGCAGAGTCCGCTGTTCAAGCTCTCACTGTAATTAGCACCACCAGTCGTCAGACGCGGCAGCGACCGTGCACATTGGCACGAGGTCCAGGGCGAAGCATCAGCCCGGTTAGCTCAGTCGGTAGAGCACCAGACTCTTAATCTGGCTGTCGCGGGTTCGAGCCCCGCATCGGGCTTAGCTTTTTGCATTGCGTCGCAGAGTCCGCTGTTCGAGCTCTCACTGTAATTAGCACCACCAGTCGTCAGACGCGGCAGGGACCGTGCACATTGGCACGAGGTCCAGGGCGAAGCATCAGCCCGGTTAGCTCAGTCGGTAGAGCACCAGACTCTTAATCTGGCTGTCGCGGGTTCGAGCCCCGCATCGGGCTTAGCTTTTTGCATTGCGTCGCAGAGTCCGCTGTTCGAGCTCTCACTGTAATTAGCACCACCAGTCGTCAGACGCGGCAGCGACCGTGCACATTGGCACGAGGTCCAGGGCGAAGCATCAGCCCGGTTAGCTCAGTCGGTAGAGCACCAGACTCTTAATCTGGCTGTCGCGGGTTCGAGCCCCGCATCGGGCTTAGCTTTTTGCATTGCGTCGCAGAGTCCGCTGTTCGAGCTCTCACTGTAATTAGCACCACCGGTCGTCAGATGCGGCAGCGACCGTGCACATTGGCACGAGGTCCAGGGCGAAGCAACAGCCCGGTTAGCTCAGTCGGTAGAGCACCAGACTCTTAATCTGGCTGTCGCGGGTTCGAGCTCCGCATCGGGCTTAGCTTTTTGCATTGCGTCGCAGAGTCCGCTGTTCAAGCTCTCACTGTAATTAGCACCACCAGTCGTCAGACGCGGCAGCGACCGTGCACATTGGCACGAGGTCCAGGGCGAAGCATCAGCCCGGTTAGCTCAGTCGGTGGAGCACCAGACTCTTAATCTGGCTGTCGTGGGTTCGAGCCCCGCATCGGGCTTAGCTTTCTGCATTGCGTCGCAGAGTCCGCTGTTCGAGCTCTCACTGTAATTAGCACCACCAGTCGTCAGACGCGGCAGCGACCGTGCACATTGGCACGAGGTCCAGGGCGAAGCAACAGCCCGGTTAGCTCAGTCGGTAGAGCACCAGACTCTTAATCTGGCTGTCGCGGGTTCGAGCCCCGCATCGGGCTTAGCTTTTTGCATTGCGTCGCAGAGTCCGCTGTTCGAGCTCTCACTGTCGCACCACCAGTAGTCAGATGCGGCAGCGACCGTGCACATTGGCACGAGGTCCAGGGCGAAGCATCAGCCAGGTTAGCTCAGTCGGTGGAGCACCAGACTCTTAATCTGGCTGTCTGGGTTCGAGCCCCGCATCGGGCTTAGCTTTCTGCATTGCGTCGCAGAGTCCGCTGTTCGAGCTCTCACTGTAATTAGCACCACCAGTCGTCAGACGCGGCAGCGACCGTGCACATTGGCACGAGGTCCAGGGCGAAGCAACAGCCCGGTTAGCTCAGTCGGCAGAGCACCAGACTCTTAATCTGGCTGTCGCGGGTTCGAGCCCCGCATCGGGCTTAGCTTTTTGCATTGCGTCGCAGAGTCCGCTGTTCAAGCTCTCACTGTAATTAGCACCACCAGTCGTCAGACGCGGCAGCGACCGTGCACATTGGCACGAGGTCCAGGGCGAAGCAACAGCCCGGTTAGCTCAGTCGGTAGAGCACCAGACTCTTAATCTGGCTGTCGCGGGTTCGAGCTCCGCATCGGGCTTAGCTTTTTGCATTGCGTCGCAGAGTCCGCTGTTCGAGCTCTCACTGTAATTAGCACCACCAGTCGTCAGACGCGGCAGCGACCGTGCACATTGGCACGAGGTCCAGGGCGAAGCAACAGCCCGGTTAGCTCAGTCGGTAGAGCACCAGACTCTTAATCTGGCTGTCGCGAGTTCGAGCTCCGCATCGGGCTTAGCTTTTTGCATTGCGTCGCAGAGTCCGCTGTTCGAGCTCTCACTGTAATTAGCACCACCAGTCGTCAGACGCGGCAGGGACCGTGCACATTGGCACGAGGTCCAGGGCGAAGCAACAGCCCGGTTAGCTCAGTCGGTAGAGCACCAGACTCTTAATCTGGCTGTCGCGGGTTCGAGCCCCGCATCGGGCTTAGCTTTTTGCATTGCGTCGCAGAGTCCGCTGTTCAAGCTCTCACTGTAATTAGCACCACCAGTCGTCAGACGCGGCAGCGACCGTGCACATTGGCACGAGGTCCAGGGCGAAGCAACAGCCCGGTTAGCTCAGTCGGTAGAGCACCAGACTCTTAATCTGGCTGTCGCGGGTTCGAGCCCCGCATCGGGCTTAGCTTTTTGCATTGCGTCGCAGAGTCCGCTGTTCGAGCTCTCACTGTCGCACCACCAGTAGTCAGATGCGGCAGCGACCGTGCACATTGGCACGAGGTCCAGGGCGAAGCAACAGCCCGGTTAGCTCAGTCGGTAGAGCACCAGACTCTTAATCTGGCTGTCGCGGGTTCGAGCCCCGCATCGGGCTTAGCTTTTTGCATTGCGTCGCAGAGTCCGCTGTTCAAGCTCTCACTGTAATTAGCACCACCAGTCGTCAGACGCGGCAGCGACCGTGCACATTGGCACGAGGTCCAGGGCGAAGCATCAGCCCGGTTAGCTCAGTCGGTAGAGCACCAGACTCTTAATCTGGCTGTCGCGGGTTCGAGCTCCGCATCGGGCTTAGCTTTTTGCATTGCGTCGCAGAGTCCGCTGTTCGAGCTCTCACTGTAATTAGCACCACCGGTCGTCAGATGCGGCAGCGACCGTGCACATTGGCACGAGGTCCAGGGCGAAGCAACAGCCCGGTTAGCTCAGTCGGTAGAGCACCAGACTCTTAATCTGGCTGTCGCGGGTTCGAGCCCCGCATCGGGCTTAGCTTTCTGCATTGCGTCGCAGAGTCCGCTGTTCAAGCTCTCACTGTAATTAGCACCACCAGTCGTCAGACGCGGCAGCGACCGTGCACATTGGCACGAGGTCTAGGGCGAAGCAACAGCCCGGTTAGCTCAGTCGGTAGAGCACCAGACTCTTAATCTGGCTGTCGCGGGTTCGAGCCCCGCATCGGGCTTAGCTTTTTGCATTGCGTCGCAGAGTCCGCTGTTCGAGCTCTCACTGTAATTAGCACCACCAGTCGTCAGACGCGGCAGCGACCGTGCACATTGGCACAAGGTCCAGGGCGAAGCATCAGCCCGGTTAGCTCAGTCGGTAGAGCACCAGACTCTTAATCTGGCTGTCGCGGGTTCGAGCCCCGCATCGGGCATAGCTTTTTGCATTGCGTCGCAGAGTCCGCTGCTCGAGCTCTCACTGTAATTAGCACCACCAGTCGTGAGACGCGGCAGCGACCGTGCACATTGGCACGAGGTCCAGGGCGAAGCAACAGCCCGGTTAGCTCAGTCGGTAGAGCACCAGACTCTTAATCTGGCTGTCGCGGGTTCGAGCCCCGCATCGGGCTTAGCTTTTTGCATTGCGTCGCAGAGTCCGCTGTTCGAGCTCTCACTGTAATTAGCACCACCAGTCGTCAGACGCGGCAGCGACCGTGCACATTGGCACGAGGTCCAGGGCGAAGCAACAGCCCGGTTAGCTCAGTCGGTAGAGCACCAGACTCCTAATCTGGCTGTCGCGGGTTCGAGCCCCGCATCGGGCTTAGCTTTTTGCATTGCGTCGCAGAGTCCGCTGTTCGAGCTCTCACTGTCGCACCACCAGTAGTCAGATGCGGCAGCGACCGTGCACATTGGCACGAGGTCCAGGGCGAAGCATCAGCCAGGTTAGCTCAGTCGGTGGAGCACCAGACTCTTAATCTGGCTGTCTGGGTTCGAGCCCCGCATCGGGCTTAGCTTTCTGCATTGCGTCGCAGAGTCCGCTGTTCGAGCTCTCACTGTAATTAGCACCACCAGTCGTCAGACGCGGCAGCGACCGTGCACATTGGCACGAGGTCCAGGGCGAAGCAACAGCCCGGTTAGCTCAGTCGGCAGAGCACCAGACTCTTAATCTGGCTGTCGCGGGTTCGAGCCCCGCATCGGGCTTAGCTTTTTGCATTGCGTCGCAGAGTCCGCTGTTCAAGCTCTCACTGTAATTAGCACCACCAGTCGTCAGACGCGGCAGCGACCGTGCACATTGGCACGAGGTCCAGGGCGAAGCAACAGCCCGGTTAGCTCAGTCGGTAGAGCACCAGACTCTTAATCTGGCTGTCGCGGGTTCGAGCCCCGCATCGGGCTTAGCTTTTTGCATTGCGTCGCAGAGTCCGCTGTTCGAGCTCTCACTGTAATTAGCACCACCGGTCGTCAGATGCGGCAGCGACCGTGCACATTGGCACGAGGTCCAGGGCGAAGCAACAGCCCGGTTAGCTCAGTCGGTAGAGCACCAGACTCTTAATCTGGCTGTCGCGGGTTCGAGCCCCGCATCGGGCTTAGCTTTCTGCATTGCGTCGCAGAGTCCGCTGTTCAAGCTCTCACTGTAATTAGCACCACCAGTCGTCAGACGCGGCAGCGACCGTGCACATTGGCACGAGGTCTAGGGCGAAGCAACAGCCCGGTTAGCTCAGTCGGTAGAGCACCAGACTCTTAATCTGGCTGTCGCGGGTTCGAGCCCCGCATCGGGCTTAGCTTTTTGCATTGCGTCGCAGAGTCCGCTGTTCGAGCTCTCACTGTAATTAGCACCACCAGTCGTCAGACGCGGCAGCGACCGTGCACATTGGCACGAGGTCCAGGGCGAAGCAACAGCCCGGTTAGCTCAGTCGGTAGAGCACCAGACTCTTAATCTGGCTGTCGCGGGTTCGAGCTCCGCATCGGGCTTAGCTTTTTGCATTGCGTCGCAGAGTCCGCTGTTCGAGCTCTCACTGTAATTAGCACCACCAGTCGTCAGACGCGGCAGCGACCGTGCACATTGGCACGAGGTCCAGGGCGAAGCAACAGCCCGGTTAGCTCAGTCGGTAGAGCACCAGACTCTTAATCTGGCTGTCGCGGGTTCGAGCCCCGCATCGGGCTTAGCTTTTTGCATTGCGTCGCAGAGTCCGCTGTTCAAGCTCTCACTGTAATTAGCACCACCAGTCGTCAGACGCGGCAGCGACCGTGCACATTGGCACGAGGTCCAGGGCGAAGCAACAGCCCGGTTAGCTCAGTCGGTAGAGCACCAGACTCTTAATCTGGCTGTCGCGGGTTCGAGCCCCGCATCGGGCTTAGCTTTTTGCATTGCGTCGCAGAGTCCGCTGTTCGAGCTCTCACTGTCGCACCACCAGTAGTCAGATGCGGCAGCGACCGTGCACATTGGCACGAGGTCCAGGGCGAAGCATCAGCCCGGTTAGCTCAGTCGGTGGAGCACCAGACTCTTAATCTGGCTGTCGTGGGTTCGAGCCCCGCATCGGGCTTAGCTTTCTGCATTGCGTCGCAGAGTCCGCTGTTCGAGCTCTCACTGTAATTAGCACCACCAGTCGTCAGACGCGGCAGCGACCGTGCACATTGGCACGAGGTCCAGGGCGAAGCAACAGCCCGGTTAGCTCAGTCGGTAGAGCACCAGACTCTTAATCTGGCTGTCGCGGGTTCGAGCCCCGCATCGGGCTTAGCTTTTTGCATTGCGTCGCAGAGTCCGCTGTTCAAGCTCTCACTGTAATTAGCACCACCAGTCGTCAGACGCGGCAGCGACCGTGCACATTGGCACGAGGTCTAGGGCGAAGCAACAGCCCGGTTAGCTCAGTCGGTAGAGCACCAGACTCTTAATCTGGCTGTCGCGGGTACGAGCCCCGCATCGGGCTTAGCTTTTTGCATTGCGTCGCAGAGTCCGCTGTTCGAGCTCTCACTGTAATTAGCACCACCAGTCGTCAGACGCGGCAGCGACCGTGCACATTGGCACGAGGTCTAGGGCGAAGCAACAGACCGGTTAGCTCAGTCGGTAGAGCACCAGACTCTTAATCTGGCTGTCGCGGGTTCGAGCCCCGCATCGGGCTTAGCTTTTTGCATTGCGTCGCAGAGTCCGCTGTTCGAGCTCTCACTGTAATTAGCACCACCGGTCGTCAGATGCGGCAGCGACCGTGCACATTGGCACGAGGTCCAGGGCGAAGCAACAGCCCGGTTAGCTCAGTCGGTAGAGCACCAGACTCTTAATCTGGCTGTCGCGGGTTCGAGCCCCGCATCGGGCTTAGCTTTCTGCATTGCGTCGCAGAGTCCGCTGTTCAAGCTCTCACTGTAATTAGCACCACCAGTCGTCAGACGCGGCAGCGACCGTGCACATTGGCACGAGGTCTAGGGCGAAGCAACAGCCCGGTTAGCTCAGTCGGTAGAGCACCAGACTCTTAATCTGGCTGTCGCGGGTTCGAGCCCCGCATCGGGCTTAGCTTTTTGCATTGCGTCGCAGAGTCCGCTGTTCGAGCTCTCACTGTAATTAGCACCACCAGTCGTCAGACGCGGCAGCGACCGTGCACATTGGCACAAGGTCCAGGGCGAAGCATCAGCCCGGTTAGCTCAGTCGGTAGAGCACCAGACTCTTAATCTGGCTGTCGCGGGTTCGAGCCCCGCATCGGGCTTAGCTTTTTGCATTGCGTCGCAGAGTCCGCTGTTCGAGCTCTCACTGTAATTAGCACCACCGGTCGTCAGATGCGGCAGCGACCGTGCACATTGGCACGAGGTCCAGGGCGAAGCAACAGCCCGGTTAGCTCAGTCGGTAGAGCACCAGACTCTTAATCTGGCTGTCGCGGGTTCGAGCCCCGCATCGGGCTTAGCTTTTTGCATTGCGTCGCAGAGTCCGCTGTTCGAGCTCTCACTGTAATTAGCACCACCGGTCGTCAGATGCGGCAGCGACCGTGCACATTGGCACGAGGTCCAGGGCGAAGCAACAGCCCGGTTAGCTCAGTCGGTAGAGCACCAGACTCTTAATCTGGCTGTCGCGGGTTCGAGCCCCGCATCGGGCTTAGCTTTTTGCATTGCGTCGCAGAGTCCGCTGCTCGAGCTCTCACTGTAATTAGCACCACCAGTCGTCAGACGCGGCAGCGACCGTGCACATTGGCACGAGGTCCAGGGCGAAGCAACAGCCCGGTTAGCTCAGTCGGTAGAGCACCAGACTCTTAATCTGGCTGTCGCGGGTTCGAGCCCCGCATCGGGCTTAGCTTTTTGCATTGCGTCGCAGAGTCCGCTGTTCGAGCTCTCACTGTAATTAGCACCACCAGTCGTCAGACGCGGCAGCGACCATGCACATTGGCACGAGGTCCAGGGCGAAGCAACAGCCCGGTTAGCTCAGTCGGTAGAGCACCAGACTCTTAATCTGGCTGTCGCGGGTTCGAGCCCCGCATCGGGCTTAGCTTTTTGCATTGCGTCGCAGAGTCCGCTGTTCAAGCTCTCACTGTAATTAGCACCACCAGTCGTCAGACGCGGCAGCGACCGTGCACATTGGCACGAGGTCTAGGGCGAAGCAACAGCCCGGTTAGCTCAGTCGGTAGAGCACCAGACTCTTAATCTGGCTGTCGCGGGTTCGAGCCCCGCATCGGGCTTAGCTTTTTGCATTGCGTCGCAGAGTCCGCTGTTCGAGCTCTCACTGTAATTAGCACCACCAGTCGTCAGACGCGGCAGCGACCGTGCACATTGGCACGAGGTCTAGGGCGAAGCAACAGCCCGGTTAGCTCAGTCGGTAGAGCACCAGACTCTTAATCTGGCTGTCGCGGGTTCGAGCCCCGCATCGGGCTTAGCTTTTTGCATTGCGTCGCAGAGTCCGCTGTTCGAGCTCTCACTGTCGCACCACCAGTAGTCAGATGCGGCAGCGACCGTGCACATTGGCACGAGGTCCAGGGCGAAGCATCAGCCCGGTTAGCTCAGTCGGTGGAGCACCAGACTCTTAATCTGGCTGTCGTGGGTTCGAGCCCCGCATCGGGCTTAGCTTTCTGCATTGCGTCGCAGAGTCCGCTGTTCGAGCTCTCACTGTAATTAGCACCACCAGTCGTCAGACGCGGCAGCGACCGTGCACATTGGCACGAGGTCCAGGGCGAAGCAACAGCCCGGTTAGCTCAGTCGGTAGAGCACCAGACTCTTAATCTGGCTGTCGCGGGTTCGAGCCCCGCATCGGGCTCAGCTTTTTGCATTGCGTCGCAGAGTCCGCTGTTCGAGCTCTCACTGTCGCACCACCAGTAGTCAGATGCGGCAGCGACCGTGCACATTGGCACGAGGTCCAGGGCGAAGCATCAGCCCGGTTAGCTCAGTCGGTGGAGCACCAGACTCTTAATCTGGCTGTCGTGGGTTCGAGCCCCGCATCGGGCTTAGCTTTCTGCATTGCGTCGCAGAGTCCGCTGTTCGAGCTCTCACTGTAATTAGCACCACCAGTCGTCAGACGCGGCAGCGACCGTGCACATTGGCACGAGGTCCAGGGCGAAGCAACAGCCCGGTTAGCTCAGTCGGTAGAGCACCAGACTCTTAATCTGGCTGTCGCGGGTTCGAGCCCCGCATCGGGCTTAGCTTTTTGCATTGCGTCGCAGAGTCCGCTGTTCAAGCTCTCACTGTAATTAGCACCACCAGTCGTCAGACGCGGCAGCGACCGTGCACATTGGCACGAGGTCTAGGGCGAAGCAACAGCCCGGTTAGCTCAGTCGGTAGAGCACCAGACTCTTAATCTGGCTGTCGCGGGTTCGAGCCCCGCATCGGGCTTAGCTTTTTGCATTGCGTCGCAGAGTCCGCTGTTCGAGCTCTCACTGTAATTAGCACCACCAGTCGTCAGACGCGGCAGCGACTGTGCACATTGGCACGAGGTCTAGGGCGAAGCAACAGACCGGTTAGCTCAGTCGGTAGAGCACCAGACTCTTAATCTGGCTGTCGCGGGTTCGAGCCCCGCATCGGGCTTAGCTTTTTGCATTGCGTCGCAGAGTCCGCTGTTCGAGCTCTCACTGTCGCACCACCAGTAGTCAGATGCGGCAGCGACCGTGCACATTGGCACGAGGTCCAGGGCGAAGCATCAGCCCGGTTAGCTCAGTCGGTGGAGCACCAGACTCTTAATCTGGCTGTCGTGGGTTCGAGCCCCGCATCGGGCTTAGCTTTCTGCATTGCGTCGCAGAGTCCGCTGTTCGAGCTCTCACTGTAATTAGCACCACCGGTCGTCAGATGCGGCAGCGACCGTGCACATTGGCACGAGGTCCAGGGCGAAGCAACAGCCCGGTTAGCTCAGTCGGTAGAGCACCAGACTCTTAATCTGGCTGTCGCGGGTTCGAGCCCCGCATCGGGCTTAGCTTTTTGCATTGCGTCGCAGAGTCCGCTGTTCGAGCTCTCACTGTAATTAGCACCACCGGTCGTCAGATGCGGCAGCGACCGTGCACATTGGCACGAGGTCCAGGGCGAAGCAACAGCCCGGTTAGCTCAGTCGGTAGAGCACCAGACTCTTAATCTGGCTGTCGCGGGTTCGAGCCCCGCATCGGGCTTAGCTTTTTGCATTGCGTCGCAGAGTCCGCTGCTCGAGCTCTCACTGTAATTAGCACCACCAGTCGTCAGACGCGGCAGCGACCGTGCACATTGGCACGAGGTCCAGGGCGAAGCAACAGCCCGGTTAGCTCAGTCGGTAGAGCACCAGACTCTTAATCTGGCTGTCGCGGGTTCGAGCCCCGCATCGGGCTTAGCTTTTTGCATTGCGTCGCAGAGTCCGCTGTTCGAGCTCTCACTGTAATTAGCACCACCAGTCGTCAGACGCGGCAGCGACCGTGCACATTGGCACGAGGTCCAGGGCGAAGCAACAGCCCGGTTAGCTCAGTCGGTAGAGCACCAGACTCTTAATCTGGCTGTCGCGGGTTCGAGCCCCGCATCGGGCTTAGCTTTTTGCATTGCGTCGCAGAGTCCGCTGTTCAAGCTCTCACTGTAATTAGCACCACCAGTCGTCAGACGCGGCAGCGACCGTGCACATTGGCACGAGGTCTAGGGCGAAGCAACAGCCCGGTTAGCTCAGTCGGTAGAGCACCAGACTCTTAATCTGGCTGTCGCGGGTTCGAGCCCCGCATCGGGCTTAGCTTTTTGCATTGCGTCGCAGAGTCCGCTGTTCGAGCTCTCACTGTAATTAGCACCACCGGTCGTCAGATGCGGCAGCGACCGTGCACATTGGCACGAGGTCCAGGGCGAAGCAACAGCCCGGTTAGCTCAGTCGGTAGAGCACCAGACTCTTAATCTGGCTGTCGCGGGTTCGAGCCCCGCATCGGGCTTAGCTTTTTGCATTGCGTCGCAGAGTCCGCTGCTCGAGCTCTCACTGTAATTAGCACCACCAGTCGTCAGACGCGGCAGCGACCGTGCACATTGGCACGAGGTCCAGGGCGAAGCAACAGCCCGGTTAGCTCAGTCGGTAGAGCACCAGACTCTTAATCTGGCTGTCGCGGGTTCGAGCCCCGCATCGGGCTTAGCTTTTTGCATTGCGTCGCAGAGTCCGCTGTTCGAGCTCTCACTGTAATTAGCACCACCAGTCGTCAGACGCGGCAGCGACCGTGCACATTGGTACGAGGTCCAGGGCGAAGCAACAGCCCGGTTAGCTCAGTCGGTAGAGCACCAGACTCTTAATCTGGCTGTCGCGGGTTCGAGCCCCGCATCGGGCTTAGCTTTTTGCATTGCGTCGCAGAGTCCGCTGTTCGAGCTCTCACTGTCGCACCACCAGTAGTCAGATGCGGCAGCGACCGTGCACATTGGCACGAGGTCCAGGGCGAAGCATCAGCCAGGTTAGCTCAGTCGGTGGAGCACCAGACTCTTAATCTGGCTGTCGTGGGTTCGAGCCCCGCATCGGGCTTAGCTTTCTGCATTGCGTCGCAGAGTCCGCTGTTCGAGCTCTCACTGTAATTAGCACCACCAGTCGTCAGACGCGGCAGCGACCGTGCACATTGGCACGAGGTCCAGGGCGAAGCAACAGCCCGGTTAGCTCAGTCGGCAGAGCACCAGACTCTTAATCTGGCTGTCGCGGGTTCGAGCCCCGCATCGGGCTTAGCTTTTTGCATTGCGTCGCAGAGTCCGCTGTTCAAGCTCTCACTGTAATTAGCACCACCAGTCGTCAGACGCGGCAGCGACCGTGCACATTGGCACGAGGTCCAGGGCGAAGCAACAGCCCGGTTAGCTCAGTCGGTAGAGCACCAGACTCTTAATCTGGCTGTCGCGGGTTCGAGCCCCGCATCGGGCTTAGCCTTTTGCATTGCGTCGCAGAGTCCGCTGTTCGAGCTCTCACTGTCGCACCACCAGTAGTCAGATGCGGCAGCGACCGTGCACATTGGCACGAGGTCCAGGGCGAAGCATCAGCCCGGTTAGCTCAGTCGGTGGAGCACCAGACTCTTAATCTGGCTGTCGTGGGTTCGAGCCCCGCATCGGGCTTAGCTTTCTGCATTGCGTCGCAGAGTCCGCTGTTCGAGCTCTCACTGTAATTAGCACCACCGGTCGTCAGATGCGGCAGCGACCGTGCACATTGGCACGAGGTCCAGGGCGAAGCAACAGCCCGGTTAGCTCAGTCGGTAGAGCACCAGACTCTTAATCTGGCTGTCGCGGGTTCGAGCCCCGCATCGGGCTTATCTTTTTGCATTGCGTCGCAGAGTCCGCTGTTCGAGCTCTCACTGTCGCACCACCAGTAGTCAGATGCGGCAGCGACCGTGCACATTGGCACGAGGTCCAGGGCGAAGCATCAGCCCGGTTAGCTCAGTCGGTGGAGCACCAGACTCTTAATCTGGCTGTCGTGGGTTCGAGCCCCGCATCGGGCTTAGCTTTCTGCATTGCGTCGCAGAGTCCGCTGTTCGAGCTCTCACTGTAATTAGCACCACCAGTCGTCAGACGCGGCAGCGACCGTGCACATTGGCACGAGGTCCAGGGCGAAGCAACAGCCCGGTTAGCTCAGTCGGTAGAGCACCAGACTCTTAATCTGGCTGTCGCGGGTTCGAGCCCCGCATCGGGCTTAGCTTTTTGCATTGCGTCGCAGAGTCCGCTGTTCAAGCTCTCACTGTAATTAGCACCACCAGTCGTCAGACGCGGCAGCGACCGTGCACATTGGCACGAGGTCTAGGGCGAAGCAACAGCCCGGTTAGCTCAGTCGGTAGAGCACCAGACTCTTAATCTGGCTGTCGCGGGTTCGAGCCCCGCATCGGGCTTAGCTTTTTGCATTGCGTCGCAGAGTCCGCTGTTCGAGCTCTCACTGTAATTAGCACCACCAGTCGTCAGACGCGGCAGCGACCGTGCACATTGGCACGAGGTCTAGGGCGAAGCAACAGCCCGGTTAGCTCAGTCGGTAGAGCACCAGACTCTTAATCTGGCTGTCGCGGGTTCGAGCCCCGCATCGGGCTTAGCTTTTTGCATTGCGTCGCAGAGTCCGCTGTTCGAGCTCTCACTGTAATTAGCACCACCGGTCGTCAGATGCGGCAGCGACCGTGCACATTGGTACGAGGTCCAGGGCGAAGCAACAGCCCGGTTAGCTCAGTCGGTAGAGCACCAGACTCTTAATCTGGCTGTCGCGGGTTCGAGCCCCGCATCGGGCTTAGCTTTTTGCATTGCGTCGCAGAGTCCGCTGTTCGAGCTCTCACTGTCGCACCACCAGTAGTCAGATGCGGCAGCGACCGTGCACATTGGCACGAGGTCCAGGGCGAAGCATCAGCCCGGTTAGCTCAGTCGGTGGAGCACCAGACTCTTAATCTGGCTGTCGTGGGTTCGAGCCCCGCATCGGGCTTAGCTTTCTGCATTGCGTCGCAGAGTCCGCTGTTCGAGCTCTCACTGTAATTAGCACCACCAGTCGTCAGACGCGGCAGCGACCGTGCACATTGGCACGAGGTCCAGGGCGAAGCAACAGCCCGGTTAGCTCAGTCGGTAGATCACCAGACTCTTAATCTGGCTGTCGCGGGTTCGAGCCCCGCATCGGGCTTAGCTTTTTGCATTGCGTCGCAGAGTCCGCTGTTCAAGCTCTCACTGTAATTAGCACCACCAGTCGTCAGACGCGGCAGCGACCGTGCACATTGGCACGAGGTCCAGGGCGAAGCAACAGCCCGGTTAGCTCAGTCGGTAGAGCACCAGACTCTTAATCTGGCTGTCGCGGGTTCGAGCCCCGCATCGGGCTTAGCTTTTTGCATTGCGTCGCAGAGTCCGCTGTTCGAGCTCTCACTGTAATTAGCACCACCAGTCGTCAGACGCGGCAGCGGCCGTGCACATTGGCACGAGGTCCAGGGCGAAGCAACAGCCCGGTTAGCTCAGTCGGTAGAGCACCAGACTCTTAATCTGGCTGTCGCGGGTTCGAGCCCCGCATCGGGCTTAGCTTTTTGCATTGCGTCGCAGAGTCCGCTGTTCGAGCTCTCACTGTAATTAGCACCACCAGTCGTCAGACGCGGCAGCGGCCGTGCACATTGGCACGAGGTCCAGGGCGAAGCAACAGCCCGGTTAGCTCAGTCGGTAGAGCACCAGACTCTTAATCTGGCTGTCGCGGGTTCGAGCCCCGCATCGGGCTTAGCTTTTTGCATTGCGTCGCAGAGTCCGCTGTTCGAGCTCTCACTGTAATTAGCACCACCGGTCGTCAGATGCGGCAGCGACCGTGCACATTGGCACGAGGTCCAGGGCGAAGCAACAGCCCGGTTAGCTCAGTCGGTAGAGCACCAGACTCTTAATCTGGGTGTCGCGGGTTCGAGCCCCGCATCGGGCTTAGCTTTCTGCATTGCGTCGCAGAGTCCGCTGTTCAAGCTCTCACTGTAATTAGCACCACCAGTCGTCAGACGCGGCAGCGACCGTGCACATTGGCACGAGGTCCAGGGCGAAGCAACAGCCCGGTTAGCTCAGTCGGTAGAGCACCAGACTCTTAATCTGGGTGTCGCGGGTTCGAGCCCCGCATCGGGCTTAGCTTTCTGCATTGCGTCGCAGAGTCCGCTGTTCAAGCTCTCACTGTAATTAGCACCACCAGTCGTCAGACGCGGCAGCGACCGTGCACATTGGCACGAGGTCTAGGGCGAAGCAACAGCCCGGTTAGCTCAGTCGGTAGAGCACCAGACTCTTAATCTGGCTGTCGCGGGTTCGAGCCCCGCATCGGGCTTAGCTTTTTGCATTGCGTCGCAGAGTCCGCTGTTCGAGCTCTCACTGTAATTAGCACCACCAGTCGTCAGACGCGGCAGCGACCGTGCACATTGGCACGAGGTCCAGGGCGAAGCATCAGCCCGGTTAGCTCAGTCGGTAGAGCACCAGACTCTTAATCTGGCTGTCGCGGGTTCGAGCCCCGCATCGGGCTTAGCTTTTTGCATTGCGTCGCAGAGTCCGCTGTTCGAGCTCTCACTGTAATTAGCACCACCGGTCGTCAGATGCGGCAGCGACCGTGCACATTGGCACGAGGTCCAGGGCGAAGCAACAGCCCGGTTAGCTCAGTCGGTAGAGCACCAGACTCTTAATCTGGCTGTCGCGGGTTCGAGCCCCGCATCGGGCTTAGCTTTTTGCATTGCGTCGCAGAGTCCGCTGTTCAAGCTCTCACTGTAATTAGCACCACCAGTCGTCAGACGCGGCAGCGACCGTGCACATTGGCACGAGGTCTAGGGCGAAGCAACAGCCCGGTTAGCTCAGTCGGTAGAGCACCAGACTCTTAATCTGGCTGTCGCGGGTTCGAGCCCCGCATCGGGCTTAGCTTTTTGCATTGCGTCGCAGAGTCCGCTGTTCGAGCTCTCACTGTAATTAGCACCACCGGTCGTCAGATGCGGCAGCGACCGTGCACATTGGCACGAGGTCCAGGGCGAAGCAACAGCCCGGTTAGCTCAGTCGGTAGAGCACCAGACTCTTAATCTGGCTGTCGCGGGTTCGAGCCCCGCATCGGGCTTAGCTTTTTGCATTGCGTCGCAGAGTCCGCTGCTCGAGCTCTCACTGTAATTAGCACCACCAGTCGTCAGACGCGGCAGCGACCGTGCACATTGGCACGAGGTCCAGGGCGAAGCAACAGCCCGGTTAGCTCAGTCGGTAGAGCACCAGACTCTTAATCTGGCTGTCGCGGGTTCGAGCCCCGCATCGGGCTTAGCTTTTTGCATTGCGTCGCAGAGTCCGCTGTTCGAGCTCTCACTGTCGCACCACCAGTAGTCAGATGCGGCAGCGACCGTGCACATTGGCACGAGGTCCAGGGCGAAGCATCAGCCCGGTTAGCTCAGTCGGTGGAGCACCAGACTCTTAATCTGGGTGTCGCGGGTTCGAGCCCCGCATCGGGCTTAGCTTTCTGCATTGCGTCGCAGAGTCCGCTGTTCAAGCTCTCACTGTAATTAGCACCACCAGTCGTCAGACGCGGCAGCGACCGTGCACATTGGCACGAGGTCTAGGGCGAAGCAACAGCCCGGTTAGCTCAGTCGGTAGAGCACCAGACTCTTAATCTGGCTGTCGCGGGTTCGAGCCCCGCATCGGGCTTAGCTTTTTGCATTGCGTCGCAGAGTCCGCTGTTCGAGCTCTCACTGTAATTAGCACCACCAGTCGTCAGACGCGGCAGCGACCGTGCACATTGGCACGAGGTCCAGGGCGAAGCATCAGCCCGGTTAGCTCAGTCGGTAGAGCACCAGACTCTTAATCTGGCTGTCGCGGGTTCGAGCCCCGCATCGGGCTTAGCTTTTTGCATTGCGTCGCAGAGTCCGCTGTTCGAGCTCTCACTGTAATTAGCACCACCAGTCGTCAGACGCGGCAGCGACCGTGCACATTGGCACGAGGTCTAGGGCGAAGCAACAGCCCGGTTAGCTCAGTCGGTAGAGCACCAGACTCTTAATCTGGCTGTCGCGGGTTCGAGCCCCGCATCGGGCTTAGCTTTTTGCATTGCGTCGCAGAGTCCGCTGTTCGAGCTCTCACTGTAATTAGCACCACCAGTCGTCAGACGCGGCAGCGACCGTGCACATTGGCACGAGGTCCAGGGCGAAGCATCAGCCCGGTTAGCTCAGTCGGTAGAGCACCAGACTCTTAATCTGGCTGTCGCGGGTTCGAGCCCCGCATCGGGCTTAGCTTTTTGCATTGCGTCGCAGAGTCCGCTGTTCGAGCTCTCACTGTAATTAGCACCACCGGTCGTCAGATGCGGCAGCGACCGTGCACATTGGCACGAGGTCCAGGGCGAAGCAACAGCCCGGTTAGCTCAGTCGGTAGAGCACCAGACTCTTAATCTGGCTGTCGCGGGTTCGAGCCCCGCATCGGGCTTAGCTTTTTGCATTGCGTCGCAGAGTCCGCTGTTCAAGCTCTCACTGTAATTAGCACCACCAGTCGTCAGACGCGGCAGCGACCGTGCACATTGGCACGAGGTCTAGGGCGAAGCAACAGCCCGGTTAGCTCAGTCGGTAGAGCACCAGACTCTTAATCTGGCTGTCGCGGGTTCGAGCCCCGCATCGGGCTT
The DNA here is from genome assembly GCA_947359475.1 of Heligmosomoides polygyrus bakeri. Lineage (NCBI taxonomy): Eukaryota > Metazoa > Nematoda > Chromadorea > Rhabditida > Heligmosomidae > Heligmosomoides > Heligmosomoides polygyrus. Next base: position 92,807,025 of record OX375869.1, on the reverse strand, counting down.
AGCTTTTTGCATTGCGTCGCAGAGTCCGCTGTTCGAGCTCTCACTGTAATTAGCACCACCGGTCGTCAGATGCGGCAGCGACCGTGCACATTGGCACGAGGTCCAGGGCGAAGCAACAGCCCGGTTAGCTCAGTCGGTAGAGCACCAGACTCTTAATCTGGCTGTCGCGGGTTCGAGCCCCGCATCGGGCTTAGCTTTTTGCATTGCGTCGCAGAGTCCGCTGCTCGAGCTCTCACTGTAATTAGCACCACCAGTCGTCAGACGCGGCAGCGACCGTGCACATTGGCACGAGGTCCAGGGCGAAGCAACAGCCCGGTTAGCTCAGTCGGTAGAGCACCAGACTCTTAATCTGGCTGTCGCGGGTTCGAGCCCCGCATCGGGCTTAGCTTTTTGCATTGCGTCGCAGAGTCCGCTGTTCGAGCTCTCACTGTCGCACCACCAGTAGTCAGATGCGGCAGCGACCGTGCACATTGGCACGAGGTCCAGGGCGAAGCATCAGCCCGGTTAGCTCAGTCGGTGGAGCACCAGACTCTTAATCTGGCTGTCGTGGGTTCGAGCCCCGCATCGGGCTTAGCTTTTTGCATTGCGTCGCAGAGTCCGCTGCTCGAGCTCTCACTGTAATTAGCACCACCAGTCGTCAGACGCGGCAGCGACCGTGCACATTGGCACGAGGTCCAGGGCGAAGCAACAGCCCGGTTAGCTCAGTCGGTAGAGCACCAGACTCTTAATCTGGCTGTCGCGGGTTCGAGCCCCGCATCGGGCTTAGCTTTTTGCATTGCGTCGCAGAGTCCGCTGTTCGAGCTCTCACTGTAATTAGCACCACCAGTCGTCAGACGCGGCAGCGACCGTGCACATTGGCACGAGGTCTAGGGCGAAGCAACAGCCCGGTTAGCTCAGTCGGTAGAGCACCAGACTCTTAATCTGGCTGTCGCGGGTTCGAGCCCCGCATCGGGCTTAGCTTTTTGCATTGCGTCGCAGAGTCCGCTGTTCGAGCTCTCACTGTAATTAGCACCACCAGTCGTCAGACGCGGCAGCGACCGTGCACATTGGCACGAGGTCCAGGGCGAAGCATCAGCCCGGTTAGCTCAGTCGGTAGAGCACCAGACTCTTAATCTGGCTGTCGCGGGTTCGAGCCCCGCATCGGGCTTAGCTTTTTGCATTGCGTCGCAGAGTCCGCTGTTCGAGCTCTCACTGTAATTAGCACCACCGGTCGTCAGATGCGGCAGCGACCGTGCACATTGGCACGAGGTCCAGGGCGAAGCAACAGCCCGGTTAGCTCAGTCGGTAGAGCACCAGACTCTTAGTCTGGCTGTCGCGGGTTCGAGCCCCGCATCGGGCTTAGCTTTTTGCATTGCGTCGCAGAGTCCGCTGTTCAAGCTCTCACTGTAATTAGCACCACCAGTCGTCAGACGCGGCAGCGACCGTGCACATTGGCACGAGGTCCAGGGCGAAGCATCAGCCCGGTTAGCTCAGTCGGTGGAGCACCAGACTCTTAATCTGGCTGTCGTGGGTTCGAGCCCCGCATCGGGCTTAGCTTTCTGCATTGCGTCGCAGAGTCCGCTGTTCAAGCTCTCACTGTAATTAGCACCACCAGTCGTCAGATGCGGCAGCGACCGTGCACATTGGCACGAGGTCCAGGGCGAAGCAACAGCCCGGTTAGCTCAGTCGGTAGAGCACCAGACTCTTAATCTGGCTGTCGCGGGTTCGAGCCCCGCATCGGGCTTAGCTTTTTGCATTGCGTCGCAGAGTCCGCTGTTCGAGCTCTCACTGTCGCACCACCAGTAGTCAGATGCGGCAGCGACCGTGCACATTGGCACGAGGTCCAGGGCGAAGCATCAGCCCGGTTAGCTCAGTCGGTGGAGCACCAGACTCTTAATCTGGCTGTCGTGGGTTCGAGCCCCGCATCGGGCTTAGCTTTTTGCATTGCGTCGCAGAGTCCGCTGCTCGAGCTCTCACTGTAATTAGCACCACCAGTCGTCAGACGCGGCAGCGACCGTGCACATTGGCACGAGGTCCAGGGCGAAGCAACAGCCCGGTTAGCTCAGTCGGTAGAGCACCAGACTCTTAATCTGGCTGTCGCGGGTTCGAGCCCCGCATCGGGCTTAGCTTTTTGCATTGCGTCGCAGAGTCCGCTGTTCGAGCTCTCACTGTAATTAGCACCACCAGTCGTCAGACGCGGCAGCGACCGTGCACATTGGCACGAGGTCCAGGGCGAAGCATCAGCCCGGTTAGCTCAGTCGGTAGAGCACCAGACTCTTAATCTGGCTGTCGCGGGTTCGAGCCCCGCATCGGGCTTAGCTTTTTGCATTGCGTCGCAGAGTCCGCTGTTCGAGCTCTCACTGTAATTAGCACCACCGGTCGTCAGATGCGGCAGCGACCGTGCACATTGGCACGAGGTCCAGGGCGAAGCAACAGCCCGGTTAGCTCAGTCGGTAGAGCACCAGACTCTTAGTCTGGCTGTCGCGGGTTCGAGCCCCGCATCGGGCTTAGCTTTTTGCATTGCGTCGCAGAGTCCGCTGTTCAAGCTCTCACTGTAATTAGCACCACCAGTCGTCAGACGCGGCAGCGACCGTGCACATTGGCACGAGGTCCAGGGCGAAGCATCAGCCCGGTTAGCTCAGTCGGTGGAGCACCAGACTCTTAATCTGGCTGTCGTGGGTTCGAGCCCCGCATCGGGCTTAGCTTTCTGCATTGCGTCGCAGAGTCCGCTGTTCGAGCTCTCACTGTAATTAGCACCACCAGTCGTCAGATGCGGCAGCGACCGTGCACATTGGCACGAGGTCCAGGGCGAAGCAACAGCCCGGTTAGCTCAGTCGGTAGAGCACCAGACTCTTAGTCTGGCTGTCGCGGGTTCGAGCCCCGCATCGGGCTTAGCTTTTTGCATTGCGTCGCAGAGTCCGCTGTTCAAGCTCTCACTGTAATTAGCACCACCAGTCGTCAGACGCGGCAGCGACCGTGCACATTGGCACGAGGTCTAGGGCGAAGCAACAGCCCGGTTAGCTCAGTCGGTAGAGCACCAGACTCTTAATCTGGCTGTCGCGGGTTCGAGCCCCGCATCGGGCTTAGCTTTTTGCATTGCGTCGCAGAGTCCGCTGTTCGAGCTCTCACTGTAATTAGCACCACCAGTCGTCAGACGCGGCAGCGACCGTGCACATTGGCACGAGGTCTAGGGCGAAGCAACAGCCCGGTTAGCTCAGTCGGTAGAGCACCAGACTCTTAATCTGGCTGTCGCGGGTTCGAGCCCCGCATCGGGCTTAGCTTTTTGCATTGCGTCGCAGAGTCCGCTGTTCGAGCTCTCACTGTAATTAGCACCACCGGTCGTCAGATGCGGCAGCGACCGTGCACATTGGCACGAGGTCCAGGGCGAAGCAACAGCCCGGTTAGCTCAGTCGGTAGAGCACCAGACTCTTAATCTGGCTGTCGCGGGTTCGAGCCCCGCATCGGGCTTAGCTTTTTGCATTGCGTCGCAGAGTCCGCTGTTCAAGCTCTCACTGTAATTAGCACCACCAGTCGTCAGACGCGGCAGCGACCGTGCACATTGGCACGAGGTCTAGGGCGAAGCAACAGCCCGGTTAGCTCAGTCGGTAGAGCACCAGACTCTTAATCTGGCTGTCGCGGGTTCGAGCCCCGCATCGGGCTTAGCTTTTTGCATTGCGTCGCAGAGTCCGCTGTTCGAGCTCTCACTGTAATTAGCACCACCAGTCGTCAGACGCGGCAGCGACCGTGCACATTGGCACGAGGTCTAGGGCGAAGCAACAGCCCGGTTAGCTCAGTCGGTAGAGCACCAGACTCTTAATCTGGCTGTCGCGGGTTCGAGCCCCGCATCGGGCTTAGCTTTTTGCATTGCGTCGCAGAGTCCGCTGTTCAAGCTCTCACTGTAATTAGCACCACCAGTCGTCAGACGCGGCAGCGACCGTGCACATTGGCACGAGGTCCAGGGCGAAGCAACAGCCCGGTTAGCTCAGTCGGTAGAGCACCAGACTCTTAATCTGGCTGTCGCGGGTTCGAGCCCCGCATCGGGCTTAGCTTTTTGCATTGCGTCGCAGAGTCCGCTGTTCGAGCTCTCACTGTCGCACCACCAGTAGTCAGATGCGGCAGCGACCGTGCACATTGGCACGAGGTCCAGGGCGAAGCATCAGCCCGGTTAGCTCAGTCGGTAGAGCACCAGACTCTTAATCTGGCTGTCGCGGGTTCGAGCCCCGCATCGGGCTTAGCTTTTTGCATTGCGTCGCAGAGTCCGCTGTTCGAGCTCTCACTGTAATTAGCACCACCGGTCGTCAGATGCGGCAGCGACCGTGCACATTGGCACGAGGTCCAGGGCGAAGCAACAGCCCGGTTAGCTCAGTCGGTAGAGCACCAGACTCTTAGTCTGGCTGTCGCGGGTTCGAGCCCCGCATCGGGCTTAGCTTTTTGCATTGCGTCGCAGAGTCCGCTGTTCAAGCTCTCACTGTAATTAGCACCACCAGTCGTCAGACGCGGCAGCGACCGTGCACATTGGCACGAGGTCCAGGGCGAAGCATCAGCCCGGTTAGCTCAGTCGGTGGAGCACCAGACTCTTAATCTGGCTGTCGTGGGTTCGAGCCCCGCATCGGGCTTAGCTTTCTGCATTGCGTCGCAGAGTCCGCTGTTCGAGCTCTCACTGTAATTAGCACCACCAGTCGTCAGATGCGGCAGCGACCGTGCACATTGGCACGAGGTCCAGGGCGAAGCAACAGCCCGGTTAGCTCAGTCGGTAGAGCACCAGACTCTTAGTCTGGCTGTCGCGGGTTCGAGCCCCGCATCGGGCTTAGCTTTTTGCATTGCGTCGCAGAGTCCGCTGTTCAAGCTCTCACTGTAATTAGCACCACCAGTCGTCAGACGCGGCAGCGACCGTGCACATTGGCACGAGGTCTAGGGCGAAGCAACAGCCCGGTTAGCTCAGTCGGTAGAGCACCAGACTCTTAATCTGGCTGTCGCGGGTTCGAGCCCCGCATCGGGCTTAGCTTTTTGCATTGCGTCGCAGAGTCCGCTGTTCGAGCTCTCACTGTAATTAGCACCACCAGTCGTCAGACGCGGCAGCGACCGTGCACATTGGCACGAGGTCTAGGGCGAAGCAACAGCCCGGTTAGCTCAGTCGGTAGAGCACCAGACTCTTAATCTGGCTGTCGCGGGTTCGAGCCCCGCATCGGGCTTAGCTTTTTGCATTGCGTCGCAGAGTCCGCTGTTCGAGCTCTCACTGTAATTAGCACCACCGGTCGTCAGATGCGGCAGCGACCGTGCACATTGGCACGAGGTCCAGGGCGAAGCAACAGCCCGGTTAGCTCAGTCGGTAGAGCACCAGACTCTTAATCTGGCTGTCGCGGGTTCGAGCCCCGCATCGGGCTTAGCTTTTTGCATTGCGTCGCAGAGTCCGCTGTTCAAGCTCTCACTGTAATTAGCACCACCAGTCGTCAGACGCGGCAGCGACCGTGCACATTGGCACGAGGTCTAGGGCGAAGCAACAGCCCGGTTAGCTCAGTCGGTAGAGCACCAGACTCTTAATCTGGCTGTCGCGGGTTCGAGCCCCGCATCGGGCTTAGCTTTTTGCATTGCGTCGCAGAGTCCGCTGTTCGAGCTCTCACTGTAATTAGCACCACCAGTCGTCAGACGCGGCAGCGACCGTGCACATTGGCACGAGGTCTAGGGCGAAGCAACAGCCCGGTTAGCTCAGTCGGTAGAGCACCAGACTCTTAATCTGGCTGTCGCGGGTTCGAGCCCCGCATCGGGCTTAGCTTTTTGCATTGCGTCGCAGAGTCCGCTGTTCAAGCTCTCACTGTAATTAGCACCACCAGTCGTCAGACGCGGCAGCGACCGTGCACATTGGCACGAGGTCCAGGGCGAAGCAACAGCCCGGTTAGCTCAGTCGGTAGAGCACCAGACTCTTAATCTGGCTGTCGCGGGTTCGAGCCCCGCATCGGGCTTAGCTTTTTGCATTGCGTCGCAGAGTCCGCTGTTCGAGCTCTCACTGTCGCACCACCAGTAGTCAGATGCGGCAGCGACCGTGCACATTGGCACGAGGTCCAGGGCGAAGCATCAGCCCGGTTAGCTCAGTCGGTGGAGCACCAGACTCTTAATCTGGCTGTCGTGGGTTCGAGCCCCGCATCGGGCTTAGCTTTCTGCATTGCGTCGCAGAGTCCGCTGTTCGAGCTCTCACTGTAATTAGCACCACCAGTCGTCAGACGCGGCAGCGACCGTGCACATTGGCACGAGGTCTAGGGCGAAGCAACAGCCCGGTTAGCTCAGTCGGTAGAGCACCAGACTCTTAATCTGGCTGTCGCGGGTTCGAGCCCCGCATCGGGCTTAGCTTTTTGCATTGCGTCGCAGAGTCCGCTGTTCGAGCTCTCACTGTCGCACCACCAGTAGTCAGATGCGGCAGCGACCGTGCACATTGGCACGAGGTCCAGGGCGAAGCATCAGCCCGGTTAGCTCAGTCGGTGGAGCACCAGACTCTTAATCTGGCTGTCGTGGGTTCGAGCCCCGCATCGGGCTTAGCTTTTTGCATTGCGTCGCAGAGTCCGCTGTTCGAGCTCTCACTGTAATTAGCACCACCAGTCGTCAGACGCGGCAGCGACCGTGCACATTGGCACGAGGTCCAGGGCGAAGCAACAGCCCGGTTAGCTCAGTCGGTAGAGCACCAGACTCTTAATCTGGCTGTCGCGGGTTCGAGCCCCGCATCGGGCTTAGCTTTTTGCATTGCGTCGCAGAGTCCGCTGTTCGAGCTCTCACTGTAATTAGCACCACCAGTCGTCAGACGCGGCAGCGACCGTGCACATTGGCACGAGGTCCAGGGCGAAGCAACAGCCCGGTTAGCTCAGTCGGTAGAGCACCAGACTCTTAATCTGGCTGTCGCGGGTTCGAGCCCCGCATCGGGCTTAGCTTTTTGCATTGCGTCGCAGAGTCCGCTGTTCGAGCTCTCACTGTCGCACCACCCGTAGTCAGATGCGGCAGCGACCGTGCACATTGGCACGAGGTCCAGGGCGAAGCATCAGCCCGGTTAGCTCAGTCGGTGGAGCACCAGACTCTTAATCTGGCTGTCGTGGGTTCGAGCCCCGCATCGGGCTTAGCTTTCTGCATTGCGTCGCAGAGTCCGCTGTTCGAGCTCTCACTGTAATTAGCACCACCAGTCGTCAGACGCGGCAGCGACCGTGCACATTGGCACGAGGTCCAGGGCGAAGCAACAGCCCGGTTAGCTCAGTCGGTAGAGCACCAGACTCTTAATCTGGCTGTCGCGGGTTCGAGCCCCGCATCGGGCTTAGCTTTTTGCATTGCGTCGCAGAGTCCGCTGTTCGAGCTCTCACTGTAATTAGCACCACCAGTCGTCAGACGCGGCAGCGACCGTGCACATTGGCACGAGGTCCAGGGCGAAGCAACAGCCCGGTTAGCTCAGTCGGTAGAGCACCAGACTCTTAATCTGGCTGTCGCGGGTTCGAGCCCCGCATCGGGCTTAGCTTTTTGCATTGCGTCGCAGAGTCCGCTGTTCAAGCTCTCACTGTAATTAGCACCACCAGTCGTCAGACGCGGCAGCGACCGTGCACATTGGCACGAGGTCTAGGGCGAAGCAACAGCCCGGTTAGCTCAGTCGGTAGAGCACCAGACTCTTAATCTGGCTGTCGCGGGTTCGAGCCCCGCATCGGGCTTAGCTTTTTGCATTGCGTCGCAGAGTCCGCTGTTCGAGCTCTCACTGTAATTAGCACCACCAGTCGTCAGACGCGGCAGCGACCGTGCACATTGGCACGAGGTCTAGGGCGAAGCAACAGCCCGGTTAGCTCAGTCGGTAGAGCACCAGACTCTTAATCTGGCTGTCGCGGGTTCGAGCCCCGCATCGGGCTTAGCTTTTTGCATTGCGTCGCAGAGTCCGCTGTTCAAGCTCTCACTGTAATTAGCACCACCAGTCGTCAGACGCGGCAGCGACCGTGCACATTGGCACGAGGTCCAGGGCGAAGCAACAGCCCGGTTAGCTCAGTCGGTAGAGCACCAGACTCTTAATCTGGCTGTCGCGGGTTCGAGCCCCGCATCGGGCTTAGCTTTTTGCATTGCGTCGCAGAGTCCGCTGTTCGAGCTCTCACTGTCGCACCACCAGTAGTCAGATGCGGCAGCGACCGTGCACATTGGCACGAGGTCCAGGGCGAAGCATCAGCCCGGTTAGCTCAGTCGGTGGAGCACCAGACTCTTAATCTGGCTGTCGTGGGTTCGAGCCCCGCATCGGGCTTAGCTTTCTGCATTGCGTCGCAGAGTCCGCTGTTCGAGCTCTCACTGTAATTAGCACCACCAGTCGTCAGACGCGGCAGCGACCGTGCACATTGGCACGAGGTCTAGGGCGAAGCAACAGCCCGGTTAGCTCAGTCGGTAGAGCACCAGACTCTTAATCTGGCTGTCGCGGGTTCGAGCCCCGCATCGGGCTTAGCTTTTTGCATTGCGTCGCAGAGTCCGCTGTTCGAGCTCTCACTGTCGCACCACCAGTAGTCAGATGCGGCAGCGACCGTGCACATTGGCACGAGGTCCAGGGCGAAGCATCAGCCCGGTTAGCTCAGTCGGTGGAGCACCAGACTCTTAATCTGGCTGTCGTGGGTTCGAGCCCCGCATCGGGCTTAGCTTTTTGCATTGCGTCGCAGAGTCCGCTGTTCGAGCTCTCACTGTAATTAGCACCACCAGTCGTCAGACGCGGCAGCGACCGTGCACATTGGCACGAGGTCCAGGGCGAAGCAACAGCCCGGTTAGCTCAGTCGGTAGAGCACCAGACTCTTAATCTGGCTGTCGCGGGTTCGAGCCCCGCATCGGGCTTAGCTTTTTGCATTGCGTCGCAGAGTCCGCTGTTCGAGCTCTCACTGTAATTAGCACCACCAGTCGTCAGACGCGGCAGCGACCGTGCACATTGGCACGAGGTCCAGGGCGAAGCAACAGCCCGGTTAGCTCAGTCGGTAGAGCACCAGACTCTTAATCTGGCTGTCGCGGGTTCGAGCCCCGCATCGGGCTTAGCTTTTTGCATTGCGTCGCAGAGTCCGCTGTTCGAGCTCTCACTGTCGCACCACCCGTAGTCAGATGCGGCAGCGACCGTGCACATTGGCACGAGGTCCAGGGCGAAGCATCAGCCCGGTTAGCTCAGTCGGTGGAGCACCAGACTCTTAATCTGGCTGTCGTGGGTTCGAGCCCCGCATCGGGCTTAGCTTTCTGCATTGCGTCGCAGAGTCCGCTGTTCGAGCTCTCACTGTAATTAGCACCACCAGTCGTCAGACGCGGCAGCGACCGTGCACATTGGCACGAGGTCCAGGGCGAAGCAACAGCCCGGTTAGCTCAGTCGGTAGAGCACCAGACTCTTAATCTGGCTGTCGCGGGTTCGAGCCCCGCATCGGGCTTAGCTTTTTGCATTGCGTCGCAGAGTCCGCTGTTCGAGCTCTCACTGTAATTAGCACCACCAGTCGTCAGACGCGGCAGCGACCGTGCACATTGGCACGAGGTCCAGGGCGAAGCAACAGCCCGGTTAGCTCAGTCGGTAGAGCACCAGACTCTTAATCTGGCTGTCGCGGGTTCGAGCCCCGCATCGGGCTTAGCTTTTTGCATTGCGTCGCAGAGTCCGCTGTTCGAGCTCTCACTGTAATTAGCACCACCAGTCGTCAGACGCGGCAGCGACCGTGCACATTGGCACGAGGTCCAGGGCGAAGCAACAGCCCGGTTAGCTCAGTCGGTAGAGCACCAGACTCTTAATCTGGCTGTCGCGGGTTCGAGCCCCGCATCGGGCTTAGCTTTTTGCATTGCGTCGCAGAGTCCGCTGTTCGAGCTCTCACTGTAATTAGCACCACCAGTCGTCAGACGCGGCAGCGACCGTGCACATTGGCACGAGGTCTAGGGCGAAGCAACAGCCCGGTTAGCTCAGTCGGTAGAGCACCAGACTCTTAATCTGGCTGTCGCGGGTTCGAGCCCCGCATCGGGCTTAGCTTTTTGCATTGCGTCGCAGAGTCCGCTGTTCAAGCTCTCACTGTAATTAGCACCACCAGTCGTCAGACGCGGCAGCGACCGTGCACATTGGCACGAGGTCCAGGGCGAAGCAACAGCCCGGTTAGCTCAGTCGGTAGAGCACCAGACTCTTAATCTGGCTGTCGTGGGTTTGAGCCCCGCATCGGGCTTAGCTTTCTGCATTGCGTCGCAGAGTCCGCTGTTCGAGCTCTCACTGTAATTAGCACCACCAGTCGTCAGACGCGGCAGCGACCGTGCACATTGGCACGAGGTCCAGGGCGAAGCAACAGCCCGGTTAGCTCAGTCGGTAGAGCACCAGACTCTTAATCTGGCTGTCGCGGGTTCGAGCCCCGCATCGGGCTTAGCTTTTTGCATTGCGTCGCAGAGTCCGCTGTTCGAGCTCTCACTGTCGCACCACCCGTAGTCAGATGCGGCAGCGACCGTGCACATTGGCACGAGGTCCAGGGCGAAGCATCAGCCCGGTTAGCTCAGTCGGTGGAGCACCAGACTCTTAATCTGGCTGTCGTGGGTTCGAGCCCCGCATCGGGCTTAGCTTTCTGCATTGCGTCGCAGAGTCCGCTGTTCGAGCTCTCACTGTAATTAGCACCACCAGTCGTCAGACGCGGCAGCGACCGTGCACATTGGCACGAGGTCTAGGGCGAAGCAACAGCCCGGTTAGCTCAGTCGGTAGAGCACCAGACTCTTAATCTGGCTGTCGCGGGTTCGAGCCCCGCATCGGGCTTAGCTTTTTGCATTGCGTCGCAGAGTCCGCTGTTCAAGCTCTCACTGTAATTAGCACCACCAGTCGTCAGACGCGGCAGCGACCGTGCACATTGGCACGAGGTCTAGGGCGAAGCAACAGCCCGGTTAGCTCAGTCGGTAGAGCACCAGACTCTTAATCTGGCTGTCGCGGGTTCGAGCCCCGCATCGGGCTTAGCTTTTTGCATTGCGTCGCAGAGTCCGCTGTTCGAGCTCTCACTGTAATTAGCACCACCAGTCGTCAGACGCGGCAGCGACCGTGCACATTGGCACGAGGTCTAGGGCGAAGCAACAGCCCGGTTAGCTCAGTCGGTAGAGCACCAGACTCTTAATCTGGCTGTCGCGGGTTCGAGCCCCGCATCGGGCTTAGCTTTTTGCATTGCGTCGCAGAGTCCGCTGTTCAAGCTCTCACTGTAATTAGCACCACCAGTCGTCAGACGCGGCAGCGACCGTGCACATTGGCACGAGGTCCAGGGCGAAGCAACAGCCCGGTTAGCTCAGTCGGTAGAGCACCAGACTCTTAATCTGGCTGTCGCGGGTTCGAGCCCCGCATCGGGCTTAGCTTTTTGCATTGCGTCGCAGAGTCCGCTGTTCGAGCTCTCACTGTCGCACCACCAGTAGTCAGATGCGGCAGCGACCGTGCACATTGGCACGAGGTCCAGGGCGAAGCATCAGCCCGGTTAGCTCAGTCGGTGGAGCACCAGACTCTTAATCTGGCTGTCGTGGGTTCGAGCCCCGCATCGGGCTTAGCTTTTTGCATTGCGTCGCAGAGTCCGCTGTTCGAGCTCTCACTGTAATTAGCACCACCAGTCGTCAGACGCGGCAGCGACCGTGCACATTGGCACGAGGTCCAGGGCGAAGCAACAGCCCGGTTAGCTCAGTCGGTAGAGCACCAGACTCTTAATCTGGCTGTCGCGGGTTCGAGCCCCGCATCGGGATTAGCTTTTTGCATTGCGTCGCAGAGTCCGCTGTTCGAGCTCTCACTGTAATTAGCACCACCAGTCGTCAGACGCGGCAGCGACCGTGCACATTGGCACGAGGTCCAGGGCGAAGCAACAGCCCGGTTAGCTCAGTCGGTAGAGCACCAGACTCTTAATCTGGCTGTCGCGGGTTCGAGCCCCGCATCGGGCTTAGCTTTTTGCATTGCGTCGCAGAGTCCGCTGTTCGAGCTCTCACTGTCGCACCACCCGTAGTCAGATGCGGCAGCGACCGTGCACATTGGCACGAGGTCCAGGGCGAAGCATCAGCCCGGTTAGCTCAGTCGGTGGAGCACCAGACTCTTAATCTGGCTGTCGTGGGTTCGAGCCCCGCATCGGGCTTAGCTTTCTGCATTGCGTCGCAGAGTCCGCTGTTCGAGCTCTCACTGTAATTAGCACCACCAGTCGTCAGACGCGGCAGCGACCGTGCACATTGGCACGAGGTCCAGGGCGAAGCAACAGCCCGGTTAGCTCAGTCGGTAGAGCACCAGACTCTTAATCTGGCTGTCGCGGGTTCGAGCCCCGCATCGGGCTTAGCTTTTTGCATTGCGTCGCAGAGTCCGCTGTTCGAGCTCTCACTGTAATTAGCACCACCAGTCGTCAGACGCGGCAGCGACCGTGCACATTGGCACGAGGTCCAGGGCGAAGCAACAGCCCGGTTAGCTCAGTCGGTAGAGCACCAGACTCTTAATCTGGCTGTCGCGGGTTCGAGCCCCGCATCGGGCTTAGCTTTTTGCATTGCGTCGCAGAGTCCGCTGTTCGAGCTCTCACTGTAATTAGCACCACCAGTCGTCAGACGCGGCAGCGACCGTGCACATTGGCACGAGGTCTAGGGCGAAGCAACAGCCCGGTTAGCTCAGTCGGTAGAGCACCAGACTCTTAATCTGGCTGTCGCGGGTTCGAGCCCCGCATCGGGCTTAGCTTTTTGCATTGCGTCGCAGAGTCCGCTGTTCAAGCTCTCACTGTAATTAGCACCACCAGTCGTCAGACGCGGCAGCGACCGTGCACATTGGCACGAGGTCCAGGGCGAAGCAACAGCCCGGTTAGCTCAGTCGGTAGAGCACCAGACTCTTAATCTGGCTGTCGCGGGTTCGAGCCCCGCATCGGGCTTAGCTTTTTGCATTGCGTCGCAGAGTCCGCTGTTCGAGCTCTCACTGTCGCACCACCCGTAGTCAGATGCGGCAGCGACCGTGCACATTGGCACGAGGTCCAGGGCGAAGCATCAGCCCGGTTAGCTCAGTCGGTGGAGCACCAGACTCTTAATCTGGCTGTCGTGGGTTCGAGCCCCGCATCGGGCTTAGCTTTCTGCATTGCGTCGCAGAGTCCGCTGTTCGAGCTCTCACTGTAATTAGCACCACCAGTCGTCAGACGCGGCAGCGACCGTGCACATTGGCACGAGGTCCAGGGCGAAGCAACAGCCCGGTTAGCTCAGTCGGTAGAGCACCAGACTCTTAATCTGGCTGTCGCGGGTTCGAGCCCCGCATCGGGCTTAGCTTTTTGCATTGCGTCGCAGAGTCCGCTGTTCGAGCTCTCACTGTCGCACCACCCGTAGTCAGATGCGGCAGCGACCGTGCACATTGGCACGAGGTCCAGGGCGAAGCATCAGCCCGGTTAGCTCAGTCGGTGGAGCACCAGACTCTTAATCTGGCTGTCGTGGGTTCGAGCCCCGCATCGGGCTTAGCTTTCTGCATTGCGTCGCAGAGTCCGCTGTTCGAGCTCTCACTGTAATTAGCACCACCAGTCGTCAGACGCGGCAGCGACCGTGCACATTGGCACGAGGTCTAGGGCGAAGCAACAGCCCGGTTAGCTCAGTCGGTAGAGCACCAGACTCTTAATCTGGCTGTCGCGGGTTCGAGCCCCGCATCGGGCTTAGCTTTTTGCATTGCGTCGCAGAGTCCGCTGTTCAAGCTCTCACTGTAATTAGCACCACCAGTCGTCAGACGCGGCAGCGACCGTGCACATTGGCACGAGGTCCAGGGCGAAGCAACAGCCCGGTTAGCTCAGTCGGTAGAGCACCAGACTCTTAATCTGGCTGTCGCGGGTTCGAGCCCCGCATCGGGCTTAGCTTTTTGCATTGCGTCGCAGAGTCCGCTGTTCGAGCTCTCACTGTCGCACCACCAGTAGTCAGATGCGGCAGCGACCGTGCACATTGGCACGAGGTCCAGGGCGAAGCATCAGCCCGGTTAGCTCAGTCGGTGGAGCACCAGACTCTTAATCTGGCTGTCGTGGGTTCGAGCCCCGCATCGGGCTTAGCTTTCTGCATTGCGTCGCAGAGTCCGCTGTTCGAGCTCTCACTGTAATTAGCACCACCAGTCGTCAGACGCGGCAGCGACCGTGCACATTGGCACGAGGTCCAGGGCGAAGCAACAGCCCGGTTAGCTCAGTCGGTAGAGCACCAGACTCTTAATCTGGCTGTCGCGGGTTCGAGCCCCGCATCGGGCTTAGCTTTTTGCATTGCGTCGCAGAGTCCGCTGTTCGAGCTCTCACTGTCGCACCACCCGTAGTCAGATGCGGCAGCGACCGTGCACATTGGCACGAGGTCCAGGGCGAAGCATCAGCCCGGTTAGCTCAGTCGGTGGAGCACCAGACTCTTAATCTGGCTGTCGTGGGTTCGAGCCCCGCATCGGGCTTAGCTTTCTGCATTGCGTCGCAGAGTCCGCTGTTCGAGCTCTCACTGTAATTAGCACCACCAGTCGTCAGACGCGGCAGCGACCGTGCACATTGGCACGAGGTCCAGGGCGAAGCAACAGCCCGGTTAGCTCAGTCGGTAGAGCACCAGACTCTTAATCTGGCTGTCGCGGGTTCGAGCCCCGCATCGGGCTTAGCTTTTTGCATTGCGTCGCAGAGTCCGCTGTTCGAGCTCTCACTGTAATTAGCACCACCGGTCGTCAGATGCGGCAGCGACCGTGCACATTGGCACGAGGTCCAGGGCGAAGCAACAGCCCGGTTAGCTCAGTCGGTAGAGCACCAGACTCTTAATCTGGCTGTCGCGGGTTCGAGCCCCGCATCGGGCTTAGCTTTTTGCATTGCGTCGCAGAGTCCGCTGTTCAAGCTCTCACTGTAATTAGCACCACCAGTCGTCAGACGCGGCAGCGGCCGTGCACATTGGCACGAGGTCTAGGGCGAAGCAACAGCCCGGTTAGCTCAGTCGGTAGAGCACCAGACTCTTAATCTGGCTGTCGCGGGTTCGAGCCCCGCATCGGGCTTAGCTTTTTGCATTGCGTCGCAGAGTCCGCTGTTCGAGCTCTCACTGTAATTAGCACCACCAGTCGTCAGACGCGGCAGCGACCGTGCACATTGGCACGAGGTCTAGGGCGAAGCAACAGCCCGGTTAGCTCAGTCGGTAGAGCACCAGACTCTTAATCTGGCTGTCGCGGGTTCGAGCCCCGCATCGGGCTTAGCTTTTTGCATTGCGTCGCAGAGTCCGCTGTTCAAGCTCTCACTGTAATTAGCACCACCAGTCGTCAGACGCGGCAGCGACCGTGCACATTGGCACGAGGTCCAGGGCGAAGCAACAGCCCGGTTAGCTCAGTCGGTAGAGCACCAGACTCTTAATCTGGCTGTCGCGGGTTCGAGCCCCGCATCGGGCTTAGCTTTTTGCATTGCGTCGCAGAGTCCGCTGTTCGAGCTCTCACTGTCGCACCACCAGTAGTCAGATGCGGCAGCGACCGTGCACATTGGCACGAGGTCCAGGGCGAAGCATCAGCCCGGTTAGCTCAGTCGGTGGAGCACCAGACTCTTAATCTGGCTGTCGTGGGTTCGAGCCCCGCATCGGGCTTAGCTTTCTGCATTGCGTCGCAGAGTCCGCTGTTCGAGCTCTCACTGTAATTAGCACCACCAGTCGTCAGACGCGGCAGCGACCGTGCACATTGGCACGAGGTCCAGGGCGAAGCAACAGCCCGGTTAGCTCAGTCGGTAGAGCACCAGACTCTTAATCTGGCTGTCGCGGGTTCGAGCCCCGCATCGGGCTTAGCTTTTTGCATTGCGTCGCAGAGTCCGCCGTTCGAGCTCTCACTGTAATTAGCACCACCAGTCGTCAGACGCGGCAGCGACCGTGCACATTGGCACGAGGTCCAGGGCGAAGCAACAGCCCGGTTAGCTCAGTCGGTAGAGCACCAGACTCTTAATCTGGCTGTCGCGGGTTCGAGCCCCGCATCGGGCTTAGCTTTTTGCATTGCGTCGCAGAGTCCGCTGTTCGAGCTCTCACTGTAATTAGCACCACCAGTCGTCAGACGCGGCAGCGACCGTGCACATTGGCACGAGGTCTAGGGCGAAGCAACAGCCCGGTTAGCTCAGTCGGTAGAGCACCAGACTCTTAATCTGGCTGTCGCGGGTTCGAGCCCCGCATCGGGCTTAGCTTTTTGCATTGCGTCGCAGAGTCCGCTGTTCGAGCTCTCACTGTCGCACCACCAGTAGTCAGATGCGGCAGCGACCGTGCACATTGGCACGAGGTCTAGGGCGAAGCAACAGCCCGGTTAGCTCAGTCGGTAGAGCACCAGACTCTTAATCTGGCTGTCGCGGGTTCGAGCCCCGCATCGGGCTTAGCTTTTTGCATTGCGTCGCAGAGTCCGCTGTTCAAGCTCTCACTGTAATTAGCACCACCAGTCGTCAGACGCGGCAGCGACCGTGCACATTGGCACGAGGTCCAGGGCGAAGCAACAGCCCGGTTAGCTCAGTCGGTAGAGCACCAGACTCTTAATCTGGCTGTCGCGGGTTCGAGCCCCGCATCGGGCTTAGCTTTTTGCATTGCGTCGCAGAGTCCGCTGTTCGAGCTCTCACTGTCGCACCACCAGTAGTCAGATGCGGCAGCGACCGTGCACATTGGCACGAGGTCCAGGGCGAAGCATCAGCCCGGTTAGCTCAGTCGGTGGAGCACCAGACTCTTAATCTGGCTGTCGTGGGTTCGAGCCCCGCATCGGGCTTAGCTTTCTGCATTGCGTCGCAGAGTCCGCTGTTCGAGCTCTCACTGTAATTAGCACCACCAGTCGTCAGACGCGGCAGCGACCGTGCACATTGGCACGAGGTCCAGGGCGAAGCAACAGCCCGGTTAGCTCAGTCGGTAGAGCACCAGACTCTTAATCTGGCTGTCGCGGGTTCGAGCCCCGCATCGGGCTTAGCTTTTTGCATTGCGTCGCAGAGTCCGCTGTTCGAGCTCTCACTGTAATTAGCACCACCAGTCG
Organism: Heligmosomoides polygyrus bakeri; assembly: GCA_947359475.1. Lineage (NCBI taxonomy): Eukaryota > Metazoa > Nematoda > Chromadorea > Rhabditida > Heligmosomidae > Heligmosomoides > Heligmosomoides polygyrus. Next base: position 92,790,140 of record OX375869.1, on the reverse strand, counting down.
TCAGACGCGGCAGCGGCCGTGCACATTGGCACGAGGTCCAGGGCGAAGCAACAGCCCGGTTAGCTCAGTCGGTAGAGCACCAGACTCTTAATCTGGCTGTCGCGGGTTCGAGCCCCGCATCGGGCTTAGCTTTTTGCATTGCGTCGCAGAGTCCGCTGTTCGAGCTCTCACTGTAATTAGCACCACCAGTCGTCAGACGCGGCAGCGACCGTGCACATTGGCACGAGGTCTAGGGCGAAGCAACAGCCCGGTTAGCTCAGTCGGTAGAGCACCAGACTCTTAATCTGGCTGTCGCGGGTTCGAGCCCCGCATCGGGCTTAGCTTTTTGCATTGCGTCGCAGAGTCCGCTGCTCGAGCTCTCACTGTAATTAGCACCACCAGTCGTCAGACGCGGCAGCGACCGTGCACATTGGCACGAGGTCCAGGGCGAAGCAACAGCCCGGTTAGCTCAGTCGGTAGAGCACCAGACTCTTAATCTGGCTGTCGCGGGTTCGAGCCCCGCATCGGGCTTAGCTTTTTGCATTGCGTCGCAGAGTCCGCTGTTCGAGTTCTCACTGTAATTAGCACCACCAGTCGTCAGACGCGGCAGCGACCGTGCACATTGGCACGAGGTCCAGGGCGAAGCAACAGCCCGGTTAGCTCAGTCGGTAGAGCACCAGACTCTTAATCTGGCTGTCGCGGGTTCGAGCCCCGCATCGGGCTTAGGTTTTTGCATTGCGTCGCAGAGTCCGCTGTTCGAGCTCTCACTGTAATTAGCACCACCAGTCGTCAGACGCGGCAGCGACCGTGCACATTGGCACGAGGTCTAGGGCGAAGCAACAGCCCGGTTAGCTCAGTCGGTAGAGCACCAGACTCTTAATCTGGCTGTCGCGGGTTCGAGCCCCGCATCGGGCTTAGCTTTTTGCATTGCGTCGCAGAGTCCGCTGTTCGAGCTCTCACTGTCGCACCACCAGTAGTCAGATGCGGCAGCGACCGTGCACATTGGCACGAGGTCTAGGGCGAAGCAACAGCCCGGTTAGCTCAGTCGGTAGAGCACCAGACTCTTAATCTGGCTGTCGCGGGTTCGAGCCCCGCATCGGGCTTAGCTTTTTGCATTGCGTCGCAGAGTCCGCTGTTCAAGCTCTCACTGTAATTAGCACCACCAGTCGTCAGACGCGGCAGCGACCGTGCACATTGGCACGAGGTCCAGGGCGAAGCAACAGCCCGGTTAGCTCAGTCGGTAGAGCACCAGACTCTTAATCTGGCTGTCGCGGGTTCGAGCCCCGCATCGGGCTTAGCTTTTTGCATTGCGTCGCAGAGTCCGCTGTTCGAGCTCTCACTGTCGCACCACCAGTAGTCAGATGCGGCAGCGACCGTGCACATTGGCACGAGGTCCAGGGCGAAGCATCAGCCCGGTTAGCTCAGTCGGTGGAGCACCAGACTCTTAATCTGGCTGTCGTGGGTTCGAGCCCCGCATCGGGCTTAGCTTTCTGCATTGCGTCGCAGAGTCCGCTGTTCGAGCTCTCACTGTAATTAGCACCACCAGTCGTCAGACGCGGCAGCGACCGTGCACATTGGCACGAGGTCCAGGGCGAAGCAACAGCCCGGTTAGCTCAGTCGGTAGAGCACCAGACTCTTAATCTGGCTGTCGCGGGTTCGAGCCCCGAATCGGGCTTAGCTTTTTGCATTGCGTCGCAGAGTCCGCTGTTCGAGCTCTCACTGTAATTAGCACCACCAGTCGTCAGACGCGGCAGCGGCCGTGCACATTGGCACGAGGTCCAGGGCGAAGCAACAGCCCGGTTAGCTCAGTCGGTAGAGCACCAGACTCTTAATCTGGCTGTCGCGGGTTCGAGCCCCGCATCGGGCTTAGCTTTTTGCATTGCGTCGCAGAGTCCGCTGTTCGAGCTCTCACTGTAATTAGCACCACCAGTCGTCAGACGCGGCAGCGACCGTGCACATTGGCACGAGGTCTAGGGCGAAGCAACAGCCCGGTTAGCTCAGTCGGTAGAGCACCAGACTCTTAATCTGGCTGTCGCGGGTTCGAGCCCCGCATCGGGCTTAGCTTTTTGCATTGCGTCGCAGAGTCCGCTGCTCGAGCTCTCACTGTAATTAGCACCACCAGTCGTCAGACGCGGCAGCGACCGTGCACATTGGCACGAGGTCCAGGGCGAAGCAACAGCCCGGTTAGCTCAGTCGGTAGAGCACCAGACTCTTAATCTGGCTGTCGCGGGTTCGAGCCCCGCATCGGGCTTAGCTTTTTGCATTGCGTCGCAGAGTCCGCTGTTCGAGTTCTCACTGTAATTAGCACCACCAGTCGTCAGACGCGGCAGCGACCGTGCACATTGGCACGAGGTCCAGGGCGAAGCAACAGCCCGGTTAGCTCAGTCGGTAGAGCACCAGACTCTTAATCTGGCTGTCGCGGGTTCGAGCCCCGCATCGGGCTTAGCTTTTTGCATTGCGTCGCAGAGTCCGCTGTTCGAGCTCTCACTGTAATTAGCACCACCGGTCGTCAGATGCGGCAGCGACCGTGCACATTGGCACGAGGTCCAGGGCGAAGCAACAGCCCGGTTAGCTCAGTCGGTAGAGCACCAGACTCTTAATCTGGCTGTCGCGGGTTCGAGCCCCGCATCGGGCTTAGGTTTTTGCATTGCGTCGCAGAGTCCGTGTTCAAGCTCTCACTGTAATTAGCACCACCAGTCGTCAGACGCGGCAGCGACCGTGCACATTGGCACGAGGTCTAGGGCGAAACAACAGCCCGGTTAGCTCAGTCGGTAGAGCACCAGACTCTTAATCTGGCTGTCGCGGGTTCGAGCCCCGCATCGGGCTTAGGTTTTTGCATTGCGTCGCAGAGTCCGCTGTTCGAGCTCTCACTGTAATTAGCACCACCGGTCGTCAGATGCGGCAGCGACCGTGCACATTGGCACGAGGTCCTGGGCGAAGCAACAGCCCGGTTAGCTCAGTCGGTAGAGCACCAGACTCTTAATCTGGCTGTCGCGGGTTCGAGCCCCGCATCGGGCTTAGGTTTTTGCATTGCGTCGCAGAGTCCGTGTTCAAGCTCTCACTGTAATTAGCACCACCAGTCGTCAGACGCGGCAGCGACCGTGCACATTGGCACGAGGTCTAGGGCGAAGCAACAGCCCGGTTAGCTCAGTCGGTAGAGCACCAGACTCTTAATCTGGCTGTCGCGGGTTCGAGCCCCGCATCGGGCTTAGGTTTTTGCATTGCGTCGCAGAGTCCGCTGTTCGAGCTCTCACTGTAATTAGCACCACCAGTCGTCAGACGCGGCAGCGGCCGTGCACATTGGCACGAGGTCCAGGGCGAAGCAACAGCCCGGTTAGCTCAGTCGGTAGAGCACCAGACTCTTAATCTGGCTGTCGCGGGTTCGAGCCCCGCATCGGGCTTAGCTTTTTGCATTGCGTCGCAGAGTCCGCTGTTCGAGCTCTCACTGTAATTAGCACCACCGGTCGTCAGATGCGGCAGCGACCGTGCACATTGGCACGAGGTCCAGGGCGAAGCAACAGCCCGGTTAGCTCAGTCGGTAGAGCACCAGACTCTTAATCTGGCTGTCGCGGGTTCGAGCCCCGCATCGGGCTTAGGTTTTTGCATTGCGTCGCAGAGTCCGTGTTCAAGCTCTCACTGTAATTAGCACCACCAGTCGTCAGACGCGGCAGCGACCGTGCACATTGGCACGAGGTCTAGGGCGAAGCAACAGCCCGGTTAGCTCAGTCGGTAGAGCACCAGACTCTTAATCTGGCTGTCGCGGGTTCGAGCCCCGCATCGGGCTTAGCTTTTTGCATTGCGTCGCAGAGTCCGCTGTTCGAGCTCTCACTGTAATTAGCACCACCGGTCGTCAGATGCGGCAGCGACCGTGCACATTGGCACGAGGTCCAGGGCGAAGCAACAGCCCGGTTAGCTCAGTCGGTAGAGCACCAGACTCTTAATCTGGCTGTCGCTGGTTCGAGCCCCGCATCGGGCTTAGGTTTTTGCATTGCGTCGCAGAGTCCGTGTTCAAGCTCTCACTGTAATTAGCACCACCAGTCGTCAGACGCGGCAGCGACCGTGCACATTGGCACGAGGTCTAGGGCGAAGCAACAGCCCGGTTAGCTCAGTCGGTAGAGCACCAGACTCTTAATCTGGCTGTCGCGGGTTCGAGCCCCGCATCGGGCTTAGGTTTTTGCATTGCGTCGCAGAGTCCGCTGTTCGAGCTCTCACTGTAATTAGCACCACCAGTCGTCAGACGCGGCAGCGACCGTGCACATTGGCACGAGGTCCAGGGCGAAGCAACAGCCCGGTTAGCTCAGTCGGTAGAGCACCAGACTCTTAATCTGGCTGTCGCGGGTTCGAGCCCCGCATCGGGCTTAGCTTTTTGCATTGCGTCGCAGAGTCCGCTGTTCGAGCTCTCACTGTCGCACCACCAGTAGTCAGATGCGGCAGCGACCGTGCACATTGGCACGAGGTCCAGGGCGAAGCATCAGCCCGGTTAGCTCAGTCGGTGGAGCACCAGACTCTTAATCTGGCTGTCGTGGGTTCGAGCCCCGCATCGGGCTTAGCTTTCTGCATTGCGTCGCAGAGTCCGCTGTTCGAGCTCTCACTGTAATTAGCACCACCAGTCGTCAGACGCGGCAGCGACCGTGCACATTGGCACGAGGTCCAGGGCGAAGCAACAGCCCGGTTAGCTCAGTCGGTAGAGCACCAGACTCTTAATCTGGCTGTCGCGGGTTCGAGCCCCGCATCGGGCTTAGCTTTTTGCATTGCGTCGCAGAGTCCGCTGTTCGAGCTCTCACTGTAATTAGCACCACCAGTCGTCAGACGCGGCAGCGGCCGTGCACATTGGCACGAGGTCCAGGGCGAAGCAACAGCCCGGTTAGCTCAGTCGGTAGAGCACCAGACTCTTAATCTGGCTGTCGCGGGTTCGAGCCCCGCATCGGGCTTAGCTTTTTGCATTGCGTCGCAGAGTCCGCTGTTCGAGCTCTCACTGTAATTAGCACCACCAGTCGTCAGACGCGGCAGCGACCGTGCACATTGGCACGAGGTCCAGGGCGAAGCAACAGCCCGGTTAGCTCAGTCGGTAGAGCACCAGACTCTTAATCTGGCTGTCGCGGGTTCGAGCCCCGCATCGGGCTTAGGTTTTTGCATTGCGTCGCAGAGTCCGTGTTCAAGCTCTCACTGTAATTAGCACCACCAGTCGTCAGACGCGGCAGCGACCGTGCACATTGGCACGAGGTCCAGGGCGAAGCAACAGCCCGGTTAGCTCAGTCGGTAGAGCACCAGACTCTTAATCTGGCTGTCGCGGGTTCGAGCCCCGCATCGGGCTTAGCTTTTTGCATTGCGTCGCAGAGTCCGCTGTTCGAGCTCTCACTGTCGCACCACCAGTAGTCAGATGCGGCAGCGACCGTGCACATTGGCACGAGGTCCAGGGCGAAGCATCAGCCCGGTTAGCTCAGTCGGTGGAGCACCAGACTCTTAATCTGGCTGTCGTGGGTTCGAGCCCCGCATCGGGCTTAGCTTTCTGCATTGCGTCGCAGAGTCCGCTGTTCGAGCTCTCACTGTAATTAGCACCACCAGTCGTCAGACGCGGCAGCGACCGTGCACATTGGCACGAGGTCCAGGGCGAAGCAACAGCCCGGTTAGCTCAGTCGGTAGAGCACCAGACTCTTAATCTGGCTGTCGCGGGTTCGAGCCCCGCATCGGGCTTAGCTTTTTGCATTGCGTCGCAGAGTCCGCTGTTCGAGCTCTCACTGTAATTAGCACCACCAGTCGTCAGACGCGGCAGCGGCCGTGCACATTGGCACGAGGTCCAGGGCGAAGCAACAGCCCGGTTAGCTCAGTCGGTAGAGCACCAGACTCTTAATCTGGCTGTCGCGGGTTCGAGCCCCGCATCGGGCTTAGCTTTTTGCATTGCGTCGCAGAGTCCGCTGTTCGAGCTCTCACTGTAATTAGCACCACCAGTCGTCAGACGCGGCAGCGACCGTGCACATTGGCACGAGGTCCAGGGCGAAGCAACAGCCCGGTTAGCTCAGTCGGTAGAGCACCAGACTCTTAATCTGGCTGTCGCGGGTTCGAGCCCCGCATCGGGCTTAGGTTTTTGCATTGCGTCGCAGAGTCCGTGTTCAAGCTCTCACTGTAATTAGCACCACCAGTCGTCAGACGCGGCAGCGACCGTGCACATTGGCACGAGGTCTAGGGCGAAGCAACAGCCCGGTTAGCTCAGTCGGTAGAGCACCAGACTCTTAATCTGGCTGTCGCGGGTTCGAGCCCCGCATCGGGCTTAGGTTTTTGCATTGCGTCGCAGAGTCCGCTGTTCGAGCTCTCACTGTAATTAGCACCACCAGTCGTCAGACGCGGCAGCGGCCGTGCACATTGGCACGAGGTCCAGGGCGAAGCAACAGCCCGGTTAGCTCAGTCGGTAGAGCACCAGACTCTTAATCTGGCTGTCGCGGGTTCGAGCCCCGCATCGGGCTTAGCTTTTTGCATTGCGTCGCAGAGTCCGCTGTTCGAGCTCTCACTGTAATTAGCACCACCGGTCGTCAGATGCGGCAGCGACCGTGCACATTGGCACGAGGTCCAGGGCGAAGCAACAGCCCGGTTAGCTCAGTCGGTAGAGCACCAGACTCTTAATCTGGCTGTCGCGGGTTCGAGCCCCGCATCGGGCTTAGGTTTTTGCATTGCGTCGCAGAGTCCGTGTTCAAGCTCTCACTGTAATTAGCACCACCAGTCGTCAGACGCGGCAGCGACCGTGCACATTGGCACGAGGTCTAGGGCGAAGCAACAGCCCGGTTAGCTCAGTCGGTAGAGCACCAGACTCTTAATCTGGCTGTCGCGGGTTCGAGCCCCGCATCGGGCTTAGGTTTTTGCATTGCGTCGCAGAGTCCGCTGTTCGAGCTCTCACTGTAATTAGCACCACCAGTCGTCAGACGCGGCAGCGACCGTGCACATTGGCACGAGGTCCAGGGCGAAGCAACAGCCCGGTTAGCTCAGTCGGTAGAGCACCAGACTCTTAATCTGGCTGTCGCGGGTTCGAGCCCCGCATCGGGCTTAGCTTTTTGCATTGCGTCGCAGAGTCCGCTGTTCGAGCTCTCACTGTCGCACCACCAGTAGTCAGATGCGGCAGCGACCGTGCACATTGGCACGAGGTCTAGGGCGAAGCAACAGCCCGGTTAGCTCAGTCGGTAGAGCACCAGACTCTTAATCTGGCTGTCGCGGGTTCGAGCCCCGCATCGGGCTTAGCTTTTTGCATTGCGTCGCAGAGTCCGCTGTTCAAGCTCTCACTGTAATTAGCACCACCAGTCGTCAGACGCGGCAGCGACCGTGCACATTGGCACGAGGTCCAGGGCGAAGCAACAGCCCGGTTAGCTCAGTCGGTAGAGCACCAGACTCTTAATCTGGCTGTCGCGGGTTCGAGCCCCGCATCGGGCTTAGCTTTTTGCATTGCGTCGCAGAGTCCGCTGTTCGAGCTCTCACTGTCGCACCACCAGTAGTCAGATGCGGCAGCGACCGTGCACATTGGCACGAGGTCCAGGGCGAAGCATCAGCCCGGTTAGCTCAGTCGGTGGAGCACCAGACTCTTAATCTGGCTGTCGTGGGTTCGAGCCCCGCATCGGGCTTAGCTTTCTGCATTGCGTCGCAGAGTCCGCTGTTCGAGCTCTCACTGTAATTAGCACCACCAGTCGTCAGACGCGGCAGCGACCGTGCACATTGGCACGAGGTCCAGGGCGAAGCAACAGCCCGGTTAGCTCAGTCGGTAGAGCACCAGACTCTTAATCTGGCTGTCGCGGGTTCGAGCCCCGCATCGGGCTTAGCTTTTTGCATTGCGTCGCAGAGTCCGCTGTTCGAGCTCTCACTGTAATTAGCACCACCAGTCGTCAGACGCGGCAGCGGCCGTGCACATTGGCACGAGGTCCAGGGCGAAGCAACAGCCCGGTTAGCTCAGTCGGTAGAGCACCAGACTCTTAATCTGGCTGTCGCGGGTTCGAGCCCCGCATCGGGCTTAGCTTTTTGCATTGCGTCGCAGAGTCCGCTGTTCGAGCTCTCACTGTAATTAGCACCACCAGTCGTCAGACGCGGCAGCGACCGTGCACATTGGCACGAGGTCTAGGGCGAAGCAACAGCCCGGTTAGCTCAGTCGGTAGAGCACCAGACTCTTAATCTGGCTGTCGCGGGTTCGAGCCCCGCATCGGGCTTAGCTTTTTGCATTGCGTCGCAGAGTCCGCTGCTCGAGCTCTCACTGTAATTAGCACCACCAGTCGTCAGACGCGGCAGCGACCGTGCACATTGGCACGAGGTCCAGGGCGAAGCAACAGCCCGGTTAGCTCAGTCGGTAGAGCACCAGACTCTTAATCTGGCTGTCGCGGGTTCGAGCCCCGCATCGGGCTTAGCTTTTTGCATTGCGTCGCAGAGTCCGCTGTTCGAGTTCTCACTGTAATTAGCACCACCAGTCGTCAGACGCGGCAGCGACCGTGCACATTGGCACGAGGTCCAGGGCGAAGCAACAGCCCGGTTAGCTCAGTCGGTAGAGCACCAGACTCTTAATCTGGCTGTCGCGGGTTCGAGCCCCGCATCGGGCTTAGGTTTTTGCATTGCGTCGCAGAGTCCGCTGTTCAAGCTCTCACTGTAATTAGCACCACCAGTCGTCAGACGCGGCAGCGACCGTGCACATTGGCACGAGGTCCAGGGCGAAGCAACAGCCCGGTTAGCTCAGTCGGTAGAGCACCAGACTCTTAATCTGGCTGTCGCGGGTTCGAGCCCCGCATCGGGCTTAGCTTTTTGCATTGCGTCGCAGAGTCCGCTGTTCGAGCTCTCACTGTAATTAGCACCACCAGTCGTCAGACGCGGCAGCGGCCGTGCACATTGGCACGAGGTCCAGGGCGAAGCAACAGCCCGGTTAGCTCAGTCGGTAGAGCACCAGACTCTTAATCTGGCTGTCGCGGGTTCGAGCCCCGCATCGGGCTTAGCTTTTTGCATTGCGTCGCAGAGTCCGCTGTTCAAGCTCTCACTGTAATTAGCACCACCGGTCGTCAGATGCGGCAGCGACCGTGCACATTGGCACGAGGTCCAGGGCGAAGCAACAGCCCGGTTAGCTCAGTCGGTAGAGCACCAGACTCTTAATCTGGCTGTCGCGGGTTCGAGCCCCGCATCGGGCTTAGCTTTTTGCATTGCGTCGCAGAGTCCGCTGTTCGAGCTCTCACTGTAATTAGCACCACCAGTCGTCAGACGCGGCAGCGACCGTGCACATTGGCACGAGGTCCAGGGCGAAGCAACAGCCCGGTTAGCTCGGTCGGTAGAGCACCAGACTCTTAATCTGGCTGTCGCGGGTTCGAGCCCCGCATCGGGCTTAGGTTTTTGCATTGCGTCGCAGAGTCCGCTGCTCGAGCTCTCACTGTAATTAGCACCACCAGTCGTCAGACGCGGCAGCGACCGTGCACATTGGCACGAGGTCCAGGGCGAAGCAACAGCCCGGTTAGCTCAGTCGGTGGAGCACCAGACTCTTAATCTGGCTGTCGTGGGTTCGAGCCCCGCATCGGGCTTAGCTTTCTGCATTGCGTCGCAGAGTCCGCTGTTCGAGCTCTCACTGTAATTAGCACCACCAGTCGTCAGACGCGGCAGCGACCGTGCACATTGGCACGAGGTCCAGGGCGAAGCAACAGCCCGGTTAGCTCAGTCGGTAGAGCACCAGACTCTTAATCTGGCTGTCGCGGGTTCGAGCCCCGCATCGGGCTTAGCTTTTTGCATTGCGTCGCAGAGTCCGCTGTTCGAGCTCTCACTGTAATTAGCACCACCAGTCGTCAGACGCGGCAGCGGCCGTGCACATTGGCACGAGGTCCAGGGCGAAGCAACAGCCCGGTTAGCTCAGTCGGTAGAGCACCAGACTCTTAATCTGGCTGTCGCGGGTTCGAGCCCCGCATCGGGCTTAGCTTTTTGCATTGCGTCGCAGAGTCCGCTGTTCGAGCTCTCACTGTAATTAGCACCACCAGTCGTCAGACGCGGCAGCGACCGTGCACATTGGCACGAGGTCTAGGGCGAAGCAACAGCCCGGTTAGCTCAGTCGGTAGAGCACCAGACTCTTAATCTGGCTGTCGCGGGTTCGAGCCCCGCATCGGGCTTAGCTTTTTGCATTGCGTCGCAGAGTCCGCTGCTCGAGCTCTCACTGTAATTAGCACCACCAGTCGTCAGACGCGGCAGCGACCGTGCACATTGGCACGAGGTCCAGGGCGAAGCAACAGCCCGGTTAGCTCAGTCGGTAGAGCACCAGACTCTTAATCTGGCTGTCGCGGGTTCGAGCCCCGCATCGGGCTTAGCTTTTTGCATTGCGTCGCAGAGTCCGCTGTTCGAGTTCTCACTGTAATTAGCACCACCAGTCGTCAGACGCGGCAGCGACCGTGCACATTGGCACGAGGTCCAGGGCGAAGCAACAGCCCGGTTAGCTCAGTCGGTAGAGCACCAGACTCTTAATCTGGCTGTCGCGGGTTCGAGCCCCGCATCGGGCTTAGCTTTTTGCATTGCGTCGCAGAGTCCGCTGTTCGAGCTCTCACTGTAATTAGCACCACCAGTCGTCAGACGCGGCAGCGGCCGTGCACATTGGCACGAGGTCCAGGGCGAAGCAACAGCCCGGTTAGCTCAGTCGGTAGAGCACCAGACTCTTAATCTGGCTGTCGCGGGTTCGAGCCCCGCATCGGGCTTAGCTTTTTGCATTGCGTCGCAGAGTCCGCTGTTCAAGCTCTCACTGTAATTAGCACCACCGGTCGTCAGATGCGGCAGCGACCGTGCACATTGGCACGAGGTCCAGGGCGAAGCAACAGCCCGGTTAGCTCAGTCGGTAGAGCACCAGACTCTTAATCTGGCTGTCGCGGGTTCGAGCCCCGCATCGGGCTTAGCTTTTTGCATTGCGTCGCAGAGTCCGCTGTTCGAGCTCTCACTGTAATTAGCACCACCAGTCGTCAGACGCGGCAGCGACCGTGCACATTGGCACGAGGTCCAGGGCGAAGCAACAGCCCGGTTAGCTCGGTCGGTAGAGCACCAGACTCTTAATCTGGCTGTCGCGGGTTCGAGCCCCGCATCGGGCTTAGCTTTTTGCATTGCGTCGCAGAGTCCGCTGTTCGAGCTCTCACTGTAATTAGCACCACCAGTCGTCAGACGCGGCAGCGGCCGTGCACATTGGCACGAGGTCCAGGGCGAAGCAACAGCCCGGTTAGCTCAGTCGGTAGAGCACCAGACTCTTAATCTGGCTGTCGCGGGTTCGAGCCCCGCATCGGGCTTAGCTTTTTGCATTGCGTCGCAGAGTCCGCTGTTCGAGCTCTCACTGTAATTAGCACCACCGGTCGTCAGATGCGGCAGCGACCGTGCACATTGGCACGAGGTCCAGGGCGAAGCAACAGCCCGGTTAGCTCAGTCGGTAGAGCACCAGACTCTTAATCTGGCTGTCGCGGGTTCGAGCCCCGCATCGGGCTTAGGTTTTTGCATTGCGTCGCAGAGTCCGTGTTCAAGCTCTCACTGTAATTAGCACCACCAGTCGTCAGACGCGGCAGCGACCGTGCACATTGGCACGAGGTCTAGGGCGAAGCAACAGCCCGGTTAGCTCAGTCGGTAGAGCACCAGACTCTTAATCTGGCTGTCGCGGGTTCGAGCCCCGCATCGGGCTTAGGTTTTTGCATTGCGTCGCAGAGTCCGCTGCTCGAGCTCTCACTGTAATTAGCACCACCAGTCGTCAGACGCGGCAGCGACCGTGCACATTGGCACGAGGTCCAGGGCGAAGCAACAGCCCGGTTAGCTCAGTCGGTAGAGCACCAGACTCTTAATCTGGCTGTCGCGGGTTCGAGCCCCGCATCGGGCTTAGCTTTTTGCATTGCGTCGCAGAGTCCGCTGTTCGAGTTCTCACTGTAATTAGCACCACCAGTCGTCAGACGCGGCAGCGACCGTGCACATTGGCACGAGGTCCAGGGCGAAGCAACAGCCCGGTTAGCTCAGTCGGTAGAGCACCAGACTCTTAATCTGGCTGTCGCGGGTTCGAGCCCCGCATCGGGCTTAGGTTTTTGCATTGCGTCGCAGAGTCCGCTGTTCAAGCTCTCACTGTAATTAGCACCACCAGTCGTCAGACGCGGCAGCGACCGTGCACATTGGCACGAGGTCCAGGGCGAAGCAACAGCCCGGTTAGCTCAGTCGGTAGAGCACCAGACTCTTAATCTGGCTGTCGCGGGTTCGAGCCCCGCATCGGGCTTAGCTTTTTGCATTGCGTCGCAGAGTCCGCTGTTCGAGCTCTCACTGTAATTAGCACCACCAGTCGTCAGACGCGGCAGCGGCCGTGCACATTGGCACGAGGTCCAGGGCGAAGCAACAGCCCGGTTAGCTCAGTCGGTAGAGCACCAGACTCTTAATCTGGCTGTCGCGGGTTCGAGCCCCGCATCGGGCTTAGCTTTTTGCATTGCGTCGCAGAGTCCGCTGTTCAAGCTCTCACTGTAATTAGCACCACCGGTCGTCAGATGCGGCAGCGACCGTGCACATTGGCACGAGGTCCAGGGCGAAGCAACAGCCCGGTTAGCTCAGTCGGTAGAGCACCAGACTCTTAATCTGGCTGTCGCGGGTTCGAGCCCCGCATCGGGCTTAGCTTTTTGCATTGCGTCGCAGAGTCCGCTGTTCGAGCTCTCACTGTAATTAGCACCACCAGTCGTCAGACGCGGCAGCGACCGTGCACATTGGCACGAGGTCCAGGGCGAAGCAACAGCCCGGTTAGCTCGGTCGGTAGAGCACCAGACTCTTAATCTGGCTGTCGCGGGTTCGAGCCCCGCATCGGGCTTAGCTTTTTGCATTGCGTCGCAGAGTCCGCTGTTCGAGCTCTCACTGTAATTAGCACCACCAGTCGTCAGACGCGGCAGCGGCCGTGCACATTGGCACGAGGTCCAGGGCGAAGCAACAGCCCGGTTAGCTCAGTCGGTAGAGCACCAGACTCTTAATCTGGCTGTCGCGGGTTCGAGCCCCGCATCGGGCTTAGCTTTTTGCATTGCGTCGCAGAGTCCGCTGTTCGAGCTCTCACTGTAATTAGCACCACCGGTCGTCAGATGCGGCAGCGACCGTGCACATTGGCACGAGGTCCAGGGCGAAGCAACAGCCCGGTTAGCTCAGTCGGTAGAGCACCAGACTCTTAATCTGGCTGTCGCGGGTTCGAGCCCCGCATCGGGCTTAGGTTTTTGCATTGCGTCGCAGAGTCCGTGTTCAAGCTCTCACTGTAATTAGCACCACCAGTCGTCAGACGCGGCAGCGACCGTGCACATTGGCACGAGGTCTAGGGCGAAGCAACAGCCCGGTTAGCTCAGTCGGTAGAGCACCAGACTCTTAATCTGGCTGTCGCGGGTTCGAGCCCCGCATCGGGCTTAGGTTTTTGCATTGCGTCGCAGAGTCCGCTGTTCGAGCTCTCACTGTAATTAGCACCACCAGTCGTCAGACGCGGCAGCGACCGTGCACATTGGCACGAGGTCCAGGGCGAAGCAACAGCCCGGTTAGCTCAGTCGGTAGAGCACCAGACTCTTAATCTGGCTGTCGCGGGTTCGAGCCCCGCATCGGGCTTAGCTTTTTGCATTGCGTCGCAGAGTCCGCTGTTCGAGCTCTCACTGTCGCACCACCAGTAGTCAGATGCGGCAGCGACCGTGCACATTGGCACGAGGTCTAGGGCGAAGCAACAGCCCGGTTAGCTCAGTCGGTAGAGCACCAGACTCTTAATCTGGCTGTCGCGGGTTCGAGCCCCGCATCGGGCTTAGGTTTTTGCATTGCGTCGCAGAGTCCGCTGTTCGAGCTCTCACTGTAATTAGCACCACCAGTCGTCAGACGCGGCAGCGACCGTGCACATTGGCACGAGGTCCAGGGCGAAGCAACAGCCCGGTTAGCTCAGTCGGTAGAGCACCAGACTCTTAATCTGGCTGTCGCGGGTTCGAGCCCCGCATCGGGCTTAGCTTTTTGCATTGCGTCGCAGAGTCCGCTGTTCGAGCTCTCACTGTCGCACCACCAGTAGTCAGATGCGGCAGCGACCGTGCACATTGGCACGAGGTCCAGGGCGAAGCATCAGCCCGGTTAGCTCAGTCGGTGGAGCACCAGACTCTTAATCTGGCTGTCGTGGGTTCGAGCCCCGCATCGGGCTTAGCTTTCTGCATTGCGTCGCAGAGTCCGCTGTTCGAGCTCTCACTGTAATTAGCACCACCAGTCGTCAGACGCGGCAGCGACCGTGCACATTGGCACGAGGTCCAGGGCGAAGCAACAGCCCGGTTAGCTCAGTCGGTAGAGCACCAGACTCTTAATCTGGCTGTCGCGGGTTCGAGCCCCGCATCGGGCTTAGCTTTTTGCATTGCGTCGCAGAGTCCGCTGTTCGAGCTCTCACTGTAATTAGCACCACCAGTCGTCAGACGCGGCAGCGGCCGTGCACATTGGCACGAGGTCCAGGGCGAAGCAACAGCCCGGTTAGCTCAGTCGGTAGAGCACCAGACTCTTAATCTGGCTGTCGCGGGTTCGAGCCCCGCATCGGGCTTAGCTTTTTGCATTGCGTCGCAGAGTCCGCTGTTCGAGCTCTCACTGTAATTAGCACCACCGGTCGTCAGATGCGGCAGCGACCGTGCACATTGGCACGAGGTCCAGGGCGAAGCAACAGCCCGGTTAGCTCAGTCGGTAGAGCACCAGACTCTTAATCTGGCTGTCGCGGGTTCGAGCCCCGCATCGGGCTTAGGTTTTTGCATTGCGTCGCAGAGTCCGTGTTCAAGCTCTCACTGTAATTAGCACCACCAGTCGTCAGACGCGGCAGCGACCGTGCACATTGGCACGAGGTCTAGGGCGAAGCAACAGCCCGGTTAGCTCAGTCGGTAGAGCACCAGACTCTTAATCTGGCTGTCGCGGGTTCGAGCCCCGCATCGGGCTTAGCTTTTTGCATTGCGTCGCAGAGTCCGCTGTTCGAGCTCTCACTGTAATTAGCACCACCAGTCGTCAGACGCGGCAGCGACCGTGCACATTGGCACGAGGTCCAGGGCGAAGCAACAGCCCGGTTAGCTCAGTCGGTAGAGCACCAGACTCTTAATCTGGCTGTCGCGGGTTCGAGCCCCGCATCGGGCTTAGCTTTTTGCATTGCGTCGCAGAGTCCGCTGTTCGAGCTCTCACTGTCGCACCACCAGTAGTCAGATGCGGCAGCGACCGTGCACATTGGCACGAGGTCTAGGGCGAAGCAACAGCCCGGTTAGCTCAGTCGGTAGAGCACCAGACTCTTAATCTGGCTGTCGCGGGTTCGAGCCCCGCATCGGGCTTAGGTTTTTGCATTGCGTCGCAGAGTCCGCTGTTCGAGCTCTCACTGTAATTAGCACCACCAGTCGTCAGACGCGGCAGCGACCGTGCACATTGGCACGAGGTCCAGGGCGAAGCAACAGCCCGGTTAGCTCAGTCGGTAGAGCACCAGACTCTTAATCTGGCTGTCGCGGGTTCGAGCCCCGCATCGGGCTTAGCTTTTTGCATTGCGTCGCAGAGTCCGCTGTTCGAGCTCTCACTGTCGCACCACCAGTCGTCAGACGCGGCAGCGACCGTGCACATTGGCACGAGGTCCAGGGCGAAGCAACAGCCCGGTTAGCTCAGTCGGTAGAGCACCAGACTCTTAATCTGGCTGTCGCGGGTTCGAGCCCCGCATCGGGCTTAGCTTTTTGCATTGCGTCGCAGAGTCCGCTGTTCGAGCTCTCACTGTAATTAGCACCACCAGTCGTCAGACGCGGCAGCGACCGTGCACATTGGCACGAGGTCCAGGGCGAAGCAACAGCCCGGTTAGCTCAGTCGGTAGAGCACCAGACTCTTAATCTGGCTGTCGCGGGTTCGAGCCCCGCATCGGGCTTAGCTTTTTGCATTGCGTCGCAGAGTCCGCTGTTCGAGCTCTCACTGTCGCACCACCAGTAGTCAGATGCGGCAGCGACCGTGCACATTGGCACGAGGTCTAGGGCGAAGCAACAGCCCGGTTAGCTCAGTCGGTAGAGCACCAGACTCTTAATCTGGCTGTCGCGGGTTCGAGCCCCGCATCGGGCTTAGGTTTTTGCATTGCGTCGCAGAGTCCGCTGTTCGAGCTCTCACTGTAATTAGCACCACCAGTCGTCAGACGCGGCAGCGACCGTGCACATTGGCACGAGGTCCAGGGCGAAGCAACAGCCCGGTTAGCTCAGTCGGTAGAGCACCAGACTCTTAATCTGGCTGTCGCGGGTTCGAGCCCCGCATCGGGCTTAGCTTTTTGCATTGCGTCGCAGAGTCCGCTGTTCGAGCTCTCACTGTAATTAGCACCACCAGTAGTCAGATGCGGCAGCGACCGTGCACATTGGCACGAGGTCCAGGGCGAAGCATCAGCCCGGTTAGCTCAGTCGGTGGAGCACCAGACTCTTAATCTGGCTGTCGTGGGTTCGAGCCCCGCATCGGGCTTAGCTTTCTGCATTGCGTCGCAGAGTCCGCTGTTCGAGCTCTCACTGTAATTAGCACCACCAGTCGTCAGACGCGGCAGCGACCGTGCACATTGGCACGAGGTCCAGGGCGAAGCAACAGCCCGGTTAGCTCAGTCGGTAGAGCACCAGACTCTTAATCTGGCTGTCGCGGGTTCGAGCCCCGCATCGGGCTTAGCTTTTTGCATTGCGTCGCAGAGTCCGCTGTTCGAGCTCTCACTGTAATTAGCACCACCAGTCGTCAGACGCGGCAGCGGCCGTGCACATTGGCACGAGGTCCAGGGCGAAGCAACAGCCCGGTTAGCTCAGTCGGTAGAGCACCAGACTCTTAATCTGGCTGTCGCGGGTTCGAGCCCCGCATCGGGCTTAGCTTTTTGCATTGCGTCGCAGAGTCCGCTGTTCGAGCTCTCACTGTCGCACCACCAGTAGTCAGATGCGGCAGCGACCGTGCACATTGGCACGAGGTCTAGGGCGAAGCAACAGCCCGGTTAGCTCAGTCGGTAGAGCACCAGACTCTTAATCTGGCTGTCGCGGGTTCGAGCCCCGCATCGGGCTTAGGTTTTTGCATTGCGTCGCAGAGTCCGCTGTTCGAGCTCTCACTGTAATTAGCACCACCAGTCGTCAGACGCGGCAGCGACCGTGCACATTGGCACGAGGTCCAGGGCGAAGCAACAGCCCGGTTAGCTCAGTCGGTAGAGCACCAGACTCTTAATCTGGCTGTCGCGGGTTCGAGCCCCGCATCGGGCTTAGCTTTTTGCATTGCGTCGCAGAGTCCGCTGTTCGAGCTCTCACTGTCGCACCACCAGTAGTCAGATGCGGCAGCGACCGTGCACATTGGCACGAGGTCCAGGGCGAAGCATCAGCCCGGTTAGCTCAGTCGGTGGAGCACCAGACTCTTAATCTGGCTGTCGTGGGTTCGAGCCCCGCATCGGGCTTAGCTTTCTGCATTGCGTCGCAGAGTCCGCTGTTCGAGCTCTCACTGTAATTAGCACCACCAGTCGTCAGACGCGGCAGCGACCGTGCACATTGGCACGAGGTCCAGGGCGAAGCAACAGCCCGGTTAGCTCAGTCGGTAGAGCACCAGACTCTTAATCTGGCTGTCGCGGGTTCGAGCCCCGCATCGGGCTTAGCTTTTTGCATTGCGTCGCAGAGTCCGCTGTTCGAGCTCTCACTGTAATTAGCACCACCAGTCGTCAGACGCGGCAGCGGCCGTGCACATTGGCACGAGGTCCAGGGCGAAGCAACAGCCCGGTTAGCTCAGTCGGTAGAGCACCAGACTCTTAATCTGGCTGTCGCGGGTTCGAGCCCCGCATCGGGCTTAGCTTTTTGCATTGCGTCGCAGAGTCCGCTGTTCGAGCTCTCACTGTAATTAGCACCACCAGTCGTCAGACGCGGCAGCGACCGTGCACATTGGCACGAGGTCTAGGGCGAAGCAACAGCCCGGTTAGCTCAGTCGGTAGAGCACCAGACTCTTAATCTGGCTGTCGCGGGTTCGAGCCCCGCATCGGGCTTAGCTTTTTGCATTGCGTCGCAGAGTCCGCTGCTCGAGCTCTCACTGTAATTAGCACCACCAGTCGTCAGACGCGGCAGCGACCGTGCACATTGGCACGAGGTCCAGGGCGAAGCAACAGCCCGGTTAGCTCAGTCGGTAGAGCACCAGACTCTTAATCTGGCTGTCGCGGGTTCGAGCCCCGCATCGGGCTTAGCTTTTTGCATTGCGTCGCAGAGTCCGCTGTTCGAGTTCTCACTGTAATTAGCACCACCAGTCGTCAGACGCGGCAGCGACCGTGCACATTGGCACGAGGTCCAGGGCGAAGCAACAGCCCGGTTAGCTCAGTCGGTAGAGCACCAGACTCTTAATCTGGCTGTCGCGGGTTCGAGCCCCGCATCGGGCTTAGGTTTTTGCATTGCGTCGCAGAGTCCGCTGTTCAAGCTCTCACTGTAATTAGCACCACCAGTCGTCAGACGCGGCAGCGACCGTGCACATTGGCACGAGGTCCAGGGCGAAGCAACAGCCCGGTTAGCTCAGTCGGTAGAGCACCAGACTCTTAATCTGGCTGTCGCGGGTTCGAGCCCCGCATCGGGCTTAGCTTTTTGCATTGCGTCGCAGAGTCCGCTGTTCGAGCTCTCACTGTAATTAGCACCACCAGTCGTCAGACGCGGCAGCGGCCGTGCACATTGGCACGAGGTCCAGGGCGAAGCAACAGCCCGGTTAGCTCAGTCGGTAGAGCACCAGACTCTTAATCTGGCTGTCGCGGGTTCGAGCCCCGCATCGGGCTTAGCTTTTTGCATTGCGTCGCAGAGTCCGCTGTTCAAGCTCTCACTGTAATTAGCACCACCGGTCGTCAGATGCGGCAGCGACCGTGCACATTGGCACGAGGTCCAGGGCGAAGCAACAGCCCGGTTAGCTCAGTCGGTAGAGCACCAGACTCTTAATCTGGCTGTCGCGGGTTCGAGCCCCGCATCGGGCTTAGGTTTTTGCATTGCGTCGCAGAGTCCGCTGTTCAAGCTCTCACTGTAATTAGCACCACCAGTCGTCAGACGCGGCAGCGACCGTGCACATTGGCACGAGGTCTAGGGCGAAGCAACAGCCCGGTTAGCTCAGTCGGTAGAGCACCAGACTCTTAATCTGGCTGTCGCGGGTTCGAGCCCCGCATCGGGCTTAGCTTTTTGCATTGCGTCGCAGAGTCCGCTGTTCGAGCTCTCACTGTAATTAGCACCACCAGTCGTCAGACGCGGCAGCGACCGTGCACATTGGCACGAGGTCCAGGGCGAAGCAACAGCCCGGTTAGCTCGGTCGGTAGAGCACCAGACTCTTAATCTGGCTGTCGCGGGTTCGAGCCCCGCATCGGGCTTAGCTTTTTGCATTGCGTCGCAGAGTCCGCTGTTCGAGCTCTCACTGTAATTAGCACCACCAGTCGTCAGACGCGGCAGCGGCCGTGCACATTGGCACGAGGTCCAGGGCGAAGCAACAGCCCGGTTAGCTCAGTCGGTAGAGCACCAGACTCTTAATCTGGCTGTCGCGGGTTCGAGCCCCGCATCGGGCTTAGCTTTTTGCATTGCGTCGCAGAGTCCGCTGTTCGAGCTCTCACTGTAATTAGCACCACCGGTCGTCAGATGCGGCAGCGACCGTGCACATTGGCACGAGGTCCAGGGCGAAGCAACAGCCCGGTTAGCTCAGTCGGTAGAGCACCAGACTCTTAATCTGGCTGTCGCGGGTTCGAGCCCCGCATCGGGCTTAGGTTTTTGCATTGCGTCGCAGAGTCCGTGTTCAAGCTCTCACTGTAATTAGCACCACCAGTCGTCAGACGCGGCAGCGACCGTGCACATTGGCACGAGGTCTAGGGCGAAACAACAGCCCGGTTAGCTCAGTCGGTAGAGCACCAGACTCTTAATCTGGCTGTCGCGGGTTCGAGCCCCGCATCGGGCTTAGGTTTTTGCATTGCGTCGCAGAGTCCGCTGTTCGAGCTCTCACTGTAATTAGCACCACCGGTCGTCAGATGCGGCAGCGACCGTGCACATTGGCACGAGGTCCAGGGCGAAGCAACAGCCCGGTTAGCTCAGTCGGTAGAGCACCAGACTCTTAATCTGGCTGTCGCGGGTTCGAGCCCCGCATCGGGCTTAGGTTTTTGCATTGCGTCGCAGAGTCCGTGTTCAAGCTCTCACTGTAATTAGCACCACCAGTCGTCAGACGCGGCAGCGACCGTGCACATTGGCACGAGGTCTAGGGCGAAGCAACAGCCCGGTTAGCTCAGTCGGTAGAGCACCAGACTCTTAATCTGGCTGTCGCGGGTTCGAGCCCCGCATCGGGCTTAGGTTTTTGCATTGCGTCGCAGAGTCCGCTGTTCGAGCTCTCACTGTAATTAGCACCACCAGTCGTCAGACGCGGCAGCGGCCGTGCACATTGGCACGAGGTCCAGGGCGAAGCAACAGCCCGGTTAGCTCAGTCGGTAGAGCACCAGACTCTTAATCTGGCTGTCGCGGGTTCGAGCCCCGCATCGGGCTTAGCTTTTTGCATTGCGTCGCAGAGTCCGCTGTTCGAGCTCTCACTGTAATTAGCACCACCGGTCGTCAGATGCGGCAGCGACCGTGCACATTGGCACGAGGTCCAGGGCGAAGCAACAGCCCGGTTAGCTCAGTCGGTAGAGCACCAGACTCTTAATCTGGCTGTCGCGGGTTCGAGCCCCTCATCGGGCTTAGGTTTTTGCATTGCGTCGCAGAGTCCGTGTTCAAGCTCTCACTGTAATTAGCACCACCAGTCGTCAGACGCGGCAGCGACCGTGCACATTGGCACGAGGTCTAGGGCGAAGCAACAGCCCGGTTAGCTCAGTCGGTAGAGCACCAGACTCTTAATCTGGCTGTCGCGGGTTCGAGCCCCGCATCGGGCTTAGGTTTTTGCATTGCGTCGCAGAGTCCGCTGTTCGAGCTCTCACTGTAATTAGCACCACCAGTCGTCAGACGCGGCAGCGACCGTGCCCATTGGCACGAGGTCCAGGGCGAAGCAACAGCCCGGTTAGCTCAGTCGGTAGAGCACCAGACTCTTAATCTGGCTGTCGCGGGTTCGAGCCCCGCATCGGGCTTAGCTTTTTGCATTGCGTCGCAGAGTCCGCTGTTCGAGCTCTCACTGTAATTAGCACCACCGGTCGTCAGATGCGGCAGCGACCGTGCACATTGGCACGAGGTCCAGGGCGAAGCAACAGCCCGGTTAGCTCAGTCGGTAGAGCACCAGACTCTTAATCTGGCTGTCGCGGGTTCGAGCCCCGCATCGGGCTTAGGTTTTTGCATTGCGTCGCAGAGTCCGCTGTTCAAGCTCTCACTGTAATTAGCACCACCAGTCGTCAGACGCGGCAGCGACCGTGCACATTGGCACGAGTCCAGGGCGAAGCAACAGCCCGGTTAGCTCAGTCGGTAGAGCACCAGACTCTTAATCTGGCTGTCGCGGGTTCGAGCCCCGCATCGGGCTTAGCTTTTTGCATTGCGTCGCAGAGTCCGCTGTTCGAGCTCTCACTGTAATTAGCACCACCAGTCGTCAGACGCGGCAGCGACCGTGCACATTGGCACGAAGGTCCAGGGCGAAGCAACAGCCCGGTTAGCTCAGTCGGTAGAGCACCAGACTCTTAATCTGGCTGTCGCGGGGTTCGAGCCCCGCATCGGGCTTAGCTTTTTGCATTGCGTCGCAGAGTCCGCTGTTCGAGCTCTCACTGTAATTAGCACCTCCAGTCGTCAGACGCGGCAGCGGCCGTGCACATTGGCACGAGGTCCAGGGCGAAGCAACAGCCCGGTTAGCTCAGTCGGTAGAGCACCAGACTCTTAATCTGGCTGTCGCGGGTTCGAGCCCCGCATCGGGCTTAGCTTTTTGCATTGCGTCGCAGAGTCCGCTGTTCGAGCTCTCACTGTAATTAGCACCACCGGTCGTCAGATGCGGGAGCGACCGTGCACATTGGCACGAGGTCCAGGGCGAAGCAAACAGCCCGGTTAGCTCAGTCGGTAGAGCACCAGACTCTTAATCTGGCTGTCGCGGGTTCGAGCCCCGCATCGGGCTTAGGTTTTTGCATTGCGTCGCAGAGTCCGCTGTTCGAGCTCTCACTGTAATTAGCACCACCAGTCGTCAGACGCGGCAGCGACCGTGCACATTGGCACGAGGTCTAGGGCGAAGCAACAGCCCGGTTAGCTCAGTCGGTAGAGCACCAGACTCTTAATCTGGCTGTCGCGGGTTCGAGCCCCGCATCGGGCTTAGGTTTTTGCATTGCGTCGCAGAGTCCGCTGTTCAAGCTCTCACTGTAATTAGCACCACCAGTCGTCAGACGCGGCAGCGACCGTGCACATTGGCACGAGGTCTAGGGCGAAGCAACAGCCCGGTTAGCTCAGTCGGTAGAGCACCAGACTCTTAATCTGGCTGTCGCGGGTTCGAGCCCCGCATCGGGCTTAGCTTTTTGCATCGCGTCGCAGAGTCCGCTGTTCGAGCTCTCACTGTAATTAGCACTACCAGTCGTCAGACGCGGCAGCGACCGTGCACATTGGCACGAGGTCCAGGGCGAAGCAACAGCCCGGTTAGCTCAGTCGGTAGAGCACCAGACTCTTAATCTGGCTGTCGCGGGTTCGAGCCCCGCATCGGGCTTAGCTTTTTGCATTGCGTCGCAGAGTCCGCTGTTCAAGCTCTCACTGTAATTAGCACCACCAGTCGTCAGACGCGGCAGCGACCGTGCACATTGGCACGAGGTCTAGGGCGAAGCAACAGCCCGGTTAGCTCAGTCGGTAGAGCACCAGACTCTTAATCTGGCTGTCGCGGGTTCGAGCCCCGCATCGGGATTAGCTTTTTGCATTGCGTCGCAGAGTCCGCTGCTCGAGCTCTCACTGTAATTAGCACCACCAGTCGTCAGACGCGGCAGCGACCGTGCACATTGGCACGAGGTCCAGGGCGAAGCAACAGCCCGGTTAGCTCAGTCGGTAGAGCACCAGACTCTTAATCTGGCTGTCGCGGGTTCGAGCCCCGCATCGGGCTTAGCTTTTTGCATTGCGTCGCAGAGTCCGCTGTTCGAGCTCTCACTGTAATTAGCACCACCAGTCGTCAGACGCGGCAGCGGCCGTGCACATTGGCACGAGGTCCAGGGCGAAGCAACAGCCCGGTTAGCTCAGTCGGTAGAGCACCAGACTCTTAATCTGGCTGTCGCGGGTTCGAGCCCCGCATCGGGCTTAGCTTTTTGCATTGCGTCGCAGAGTCCGCTGTTCGAGCTCTCACTGTAATTAGCACCACCGGTCGTCAGATGCGGCAGCGACCGTGCACATTGGCACGAGGTCCAGGGCGAAGCAACAGCCCGGTTAGCTCAGTCGGTAGAGCACCAGACTCTTAATCTGGCTGTCGCGGGTTCGAGCCCCGCATCGGGCTTAGGTTTTTGCATTGCGTCGCAGAGTCCGCTGTTCAAGCTCTCACTGTAATTAGCACCACCAGTCGTCAGACGCGGCAGCGACCGTGCACATTGGCACGAGGTCTAGGGCGAAGCAACAGCCCGGTTAGCTCAGTCGGTAGAGCACCAGACTCTTAATCTGGCTGTCGCGGGTTCGAGCCCCGCATCGGGCTTAGCTTTTTGCATTGCGTCGCAGAGTCCGCTGTTCGAGCTCTCACTGTAATTAGCACCACCAGTCGTCAGACGCGGCAGCGACCGTGCACATTGGCACGAGGTCCAGGGCGAAGCAACAGCCCGGTTAGCTCAGTCGGTAGAGCACCAGACTCTTAATCTGGCTGTCGCGGGTTCGAGCCCCGCATCGGGCTTAGCTTTTTGCATTGCGTCGCAGAGTCCGCTGCTCGAGCTCTCACTGTAATTAGCACCACCAGTCGTCAGACGCGGCAGCGACCGTGCACATTGGCACGAGGTCCAGGGCGAAGCAACAGCCCGGTTAGCTCAGTCGGTAGAGCACCAGACTCTTAATCTGGCTGTCGCGGGTTCGAGCCCCGCATCGGGCTTAGCTTTTTGCATTGCGTCGCAGAGTCCGCTGTTCAAGCTCTCACTGTAATTAGCACCACCAGTCGTCAGACGCGGCAGCGACCGTGCACATTGGCACGAGGTCTAGGGCGAAGCAACAGCCCGGTTAGCTCAGTCGGTAGAGCACCAGACTCTTAATCTGGCTGTCGCGGGTTCGAGCCCCGCATCGGGCTTAGCTTTTTGCATTGCGTCGCAGAGTCCGCTGTTCGAGCTCTCACCGTAATTAGCACCACCGGTCGTCAGATGCGGCAGCGACCGTGCACATTGGCACGAGGTCCAGGGCGAAGCAACAGCCCGGTTAGCTCAGTCGGTAGAGCACCAGACTCTTAATCTGGCTGTCGCGGGTTCGAGCCCCGCATCGGGCTTAGCTTTTTGCATTGCGTCGCAGAGTCCGCTGTTCGAGCTCTCACTGTAATTAGCACCACCAGTCGTCAGACGCGGCAGCGACCGTGCACATTGGCACGAGGTCCAGGGCGAAGCAACAGCCCGGTTAGCTCAGTCGGTAGAGCACCAGACTCTTAATCTGGCTGTCGCGGGTTCGAGCCCCGCATCGGGCTTAGCTTTTTGCATTGCGTCGCAGAGTCCGCTGTTCGAGCTCTCACCGTAATTAGCACCACCGGTCGTCAGATGCGGCAGCGACCGTGCACATTGGCACGAGGTCCAGGGCGAAGCAACAGCCCGGTTAGCTCAGTCGGTAGAGCACCAGACTCTTAATCTGGCTGTCGCGGGTTCGAGCCCCGCATCGGGCGTAGCTTTTTGCATTGCGTCGCAGAGTCCGCTGTTCGAGCTCTCACTGTAATTAGCACCACCAGTCGTCAGACGCGGCAGCGACCGTGCACATTGGCAAGAGGTCCAGGGCGAAGCAACAGCCCGGTTAGCTCAGTCGGTAGAGCACCAGACTCTTAATCTGGCTGTCGCGGGTTCGAGCCCCGCATCGGGCTTAGCTTTTTGCATTGCGTCGCAGAGTCCGCTGTTCGAGCTCTCACTGTAATTAGCACCACCAGTCGTCAGACGCGGCAGCGGCCGTGCACATTGGCACGAGGTCCAGGGCGAAGCAACAGCCCGGTTAGCTCAGTCGGTAGAGCACCAGACTCTTAATCTGGCTGTCGCGGGTTCGAGCCCCGCATCGGGCTTAGCTTTTTGCATTGCGTCGCAGAGTCCGCTGTTCGAGCTCTCACTGTAATTAGCACCACCGGTCGTCAGATGCGGCAGCGACCGTGCACATTGGCACGAGGTCCAGGGCGAAGCAACAGCCCGGTTAGCTCAGTCGGTAGAGCACCAGACTCTTAATCTGGCTGTCGCGGGTTCGAGCCCCGCATCGGGCTTAGGTTTTTGCATTGCGTCGCAGAGTCCGCTGTTCGAGCTCTCACTGTAATTAGCACCACCAGTCGTCAGACGCGGCAGCGACCGTGCACATTGGCACGAGGTCTAGGGCGAAGCAACAGCCCGGTTAGCTCAGTCGGTAGAGCACCAGACTCTTAATCTGGCTGTCGCGGGTTCGAGCCCCGCATCGGGCTTAGCTTTTTGCATTGCGTCGCAGAGTCCGCTGTTCGAGCTCTCACTGTAATTAGCACCACCAGTCGTCAGACGCGGCAGCGACCGTGCACATTGGCACGAGGTCCAGGGCGAAGCAACAGCCCGGTTAGCTCAGTCGGTAGAGCACCAGACTCTTAATCTGGCTGTCGCGGGTTCGAGCCCCGCATCGGGCTTAGCTTTTTGCATTGCGTCGCAGAGTCCGCTGTTCAAGCTCTCACTGTAATTAGCACCACCAGTCGTCAGACGCGGCAGCGACCGTGCACATTGGCACGAGGTCTAGGGCGAAGCAACAGCCCGGTTAGCTCAGTCGGTAGAGCACCAGACTCTTAATCTGGCTGTCGCGGGTTCGAGCCCCGCATCGGGCTTAGCTTTTTGCATTGCGTCGCAGAGTCCGCTGTTCGAGCTCTCACTGTAATTAGCACCACCAGTCGTCAGACGCGGCAGCGACCGTGCACATTGGCAAGAGGTCCAGGGCGAAGCAACAGCCCGGTTAGCTCAGTCGGTAGAGCACCAGACTCTTAATCTGGCTGTCGCGGGTTCGAGCCCCGCATCGGGCTTAGCTTTTTGCATTGCGTCGCAGAGTCCGCTGTTCGAGCTCTCACTGTAATTAGCACCACCAGTCGTCAGACGCGGCAGCGACCGTGCACATTGGCACGAGGTCCAGGGCGAAGCAACAGCCCGGTTAGCTCAGTCGGTAGAGCACCAGACTCTTAATCTGGCTGTCGCGGGTTCGAGCCCCGCATCGGGCTTAGCTTTTTGCATTGCGTCGCAGAGTCCGCTGTTCGAGCTCTCACTGTAATTAGCACCACCAGTCGTCAGACGCGGCAGCGGCCGTGCACATTGGCACGAGGTCCAGGGCGAAGCAACAGCCCGGTTAGCTCAGTCGGTAGAGCACCAGACTCTTAATCTGGCTGTCGCGGGTTCGAGCCCCGCATCGGGCTTAGCTTTTTGCATTGCGTCGCAGAGTCCGCTGTTCGAGCTCTCACTGTAATTAGCACCACCAGTCGTCAGACGCGGCAGCGACCGTGCACATTGGCACGAGGTCCAGGGCGAAGCAACAGCCCGGTTAGCTCAGTCGGTAGAGCACCAGACTCTTAATCTGGCTGTCGCGGGTTCGAGCCCCGCATCGGGCTTAGCTTTTTGCATTGCGTCGCAGAGTCCGCTGCTCGAGCTCTCACTGTAATTAGCACCACCAGTCGTCAGACGCGGCAGCGACCGTGCACATTGGCACGAGGTCCAGGGCGAAGCAACAGCCCGGTTAGCTCAGTCGGTAGAGCACCAGACTCTTAATCTGGCTGTCGCGGGTTCGAGCCCCGCATCGGGCTTAGCTTTTTGCATTGCGTCGCAGAGTCCGCTGTTCAAGCTCTCACTGTAATTAGCACCACCAGTCGTCAGACGCGGCAGCGACCGTGCACATTGGCACGAGGTCTAGGGCGAAGCAACAGCCCGGTTAGCTCAGTCGGTAGAGCACCAGACTCTTAATCTGGCTGTCGCGGGTTCGAGCCCCGCATCGGGCTTAGCTTTTTGCATTGCGTCGCAGAGTCCGCTGTTCGAGCTCTCACCGTAATTAGCACCACCGGTCGTCAGATGCGGCAGCGACCGTGCACATTGGCACGAGGTCCAGGGCGAAGCAACAGCCCGGTTAGCTCAGTCGGTAGAGCACCAGACTCTTAATCTGGCTGTCGCGGGTTCGAGCCCCGCATCGGGCTTAGCTTTTTGCATTGCGTCGCAGAGTCCGCTGTTCGAGCTCTCACTGTAATTAGCACCACCAGTCGTCAGACGCGGCAGCGACCGTGCACATTGGCACGAGGTCCAGGGCGAAGCAACAGCCCGGTTAGCTCAGTCGGTAGAGCACCAGACTCTTAATCTGGCTGTCGCGGGTTCGAGCCCCGCATCGGGCTTAGCTTTTTGCATTGCGTCGCAGAGTCCGCTGTTCGAGCTCTCACCGTAATTAGCACCACCGGTCGTCAGATGCGGCAGCGACCGTGCACATTGGCACGAGGTCCAGGGCGAAGCAACAGCCCGGTTAGCTCAGTCGGTAGAGCACCAGACTCTTAATCTGGCTGTCGCGGGTTCGAGCCCCGCATCGGGCGTAGCTTTTTGCATTGCGTCGCAGAGTCCGCTGTTCGAGCTCTCACTGTAATTAGCACCACCAGTCGTCAGACGCGGCAGCGACCGTGCACATTGGCAAGAGGTCCAGGGCGAAGCAACAGCCCGGTTAGCTCAGTCGGTAGAGCACCAGACTCTTAATCTGGCTGTCGCGGGTTCGAGCCCCGCATCGGGCTTAGCTTTTTGCATTGCGTCGCAGAGTCCGCTGTTCGAGCTCTTACTGTAATTAGCACCACCAGTCGTCAGACGCGGCAGCGGCCGTGCACATTGGCACGAGGTCCAGGGCGAAGCAACAGCCCGGTTAGCTCAGTCGGTAGAGCACCAGACTCTTAATCTGGCTGTCGCGGGTTCGAGCCCCGCATCGGGCTTAGCTTTTTGCATTGCGTCGCAGAGTCCGCTGTTCGAGCTCTCACTGTAATTAGCACCACCGGTCGTCAGATGCGGCAGCGACCGTGCACATTGGCACGAGGTCCAGGGCGAAGCAACAGCCCGGTTAGCTCAGTCGGTAGAGCACCAGACTCTTAATCTGGCTGTCGCGGGTTCGAGCCCCGCATCGGGCTTAGGTTTTTGCATTGCGTCGCAGAGTCCGCTGTTCGAGCTCTCACTGTAATTAGCACCACCAGTCGTCAGACGCGGCAGCGACCGTGCACATTGGCACGAGGTCTAGGGCGAAGCAACAGCCCGGTTAGCTCAGTCGGTAGAGCACCAGACTCTTAATCTGGCTGTCGCGGGTTCGAGCCCCGCATCGGGCTTAGCTTTTTGCATTGCGTCGCAGAGTCCGCTGTTCGAGCTCTCACTGTAATTAGCACCACCAGTCGTCAGACGCGGCAGCGACCGTGCACATTGGCACGAGGTCCAGGGCGAAGCAACAGCCCGGTTAGCTCAGTCGGTAGAGCACCAGACTCTTAATCTGGCTGTCGCGGGTTCGAGCCCCGCATCGGGCTTAGCTTTTTGCATTGCGTCGCAGAGTCCGCTGTTCAAGCTCTCACTGTAATTAGCACCACCAGTCGTCAGACGCGGCAGCGACCGTGCACATTGGCACGAGGTCTAGGGCGAAGCAACAGCCCGGTTAGCTCAGTCGGTAGAGCACCAGACTCTTAATCTGGCTGTCGCGGGTTCGAGCCCCGCATCGGGCTTAGCTTTTTGCATTGCGTCGCAGAGTCCGCTGTTCGAGCTCTCACTGTAATTAGCACCACCAGTCGTCAGACGCGGCAGCGACCGTGCACATTGGCAAGAGGTCCAGGGCGAAGCAACAGCCCGGTTAGCTCAGTCGGTAGAGCACCAGACTCTTAATCTGGCTGTCGCGGGTTCGAGCCCCGCATCGGGCTTAGCTTTTTGCATTGCGTCGCAGAGTCCGCTGTTCGAGCTCTCACTGTAATTAGCACCACCAGTCGTCAGACGCGGCAGCGACCGTGCACATTGGCACGAGGTCCAGGGCGAAGCAACAGCCCGGTTAGCTCAGTCGGTAGAGCACCAGACTCTTAATCTGGCTGTCGCGGGTTCGAGCCCCGCATCGGGCTTAGCTTTTTGCATTGCGTCGCAGAGTCCGCTGTTCGAGCTCTCACTGTAATTAGCACCACCAGTCGTCAGACGCGGCAGCGGCCGTGCACATTGGCACGAGGTCCAGGGCGAAGCAACAGCCCGGTTAGCTCAGTCGGTAGAGCACCAGACTCTTAATCTGGCTGTCGCGGGTTCGAGCCCCGCATCGGGCTTAGCTTTTTGCATTGCGTCGCAGAGTCCGCTGTTCGAGCTCTCACTGTAATTAGCACCACCAGTCGTCAGACGCGGCAGCGACCGTGCACATTGGCACGAGGTCTAGGGCGAAGCAACAGCCCGGTTAGCTCAGTCGGTAGAGCACCAGACTCTTAATCTGGCTGTCGCGGGTTCGAGCCCCGCATCGGGCTTAGCTTTTTGCATTGCGTCGCAGAGTCCGCTGTTCGAGCTCTCACCGTATTTAGCACCACCGGTCGTCAGATGCGGCAGCGACCGTGCACATTGGCACGAGGTCCAGGGCGAAGCAACAGCCCGGTTAGCTCAGTCGGTAGAGCACCAGACTCTTAATCTGGCTGTCGCGGGTTCGAGCCCCGCATCGGGCTTAGCTTTTTGCATTGCGTCGCAGAGTCCGCTGTTCGAGCTCTCACTGTAATTAGCACCACCAGTCGTCAGACGCGGCAGCGACCGTGCACATTGGCACGAGGTCCAGGGCGAAGCAACAGCCCGGTTAGCTCAGTCGGTAGAGCACCAGACTCTTAATCTGGCTGTCGCGGGTTCGAGCCCCGCATCGGGCTTAGCTTTTTGCATTGCGTCGCAGAGTCCGCTGTTCGAGCTCTCACCGTAATTAGCACCACCGGTCGTCAGATGCGGCAGCGACCGTGCACATTGGCACGAGGTCCAGGGCGAAGCAACAGCCCGGTTAGCTCGGTCGGTAGAGCACCAGACTCTTAATCTGGCTGTCGCGGGTTCGAGCCCCGCATCGGGCTTAGCTTTTTGCATTGCGTCGCAGAGTCCGCTGTTCGAGCTCTCACTGTAATTAGCACCACCAGTCGTCAGACGCGGCAGCGGCCGTGCACATTGGCACGAGGTCCAGGGCGAAGCAACAGCCCGGTTAGCTCAGTCGGTAGAGCACCAGACTCTTAATCTGGCTGTCGCGGGTTCGAGCCCCGCATCGGGCTTAGCTTTTTGCATTGCGTCGCAGAGTCCGCTGCTCGAGCTCTCACTGTAATTAGCACCACCAGTCGTCAGACGCGGCAGCGACCGTGCACATTGGCACGAGGTCCAGGGCGAAGCAACAGCCCGGTTAGCTCAGTCGGTAGAGCACCAGACTCTTAATCTGGCTGTCGCGGGTTCGAGCCCCGCATCGGGCTTAGCTTTTTGCATTGCGTCGCAGAGTCCGCTGTTCAAGCTCTCACTGTAATTAGCACCACCAGTCGTCAGACGCGGCAGCGACCGTGCACATTGGCACGAGGTCTAGGGCGAAGCAACAGCCCGGTTAGCTCAGTCGGTAGAGCACCAGACTCTTAATCTGGCTGTCGCGGGTTCGAGCCCCGCATCGGGCTTAGCTTTTTGCATTGCGTCGCAGAGTCCGCTGTTCGAGCTCTCACCGTAATTAGCACCACCGGTCGTCAGATGCGGCAGCGACCGTGCACATTGGCACGAGGTCCAGGGCGAAGCAACAGCCCGGTTAGCTCAGTCGGTAGAGCACCAGACTCTTAATCTGGCTGTCGCGGGTTCGAGCCCCGCATCGGGCTTAGCTTTTTGCATTGCGTCGCAGAGTCCGCTGTTCGAGCTCTCACTGTAATTAGCACCACCAGTCGTCAGACGCGGCAGCGACCGTGCACATTGGCACGAGGTCCAGGGCGAAGCAACAGCCCGGTTAGCTCAGTCGGTAGAGCACCAGACTCTTAATCTGGCTGTCGCGGGTTCGAGCCCCGCATCGGGCTTAGCTTTTTGCATTGCGTCGCAGAGTCCGCTGTTCGAGCTCTCACCGTAATTAGCACCACCGGTCGTCAGATGCGGCAGCGACCGTGCACATTGGCACGAGGTCCAGGGCGAAGCAACAGCCCGGTTAGCTCAGTCGGTAGAGCACCAGACTCTTAATCTGGCTGTCGCGGGTTCGAGCCCCGCATCGGGCGTAGCTTTTTGCATTGCGTCGCAGAGTCCGCTGTTCGAGCTCTCACTGTAATTAGCACCACCAGTCGTCAGACGCGGCAGCGACCGTGCACATTGGCAAGAGGTCCAGGGCGAAGCAACAGCCCGGTTAGCTCAGTCGGTAGAGCACCAGACTCTTAATCTGGCTGTCGCGGGTTCGAGCCCCGCATCGGGCTTAGCTTTTTGCATTGCGTCGCAGAGTCCGCTGTTCGAGCTCTTACTGTAATTAGCACCACCAGTCGTCAGACGCGGCAGCGGCCGTGCACATTGGCACGAGGTCCAGGGCGAAGCAACAGCCCGGTTAGCTCAGTCGGTAGAGCACCAGACTCTTAATCTGGCTGTCGCGGGTTCGAGCCCCGCATCGGGCTTAGCTTTTTGCATTGCGTCGCAGAGTCCGCTGTTCGAGCTCTCACTGTAATTAGCACCACCGGTCGTCAGATGCGGCAGCGACCGTGCACATTGGCACGAGGTCCAGGGCGAAGCAACAGCCCGGTTAGCTCAGTCGGTAGAGCACCAGACTCTTAATCTGGCTGTCGCGGGTTCGAGCCCCGCATCGGGCTTAGGTTTTTGCATTGCGTCGCAGAGTCCGCTGTTCGAGCTCTCACTGTAATTAGCACCACCAGTCGTCAGACGCGGCAGCGACCGTGCACATTGGCACGAGGTCTAGGGCGAAGCAACAGCCCGGTTAGCTCAGTCGGTAGAGCACCAGACTCTTAATCTGGCTGTCGCGGGTTCGAGCCCCGCATCGGGCTTAGCTTTTTGCATTGCGTCGCAGAGTCCGCTGTTCGAGCTCTCACTGTAATTAGCACCACCAGTCGTCAGACGCGGCAGCGACCGTGCACATTGGCACGAGGTCCAGGGCGAAGCAACAGCCCGGTTAGCTCAGTCGGTAGAGCACCAGACTCTTAATCTGGCTGTCGCGGGTTCGAGCCCCGCATCGGGCTTAGCTTTTTGCATTGCGTCGCAGAGTCCGCTGTTCAAGCTCTCACTGTAATTAGCACCACCAGTCGTCAGACGCGGCAGCGACCGTGCACATTGGCACGAGGTCTAGGGCGAAGCAACAGCCCGGTTAGCTCAGTCGGTAGAGCACCAGACTCTTAATCTGGCTGTCGCGGGTTCGAGCCCCGCATCGGGCTTAGCTTTTTGCATTGCGTCGCAGAGTCCGCTGTTCGAGCTCTCACTGTAATTAGCACCACCAGTCGTCAGACGCGGCAGCGACCGTGCACATTGGCAAGAGGTCCAGGGCGAAGCAACAGCCCGGTTAGCTCAGTCGGTAGAGCACCAGACTCTTAATCTGGCTGTCGCGGGTTCGAGCCCCGCATCGGGCTTAGCTTTTTGCATTGCGTCGCAGAGTCCGCTGTTCGAGCTCTCACTGTAATTAGCACCACCAGTCGTCAGACGCGGCAGCGACCGTGCACATTGGCACGAGGTCCAGGGCGAAGCAACAGCCCGGTTAGCTCAGTCGGTAGAGCACCAGACTCTTAATCTGGCTGTCGCGGGTTCGAGCCCCGCATCGGGCTTAGCTTTTTGCATTGCGTCGCAGAGTCCGCTGTTCGAGCTCTCACTGTAATTAGCACCACCAGTCGTCAGACGCGGCAGCGGCCGTGCACATTGGCACGAGGTCCAGGGCGAAGCAACAGCCCGGTTAGCTCAGTCGGTAGAGCACCAGACTCTTAATCTGGCTGTCGCGGGTTCGAGCCCCGCATCGGGCTTAGCTTTTTGCATTGCGTCGCAGAGTCCGCTGTTCGAGCTCTCACTGTAATTAGCACCACCAGTCGTCAGACGCGGCAGCGACCGTGCACATTGGCACGAGGTCTAGGGCGAAGCAACAGCCCGGTTAGCTCAGTCGGTAGAGCACCAGACTCTTAATCTGGCTGTCGCGGGTTCGAGCCCCGCATCGGGCTTAGCTTTTTGCATTGCGTCGCAGAGTCCGCTGTTCGAGCTCTCACCGTATTTAGCACCACCGGTCGTCAGATGCGGCAGCGACCGTGCACATTGGCACGAGGTCCAGGGCGAAGCAACAGCCCGGTTAGCTCAGTCGGTAGAGCACCAGACTCTTAATCTGGCTGTCGCGGGTTCGAGCCCCGCATCGGGCTTAGCTTTTTGCATTGCGTCGCAGAGTCCGCTGTTCGAGCTCTCACTGTAATTAGCACCACCAGTCGTCAGACGCGGCAGCGACCGTGCACATTGGCACGAGGTCCAGGGCGAAGCAACAGCCCGGTTAGCTCAGTCGGTAGAGCACCAGACTCTTAATCTGGCTGTCGCGGGTTCGAGCCCCGCATCGGGCTTAGCTTTTTGCATTGCGTCGCAGAGTCCGCTGTTCGAGCTCTCACCGTAATTAGCACCACCGGTCGTCAGATGCGGCAGCGACCGTGCACATTGGCACGAGGTCCAGGGCGAAGCAACAGCCCGGTTAGCTCGGTCGGTAGAGCACCAGACTCTTAATCTGGCTGTCGCGGGTTCGAGCCCCGCATCGGGCTTAGCTTTTTGCATTGCGTCGCAGAGTCCGCTGTTCGAGCTCTCACTGTAATTAGCACCACCAGTCGTCAGACGCGGCAGCGGCCGTGCACATTGGCACGAGGTCCAGGGCGAAGCAACAGCCCGGTTAGCTCAGTCGGTAGAGCACCAGACTCTTAATCTGGCTGTCGCGGGTTCGAGCCCCGCATCGGGCTTAGCTTTTTGCATTGCGTCGCAGAGTCCGCTGTTCGAGCTCTCACTGTAATTAGCACCACCGGTCGTCAGATGCGGCAGCGACCGTGCACATTGGCACGAGGTCCAGGGCGAAGCAACAGCCCGGTTAGCTCAGTCGGTAGAGCACCAGACTCTTAATCTGGCTGTCGCGGGTTCGAGCCCCGCATCGGGCTTAGGTTTTTGCATTGCGTCGCAGAGTCCGTGTTCAAGCTCTCACTGTAATTAGCACCACCAGTCGTCAGACGCGGCAGCGACCGTGCACATTGGCACGAGGTCTAGGGCGAAGCAACAGCCCGGTTAGCTCAGTCGGTAGAGCACCAGACTCTTAATCTGGCTGTCGCGGGTTCGAGCCCCGCATCGGGCTTAGGTTTTTGCATTGCGTCGCAGAGTCCGCTGTTCGAGCTCTCACTGTAATTAGCACCACCAGTCGTCAGACGCGGCAGCGACCGTGCACATTGGCACGAGGTCCAGGGCGAAGCAACAGCCCGGTTAGCTCAGTCGGTAGAGCACCAGACTCTTAATCTGGCTGTCGCGGGTTCGAGCCCCGCATCGGGCTTAGCTTTTTGCATTGCGTCGCAGAGTCCGCTGTTCGAGCTCTCACTGTCGCACCACCAGTAGTCAGATGCGGCAGCGACCGTGCACATTGGCACGAGGTCTAGGGCGAAGCAACAGCCCGGTTAGCTCAGTCGGTAGAGCACCAGACTCTTAATCTGGCTGTCGCGGGTTCGAGCCCCGCATCGGGCTTAGCTTTTTGCATTGCGTCGCAGAGTCCGCTGTTCAAGCTCTCACTGTAATTAGCACCACCAGTCGTCAGACGCGGCAGCGACCGTGCACATTGGCACGAGGTCCAGGGCGAAGCAACAGCCCGGTTAGCTCAGTCGGTAGAGCACCAGACTCTTAATCTGGCTGTCGCGGGTTCGAGCCCCGCATCGGGCTTAGCTTTTTGCATTGCGTCGCAGAGTCCGCTGTTCGAGCTCTCACTGTAATTAGCACCACCAGTCGTCAGACGCGGCAGCGACCGTGCACATTGGCACGAGGTCTAGGGCGAAGCAACAGCCCGGTTAGCTCAGTCGGTAGAGCACCAGACTCTTAATCTGGCTGTCGCGGGTTCGAGCCCCGCATCGGGCTTAGCTTTTTGCATTGCGTCGCAGAGTCCGCTGCTCGAGCTCTCACTGTAATTAGCACCACCAGTCGTCAGACGCGGCAGCGACCGTGCACATTGGCACGAGGTCCAGGGCGAAGCAACAGCCCGGTTAGCTCAGTCGGTAGAGCACCAGACTCTTAATCTGGCTGTCGCGGGTTCGAGCCCCGCATCGGGCTTAGCTTTTTGCATTGCGTCGCAGAGTCCGCTGCTCGAGTTCTCACTGTAATTAGCACCACCAGTCGTCAGACGCGGCAGCGACCGTGCACATTGGCACGAGGTCCAGGGCGAAGCAACAGCCCGGTTAGCTCAGTCGGTAGAGCACCAGACTCTTAATCTGGCTGTCGCGGGTTCGAGCCCCGCATCGGGCTTAGGTTTTTGCATTGCGTCGCAGAGTCCGCTGTTCAAGCTCTCACTGTAATTAGCACCACCAGTCGTCAGACGCGGCAGCGACCGTGCACATTGGCACGAGGTCCAGGGCGAAGCAACAGCCCGGTTAGCTCAGTCGGTAGAGCACCAGACTCTTAATCTGGCTGTCGCGGGTTCGAGCCCCGCATCGGGCTTAGCTTTTTGCATTGCGTCGCAGAGTCCGCTGTTCGAGCTCTCACCGTAATTAGCACCACCGGTCGTCAGATGCGGCAGCGACCGTGCACATTGGCACGAGGTCCAGGGCGAAGCAACAGCCCGGTTAGCTCGGTCGGTAGAGCACCAGACTCTTAATCTGGCTGTCGCGGGTTCGAGCCCCGCATCGGGCTTAGCTTTTTGCATTGCGTCGCAGAGTCCGCTGTTCGAGCTCTCACTGTAATTAGCACCACCAGTCGTCAGACGCGGCAGCGGCCGTGCACATTGGCACGAGGTCCAGGGCGAAGCAACAGCCCGGTTAGCTCAGTCGGTAGAGCACCAGACTCTTAATCTGGCTGTCGCGGGTTCGAGCCCCGCATCGGGCTTAGCTTTTTGCATTGCGTCGCAGAGTCCGCTGTTCGAGCTCTCACTGTAATTAGCACCACCGGTCGTCAGATGCGGCAGCGACCGTGCACATTGGCACGAGGTCCAGGGCGAAGCAACAGCCCGGTTAGCTCAGTCGGTAGAGCACCAGACTCTTAATCTGGCTGTCGCGGGTTCGAGCCCCGCATCGGGCTTAGGTTTTTGCATTGCGTCGCAGAGTCCGTGTTCAAGCTCTCACTGTAATTAGCACCACCAGTCGTCAGACGCGGCAGCGACCGTGCACATTGGCACGAGGTCTAGGGCGAAGCAACAGCCCGGTTAGCTCAGTCGGTAGAGCACCAGACTCTTAATCTGGCTGTCGCGGGTTCGAGCCCCGCATCGGGCTTAGCTTTTTGCATTGCGTCGCAGAGTCCGCTGTTCGAGCTCTCACTGTAATTAGCACCACCAGTCGTCAGACGCGGCAGCGACCGTGCACATTGGCACGAGGTCCAGGGCGAAGCAACAGCCCGGTTAGCTCGGTCGGTAGAGCACCAGACTCTTAATCTGGCTGTCGCGGGTTCGAGCCCCGCATCGGGCTTAGCTTTTTGCATTGCGTCGCAGAGTCCGCTGTTCGAGCTCTCACTGTAATTAGCACCACCAGTCGTCAGACGCGGCAGCGGCCGTGCACATTGGCACGAGGTCCAGGGCGAAGCAACAGCCCGGTTAGCTCAGTCGGTAGAGCACCAGACTCTTAATCTGGCTGTCGCGGGTTCGAGCCCCGCATCGGGCTTAGCTTTTTGCATTGCGTCGCAGAGTCCGCTGTTCGAGCTCTCACTGTAATTAGCACCACCGGTCGTCAGATGCGGCAGCGACCGTGCACATTGGCACGAGGTCCAGGGCGAAGCAACAGCCCGGTTAGCTCAGTCGGTAGAGCACCAGACTCTTAATCTGGCTGTCGCGGGTTCGAGCCCCGCATCGGGCTTAGGTTTTTGCATTGCGTCGCAGAGTCCGTGTTCAAGCTCTCACTGTAATTAGCACCACCAGTCGTCAGACGCGGCAGCGACCGTGCACATTGGCACGAGGTCTAGGGCGAAACAACAGCCCGGTTAGCTCAGTCGGTAGAGCACCAGACTCTTAATCTGGCTGTCGCGGGTTCGAGCCCCGCATCGGGCTTAGGTTTTTGCATTGCGTCGCAGAGTCCGCTGTTCGAGCTCTCACTGTAATTAGCACCACCGGTCGTCAGATGCGGCAGCGACCGTGCACATTGGCACGAGGTCCAGGGCGAAGCAACAGCCCGGTTAGCTCAGTCGGTAGAGCACCAGACTCTTAATCTGGCTGTCGCGGGTTCGAGCCCCGCATCGGGCTTAGGTTTTTGCATTGCGTCGCAGAGTCCGTGTTCAAGCTCTCACTGTAATTAGCACCACCAGTCGTCAGACGCGGCAGCGACCGTGCACATTGGCACGAGGTCTAGGGCGAAGCAACAGCCCGGTTAGCTCAGTCGGTAGAGCACCAGACTCTTAATCTGGCTGTCGCGGGTTCGAGCCCCGCATCGGGCTTAGGTTTTTGCATTGCGTCGCAGAGTCCGCTGTTCGAGCTCTCACTGTAATTAGCACCACCAGTCGTCAGACGCGGCAGCGGCCGTGCACATTGGCACGAGGTCCAGGGCGAAGCAACAGCCCGGTTAGCTCAGTCGGTAGAGCACCAGACTCTTAATCTGGCTGTCGCGGGTTCGAGCCCCGCATCGGGCTTAGCTTTTTGCATTGCGTCGCAGAGTCCGCTGTTCGAGCTCTCACTGTAATTAGCACCACCGGTCGTCAGACGCGGCAGCGACCGTGCACATTGGCACGAGGTCCAGGGCGAAGCAACAGCCCGGTTAGCTCAGTCGGTAGAGCACCAGACTCTTAATCTGGCTGTCGCGGGTTCGAGCCCCGCATCGGGCTTAGCTTTTTGCATTGCGTCGCAGAGTCCGCTGCTCGAGTTCTCACTGTAATTAGCACCACCAGTCGTCAGACGCGGCAGCGACCGTGCACATTGGCACGAGGTCCAGGGCGAAGCAACAGCCCGGTTAGCTCAGTCGGTAGAGCACCAGACTCTTAATCTGGCTGTCGCGGGTTCGAGCCCCGCATCGGGCTTAGGTTTTTGCATTGCGTCGCAGAGTCCGCTGTTCAAGCTCTCACTGTAATTAGCACCACCAGTCGTCAGACGCGGCAGCGACCGTGCACATTGGCACGAGGTCCAGGGCGAAGCAACAGCCCGGTTAGCTCAGTCGGTAGAGCACCAGACTCTTAATCTGGCTGTCGCGGGTTCGAGCCCCGCATCGGGCTTAGCTTTTTGCATTGCGTCGCAGAGTCCGCTGTTCGAGCTCTCACCGTAATTAGCACCACCGGTCGTCAGATGCGGCAGCGACCGTGCACATTGGCACGAGGTCCAGGGCGAAGCAACAGCCCGGTTAGCTCGGTCGGTAGAGCACCAGACTCTTAATCTGGCTGTCGCGGGTTCGAGCCCCGCATCGGGCTTAGCTTTTTGCATTGCGTCGCAGAGTCCGCTGTTCGAGCTCTCACTGTAATTAGCACCACCAGTCGTCAGACGCGGCAGCGGCCGTGCACATTGGCACGAGGTCCAGGGCGAAGCAACAGCCCGGTTAGCTCAGTCGGTAGAGCACCAGACTCTTAATCTGGCTGTCGCGGGTTCGAGCCCCGCATCGGGCTTAGCTTTTTGCATTGCGTCGCAGAGTCCGCTGTTCGAGCTCTCACTGTAATTAGCACCACCGGTCGTCAGATGCGGCAGCGACCGTGCACATTGGCACGAGGTCCAGGGCGAAGCAACAGCCCGGTTAGCTCAGTCGGTAGAGCACCAGACTCTTAATCTGGCTGTCGCGGGTTCGAGCCCCGCATCGGGCTTAGGTTTTTGCATTGCGTCGCAGAGTCCGTGTTCAAGCTCTCACTGTAATTAGCACCACCAGTCGTCAGACGCGGCAGCGACCGTGCACATTGGCACGAGGTCTAGGGCGAAGCAACAGCCCGGTTAGCTCAGTCGGTAGAGCACCAGACTCTTAATCTGGCTGTCGCGGGTTCGAGCCCCGCATCGGGCTTAGCTTTTTGCATTGCGTCGCAGAGTCCGCTGTTCGAGCTCTCACTGTAATTAGCACCACCAGTCGTCAGACGCGGCAGCGACCGTGCACATTGGCACGAGGTCCAGGGCGAAGCAACAGCCCGGTTAGCTCGGTCGGTAGAGCACCAGACTCTTAATCTGGCTGTCGCGGGTTCGAGCCCCGCATCGGGCTTAGCTTTTTGCATTGCGTCGCAGAGTCCGCTGTTCGAGCTCTCACTGTAATTAGCACCACCAGTCGTCAGACGCGGCAGCGGCCGTGCACATTGGCACGAGGTCCAGGGCGAAGCAACAGCCCGGTTAGCTCAGTCGGTAGAGCACCAGACTCTTAATCTGGCTGTCGCGGGTTCGAGCCCCGCATCGGGCTTAGCTTTTTGCATTGCGTCGCAGAGTCCGCTGTTCGAGCTCTCACTGTAATTAGCACCACCGGTCGTCAGATGCGGCAGCGACCGTGCACATTGGCACGAGGTCCAGGGCGAAGCAACAGCCCGGTTAGCTCAGTCGGTAGAGCACCAGACTCTTAATCTGGCTGTCGCGGGTTCGAGCCCCGCATCGGGCTTAGGTTTTTGCATTGCGTCGCAGAGTCCGTGTTCAAGCTCTCACTGTAATTAGCACCACCAGTCGTCAGACGCGGCAGCGACCGTGCACATTGGCACGAGGTCTAGGGCGAAACAACAGCCCGGTTAGCTCAGTCGGTAGAGCACCAGACTCTTAATCTGGCTGTCGCGGGTTCGAGCCCCGCATCGGGCTTAGGTTTTTGCATTGCGTCGCAGAGTCCGCTGTTCGAGCTCTCACTGTAATTAGCACCACCGGTCGTCAGATGCGGCAGCGACCGTGCACATTGGCACGAGGTCCAGGGCGAAGCAACAGCCCGGTTAGCTCAGTCGGTAGAGCACCAGACTCTTAATCTGGCTGTCGCGGGTTCGAGCCCCGCATCGGGCTTAGGTTTTTGCATTGCGTCGCAGAGTCCGTGTTCAAGCTCTCACTGTAATTAGCACCACCAGTCGTCAGACGCGGCAGCGACCGTGCACATTGGCACGAGGTCTAGGGCGAAGCAACAGCCCGGTTAGCTCAGTCGGTAGAGCACCAGACTCTTAATCTGGCTGTCGCGGGTTCGAGCCCCGCATCGGGCTTAGGTTTTTGCATTGCGTCGCAGAGTCCGCTGTTCGAGCTCTCACTGTAATTAGCACCACCAGTCGTCAGACGCGGCAGCGGCCGTGCACATTGGCACGAGGTCCAGGGCGAAGCAACAGCCCGGTTAGCTCAGTCGGTAGAGCACCAGACTCTTAATCTGGCTGTCGCGGGTTCGAGCCCCGCATCGGGCTTAGCTTTTTGCATTGCGTCGCAGAGTCCGCTGTTCGAGCTCTCACTGTAATTAGCACCACCGGTCGTCAGATGCGGCAGCGACCGTGCACATTGGCACGAGGTCCAGGGCGAAGCAACAGCCCGGTTAGCTCAGTCGGTAGAGCACCAGACTCTTAATCTGGCTGTCGCGGGTTCGAGCCCCGCATCGGGCTTAGGTTTTTGCATTGCGTCGCAGAGTCCGTGTTCAAGCTCTCACTGTAATTAGCACCACCAGTCGTCAGACGCGGCAGCGACCGTGCACATTGGCACGAGGTCTATGGCGAAGCAACAGCCCGGTTAGCTCAGTCGGTAGAGCACCAGACTCTTAATCTGGCTGTCGCGGGTTCGAGCCCCGCATCGGGCTTAGGTTTTTGCATTGCGTCGCAGAGTCCGCTGTTCGAGCTCTCACTGTAATTAGCACCACCAGTCGTCAGACGCGGCAGCGACCGTGCCCATTGGCACGAGGTCCAGGGCGAAGCAACAGCCCGGTTAGCTCAGTCGGTAGAGCACCAGACTCTTAATCTGGCTGTCGCGGGTTCGAGCCCCGCATCGGGCTTAGCTTTTTGCATTGCGTCGCAGAGTCCGCTGTTCGAGCTCTCACTGTAATTAGCACCACCGGTCGTCAGATGCGGCAGCGACCGTGCACATTGGCACGAGGTCCAGGGCGAAGCAACAGCCCGGTTAGCTCAGTCGGTAGAGCACCAGACTCTTAATCTGGCTGTCGCGGGTTCGAGCCCCGCATCGGGCTTAGGTTTTTGCATTGCGTCGCAGAGTCCGCTGTTCAAGCTCTCACTGTAATTAGCACCACCAGTCGTCAGACGCGGCAGCGACCGTGCACATTGGCACGAGGTCCAGGGCGAAGCAACAGCCCGGTTAGCTCAGTCGGTAGAGCACCAGACTCTTAATCTGGCTGTCGCGGGTTCGAGCCCCGCATCGGGCTTAGCTTTTTGCATTGCGTCGCAGAGTCCGCTGTTCGAGCTCTCACTGTAATTAGCACCACCAGTCGTCAGACGCGGCAGCGACCGTGCACATTGGCACGAGGTCCAGGGCGAAGCAACAGCCCGGTTAGCTCAGTCGGTAGAGCACCAGACTCTTAATCTGGCTGTCGCGGGTTCGAGCCCCGCATCGGGCTTAGCTTTTTGCATTGCGTCGCAGAGTCCGCTGTTCGAGCTCTCACTGTAATTAGCACCACCAGTCGTCAGACGCGGCAGCGGCCGTGCACATTGGCACGAGGTCCAGGGCGAAGCAACAGCCCGGTTAGCTCAGTCGGTAGAGCACCAGACTCTTAATCTGGCTGTCGCGGGTTCGAGCCCCGCATCGGGCTTAGCTTTTTGCATTGCGTCGCAGAGTCCGCTGTTCGAGCTC
Source organism: Heligmosomoides polygyrus bakeri (assembly GCA_947359475.1). Taxonomy (NCBI): domain Eukaryota; kingdom Metazoa; phylum Nematoda; class Chromadorea; order Rhabditida; family Heligmosomidae; genus Heligmosomoides; species Heligmosomoides polygyrus. Next base: position 92,748,384 of record OX375869.1, on the reverse strand, counting down.
TCACTGTAATTAGCACCACCGGTCGTCAGATGCGGGAGCGACCGTGCACATTGGCACGAGGTCCAGGGCGAAGCAACAGCCCGGTTAGCTCAGTCGGTAGAGCACCAGACTCTTAATCTGGCTGTCGCGGGTTCGAGCCCCGCATCGGGCTTAGGTTTTTGCATTGCGTCGCAGAGTCCGCTGTTCGAGCTCTCACTGTAATTAGCACCACCAGTCGTCAGACGCGGCAGCGACCGTGCACATTGGCACGAGGTCTAGGGCGAAGCAACAGCCCGGTTAGCTCAGTCGGTAGAGCACCAGACTCTTAATCTGGCTGTCGCGGGTTCGAGCCCCGCATCGGGCTTAGGTTTTTGCATTGCGTCGCAGAGTCCGCTGTTCAAGCTCTCACTGTAATTAGCACCACCAGTCGTCAGACGCGGCAGCGACCGTGCACATTGGCACGAGGTCCAGGGCGAAGCAACAGCCCGGTTAGCTCAGTCGGTAGAGCACCAGACTCTTAATCTGGCTGTCGCGGGTTCGAGCCCCGCATCGGGCTTAGCTTTTTGCATTGCGTCGCAGAGTCCGCTGTTCGAGCTCTCACTGTAATTAGCACCACCAGTCGTCAGACGCGGCAGCGGCCGTGCACATTGGCACGAGGTCCAGGGCGAAGCAACAGCCCGGTTAGCTCAGTCGGTAGAGCACCAGACTCTTAATCTGGCTGTCGCGGGTTCGAGCCCCGCATCGGGCTTAGCTTTTTGCATTGCGTCGCAGAGTCCGCTGTTCGAGCTCTCACTGTAATTAGCACCACCGGTCGTCAGATGCGGCAGCGACCGTGCACATTGGCACGAGGTCCAGGGCGAAGCAACAGCCCGGTTAGCTCAGTCGGTAGAGCACCAGACTCTTAATCTGGCTGTCGCGGGTTCGAGCCCCGCATCGGGCTTAGGTTTTTGCATTGCGTCGCAGAGTCCGCTGTTCAAGCTCTCACTGTAATTAGCACCACCAGTCGTCAGACGCGGCAGCGACCGTGCACATTGGCACGAGGTCCAGGGCGAAGCAACAGCCCGGTTAGCTCAGTCGGTAGAGCACCAGACTCTTAATCTGGCTGTCGCGGGTTCGAGCCCCGCATCGGGCTTAGCTTTTTGCATTGCGTCGCAGAGTCCGCTGCTCGAGCTCTCACTGTAATTAGCACCACCAGTCGTCAGACGCGGCAGCGACCGTGCACATTGGCACGAGGTCCAGGGCGAAGCAACAGCCCGGTTAGCTCAGTCGGTAGAGCACCAGACTCTTAATCTGGCTGTCGCGGGTTCGAGCCCCGCATCGGGCTTAGCTTTTTGCATTGCGTCGCAGAGTCCGCTGTTCAAGCTCTCACTGTAATTAGCACCACCAGTCGTCAGACGCGGCAGCGACCGTGCACATTGGCACGAGGTCTAGGGCGAAGCAACAGCCCGGTTAGCTCAGTCGGTAGAGCACCAGACTCTTAATCTGGCTGTCGCGGGTTCGAGCCCCGCATCGGGCTTAGCTTTTTGCATTGCGTCGCAGAGTCCGCTGTTCGAGCTCTCACCGTAATTAGCACCACCGGTCGTCAGATGCGGCAGCGACCGTGCACATTGGCACGAGGTCCAGGGCGAAGCAACAGCCCGGTTAGCTCAGTCGGTAGAGCACCAGACTCTTAATCTGGCTGTCGCGGGTTCGAGCCCCGCATCGGGCTTAGCTTTTTGCATTGCGTCGCAGAGTCCGCTGTTCGAGCTCTCACTGTAATTAGCACCACCAGTCGTCAGACGCGGCAGCGACCGTGCACATTGGCACGAGGTCCAGGGCGAAGCAACAGCCCGGTTAGCTCAGTCGGTAGAGCACCAGACTCTTAATCTGGCTGTCGCGGGTTCGAGCCCCGCATCGGGCTTAGCTTTTTGCATTGCGTCGCAGAGTCCGCTGTTCGAGCTCTCACCGTAATTAGCACCACCGGTCGTCAGATGCGGCAGCGACCGTGCACATTGGCACGAGGTCCAGGGCGAAGCAACAGCCCGGTTAGCTCAGTCGGTAGAGCACCAGACTCTTAATCTGGCTGTCGCGGGTTCGAGCCCCGCATCGGGCTTAGCTTTTTGCATTGCGTCGCAGAGTCCGCTGTTCGAGCTCTCACTGTAATTAGCACCACCAGTCGTCAGACGCGGCAGCGACCGTGCACATTGGCAAGAGGTCCAGGGCGAAGCAACAGCCCGGTTAGCTCAGTCGGTAGAGCACCAGACTCTTAATCTGGCTGTCGCGGGTTCGAGCCCCGCATCGGGCTTAGCTTTTTGCATTGCGTCGCAGAGTCCGCTGTTCGAGCTCTCACTGTAATTAGCACCACCAGTCGTCAGACGCGGCAGCGGCCGTGCACATTGGCACGAGGTCCAGGGCGAAGCAACAGCCCGGTTAGCTCAGTCGGTAGAGCACCAGACTCTTAATCTGGCTGTCGCGGGTTCGAGCCCCGCATCGGGCTTAGCTTTTTGCATTGCGTCGCAGAGTCCGCTGTTCGAGCTCTCACTGTAATTAGCACCACCGGTCGTCAGATGCGGCAGCGACCGTGCACATTGGCACGAGGTCCAGGGCGAAGCAACAGCCCGGTTAGCTCAGTCGGTAGAGCACCAGACTCTTAATCTGGCTGTCGCGGGTTCGAGCCCCGCATCGGGCTTAGGTTTTTGCATTGCGTCGCAGAGTCCGCTGTTCGAGCTCTCACTGTAATTAGCACCACCAGTCGTCAGACGCGGCAGCGACCGTGCACATTGGCACGAGGTCTAGGGCGAAGCAACAGCCCGGTTAGCTCAGTCGGTAGAGCACCAGACTCTTAATCTGGCTGTCGCGGGTTCGAGCCCCGCATCGGGCTTAGCTTTTTGCATTGCGTCGCAGAGTCCGCTGTTCGAGCTCTCACTGTAATTAGCACCACCAGTCGTCAGACGCGGCAGCGACCGTGCACATTGGCACGAGGTCTAGGGCGAAGCAACAGCCCGGTTAGCTCAGTCGGTAGAGCACCAGACTCTTAATCTGGCTGTCGCGGGTTCGAGCCCCGCATCGGGCTTAGCTTTTTGCATTGCGTCGCAGAGTCCGCTGTTCGAGCTCTCACTGTAATTAGCACCACCAGTCGTCAGACGCGGCAGCGACCGTGCACATTGGCAAGAGGTCCAGGGCGAAGCAACAGCCCGGTTAGCTCAGTCGGTAGAGCACCAGACTCTTAATCTGGCTGTCGCGGGTTCGAGCCCCGCATCGGGCTTAGCTTTTTGCATTGCGTCGCAGAGTCCGCTGTTCGAGCTCTCACTGTAATTAGCACCACCAGTCGTCAGACGCGGCAGCGACCGTGCACATTGGCACGAGGTCCAGGGCGAAGCAACAGCCCGGTTAGCTCAGTCGGTAGAGCACCAGACTCTTAATCTGGCTGTCGCGGGTTCGAGCCCCGCATCGGGCTTAGCTTTTTGCATTGCGTCGCAGAGTCCGCTGTTCGAGCTCTCACTGTAATTAGCACCACCAGTCGTCAGACGCGGCAGCGGCCGTGCACATTGGCACGAGGTCCAGGGCGAAGCAACAGCCCGGTTAGCTCAGTCGGTAGAGCACCAGACTCTTAATCTGGCTGTCGCGGGTTCGAGCCCCGCATCGGGCTTAGCTTTTTGCATTGCGTCGCAGAGTCCGCTGTTCGAGCTCTCACTGTAATTAGCACCACCGGTCGTCAGATGCGGCAGCGACCGTGCACATTGGCACGAGGTCCAGGGCGAAGCAACAGCCCGGTTAGCTCAGTCGGTAGAGCACCAGACTCTTAATCTGGCTGTCGCGGGTTCGAGCCCCGCATCGGGCTTAGGTTTTTGCATTGCGTCGCAGAGTCCGCTGTTCAAGCTCTCACTGTAATTAGCACCACCAGTCGTCAGACGCGGCAGCGACCGTGCACATTGGCACGAGGTCTAGGGCGAAGCAACAGCCCGGTTAGCTCAGTCGGTAGAGCACCAGACTCTTAATCTGGCTGTCGCGGGTTCGAGCCCCGCATCGGGATTAGCTTTTTGCATTGCATCGCAGAGTCCGCTGTTCGAGCTCTCACTGTAATTAGCACCACCAGTCGTCAGACGCGGCAGCGACCGTGCACATTGGCACGAGGTCCAGGGCGAAGCAACAGCCCGGTTAGCTCAGTCGGTAGAGCACCAGACTCTTAATCTGGCTGTCGCGGGTTCGAGCCCCGCATCGGGCTTAGCTTTTTGCATTGCGTCGCAGAGTCCGCTGTTCGAGCTCTCACTGTCGCACCACCAGTAGTCAGATGCGGCAGCGACCGTGCATATTGGCACGAGGTCCAGGGCGAAGCATCAGCCCGGTTAGCTCAGTCGGTGGAGCACCAGACTCTTAATCTGGCTGTCGTGGGTTCGAGCCCCGCATCGGGCTTAGCTTTCTGCATTGCGTCGCAGAGTCCGCTGTTCGAGCTCTCACTGTAATTAGCACCACCAGTCGTCAGACGCGGCAGCGACCGTGCACATTGGCACGAGGTCCAGGGCGAAGCAACAGCCCGGTTAGCTCAGTCGGTAGAGCACCAGACTCTTAATCTGGCTGTCGCGGGTTCGAGCCCCGCATCGGGCTTAGCTTTTTGCATTGCGTCGCAGAGTCCGCTGTTCGAGCTCTCACTGTAATTAGCACCACCAGTCGTCAGACGCGGCAGCGGCCGTGCACATTGGCACGAGGTCCAGGGCGAAGCAACAGCCCGGTTAGCTCAGTCGGTAGAGCACCAGACTCTTAATCTGGCTGTCGCGGGTTCGAGCCCCGCATCGGGCTTAGCTTTTTGCATTGCGTCGCAGAGTCCGCTGTTCGAGCTCTCACTGTAATTAGCACCACCAGTCGTCAGACGCGGCAGCGACCGTGCACATTGGCACGAGGTCTAGGGCGAAGCAACAGCCCGGTTAGCTCAGTCGGTAGAGCACCAGACTCTTAATCTGGCTGTCGCGGGTTCGAGCCCCGCATCGGGCTTAGCTTTTTGCATTGCGTCGCAGAGTCCGCTGCTCGAGCTCTCACTGTAATTAGCACCACCAGTCGTCAGACGCGGCAGCGACCGTGCACATTGGCACGAGGTCCAGGGCGAAGCAACAGCCCGGTTAGCTCAGTCGGTAGAGCACCAGACTCTTAATCTGGCTGTCGCGGGTTCGAGCCCCGCATCGGGCTTAGCTTTTTGCATTGCGTCGCAGAGTCCGCTGTTCGAGTTCTCACTGTAATTAGCACCACCAGTCGTCAGACTCGGCAGCGACCGTGCACATTGGCACGAGGTCCAGGGCGAAGCAACAGCCCGGTTAGCTCAGTCGGTAGAGCACCAGACTCTTAATCTGGCTGTCGCGGGTTCGAGCCCCGCATCGGGCTTAGGTTTTTGCATTGCGTCGCAGAGTCCGCTGTTCAAGCTCTCACTGTAATTAGCACCACCAGTCGTCAGACGCGGCAGCGACCGTGCACATTGGCACGAGGTCCAGGGCGAAGCAACAGCCCGGTTAGCTCAGTCGGTAGAGCACCAGACTCTTAATCTGGCTGTCGCGGGTTCGAGCCCCGCATCGGGCTTAGCTTTTTGCATTGCGTCGCAGAGTCCGCTGTTCGAGCTCTCACCGTAATTAGCACCACCGGTCGTCAGATGCGGCAGCGACCGTGCACATTGGCACGAGGTCCAGGGCGAAGCAACAGCCCGGTTAGCTCGGTCGGTAGAGCACCAGACTCTTAATCTGGCTGTCGCGGGTTCGAGCCCCGCATCGGGCTTAGCTTTTTGCATTGCGTCGCAGAGTCCGCTGTTCGAGCTCTCACTGTAATTAGCACCACCAGTCGTCAGACGCGGCAGCGGCCGTGCACATTGGCACGAGGTCCAGGGCGAAGCAACAGCCCGGTTAGCTCAGTCGGTAGAGCACCAGACTCTTAATCTGGCTGTCGCGGGTTCGAGCCCCGCATCGGGCTTAGCTTTTTGCATTGCGTCGCAGAGTCCGCTGTTCGAGCTCTCACTGTAATTAGCACCACCGGTCGTCAGATGCGGCAGCGACCGTGCACATTGGCACGAGGTCCAGGGCGAAGCAACAGCCCGGTTAGCTCAGTCGGTAGAGCACCAGACTCTTAATCTGGCTGTCGCGGGTTCGAGCCCCGCATCGGGCTTAGGTTTTTGCATTGCGTCGCAGAGTCCGTGTTCAAGCTCTCACTGTAATTAGCACCACCAGTCGTCAGACGCGGCAGCGACCGTGCACATTGGCACGAGGTCTAGGGCGAAGCAACAGCCCGGTTAGCTCAGTCGGTAGAGCACCAGACTCTTAATCTGGCTGTCGCGGGTTCGAGCCCCGCATCGGGCTTAGCTTTTTGCATTGCGTCGCAGAGTCCGCTGTTCGAGCTCTCACTGTAATTAGCACCACCAGTCGTCAGACGCGGCAGCGACCGTGCACATTGGCACGAGGTCCAGGGCGAAGCAACAGCCCGGTTAGCTCGGTCGGTAGAGCACCAGACTCTTAATCTGGCTGTCGCGGGTTCGAGCCCCGCATCGGGCTTAGCTTTTTGCATTGCGTCGCAGAGTCCGCTGTTCGAGCTCTCACTGTAATTAGCACCACCAGTCGTCAGACGCGGCAGCGGCCGTGCACATTGGCACGAGGTCCAGGGCGAAGCAACAGCCCGGTTAGCTCAGTCGGTAGAGCACCAGACTCTTAATCTGGCTGTCGCGGGTTCGAGCCCCGCATCGGGCTTAGCTTTTTGCATTGCGTCGCAGAGTCCGCTGTTCGAGCTCTCACTGTAATTAGCACCACCGGTCGTCAGATGCGGCAGCGACCGTGCACATTGGCACGAGGTCCAGGGCGAAGCAACAGCCCGGTTAGCTCAGTCGGTAGAGCACCAGACTCTTAATCTGGCTGTCGCGGGTTCGAGCCCCGCATCGGGCTTAGGTTTTTGCATTGCGTCGCAGAGTCCGTGTTCAAGCTCTCACTGTAATTAGCACCACCAGTCGTCAGACGCGGCAGCGACCGTGCACATTGGCACGAGGTCTAGGGCGAAACAACAGCCCGGTTAGCTCAGTCGGTAGAGCACCAGACTCTTAATCTGGCTGTCGCGGGTTCGAGCCCCGCATCGGGCTTAGGTTTTTGCATTGCGTCGCAGAGTCCGCTGTTCGAGCTCTCACTGTAATTAGCACCACCGGTCGTCAGATGCGGCAGCGACCGTGCACATTGGCACGAGGTCCAGGGCGAAGCAACAGCCCGGTTAGCTCAGTCGGTAGAGCACCAGACTCTTAATCTGGCTGTCGCGGGTTCGAGCCCCGCATCGGGCTTAGGTTTTTGCATTGCGTCGCAGAGTCCGTGTTCAAGCTCTCACTGTAATTAGCACCACCAGTCGTCAGACGCGGCAGCGACCGTGCACATTGGCACGAGGTCTAGGGCGAAGCAACAGCCCGGTTAGCTCAGTCGGTAGAGCACCAGACTCTTAATCTGGCTGTCGCGGGTTCGAGCCCCGCATCGGGCTTAGGTTTTTGCATTGCGTCGCAGAGTCCGCTGTTCGAGCTCTCACTGTAATTAGCACCACCAGTCGTCAGACGCGGCAGCGGCCGTGCACATTGGCACGAGGTCCAGGGCGAAGCAACAGCCCGGTTAGCTCAGTCGGTAGAGCACCAGACTCTTAATCTGGCTGTCGCGGGTTCGAGCCCCGCATCGGGCTTAGCTTTTTGCATTGCGTCGCAGAGTCCGCTGTTCGAGCTCTCACTGTAATTAGCACCACCGGTCGTCAGATGCGGCAGCGACCGTGCACATTGGCACGAGGTCCAGGGCGAAGCAACAGCCCGGTTAGCTCAGTCGGTAGAGCACCAGACTCTTAATCTGGCTGTCGCGGGTTCGAGCCCCGCATCGGGCTTAGGTTTTTGCATTGCGTCGCAGAGTCCGTGTTCAAGCTCTCACTGTAATTAGCACCACCAGTCGTCAGACGCGGCAGCGACCGTGCACATTGGCACGAGGTCTAGGGCGAAGCAACAGCCCGGTTAGCTCAGTCGGTAGAGCACCAGACTCTTAATCTGGCTGTCGCGGGTTCGAGCCCCGCATCGGGCTTAGCTTTTTGCATTGCGTCGCAGAGTCCGCTGTTCGAGCTCTCACTGTAATTAGCACCACCAGTCGTCAGACGCGGCAGCGACCGTGCACATTGGCACGAGGTCCAGGGCGAAGCAACAGCCCGGTTAGCTCGGTCGGTAGAGCACCAGACTCTTAATCTGGCTGTCGCGGGTTCGAGCCCCGCATCGGGCTTAGCTTTTTGCATTGCGTCGCAGAGTCCGCTGTTCGAGCTCTCACTGTAATTAGCACCACCAGTCGTCAGACGCGGCAGCGGCCGTGCACATTGGCACGAGGTCCAGGGCGAAGCAACAGCCCGGTTAGCTCAGTCGGTAGAGCACCAGACTCTTAATCTGGCTGTCGCGGGTTCGAGCCCCGCATCGGGCTTAGCTTTTTGCATTGCGTCGCAGAGTCCGCTGTTCGAGCTCTCACTGTAATTAGCACCACCGGTCGTCAGATGCGGCAGCGACCGTGCACATTGGCACGAGGTCCAGGGCGAAGCAACAGCCCGGTTAGCTCAGTCGGTAGAGCACCAGACTCTTAATCTGGCTGTCGCGGGTTCGAGCCCCGCATCGGGCTTAGGTTTTTGCATTGCGTCGCAGAGTCCGTGTTCAAGCTCTCACTGTAATTAGCACCACCAGTCGTCAGACGCGGCAGCGACCGTGCACATTGGCACGAGGTCTAGGGCGAAACAACAGCCCGGTTAGCTCAGTCGGTAGAGCACCAGACTCTTAATCTGGCTGTCGCGGGTTCGAGCCCCGCATCGGGCTTAGGTTTTTGCATTGCGTCGCAGAGTCCGCTGTTCGAGCTCTCACTGTAATTAGCACCACCGGTCGTCAGATGCGGCAGCGACCGTGCACATTGGCACGAGGTCCAGGGCGAAGCAACAGCCCGGTTAGCTCAGTCGGTAGAGCACCAGACTCTTAATCTGGCTGTCGCGGGTTCGAGCCCCGCATCGGGCTTAGGTTTTTGCATTGCGTCGCAGAGTCCGTGTTCAAGCTCTCACTGTAATTAGCACCACCAGTCGTCAGACGCGGCAGCGACCGTGCACATTGGCACGAGGTCTAGGGCGAAGCAACAGCCCGGTTAGCTCAGTCGGTAGAGCACCAGACTCTTAATCTGGCTGTCGCGGGTTCGAGCCCCGCATCGGGCTTAGGTTTTTGCATTGCGTCGCAGAGTCCGCTGTTCGAGCTCTCACTGTAATTAGCACCACCAGTCGTCAGACGCGGCAGCGGCCGTGCACATTGGCACGAGGTCCAGGGCGAAGCAACAGCCCGGTTAGCTCAGTCGGTAGAGCACCAGACTCTTAATCTGGCTGTCGCGGGTTCGAGCCCCGCATCGGGCTTAGCTTTTTGCATTGCGTCGCAGAGTCCGCTGTTCGAGCTCTCACTGTAATTAGCACCACCGGTCGTCAGATGCGGCAGCGACCGTGCACATTGGCACGAGGTCCAGGGCGAAGCAACAGCCCGGTTAGCTCAGTCGGTAGAGCACCAGACTCTTAATCTGGCTGTCGCGGGTTCGAGCCCCGCATCGGGCTTAGGTTTTTGCATTGCGTCGCAGAGTCCGTGTTCAAGCTCTCACTGTAATTAGCACCACCAGTCGTCAGACGCGGCAGCGACCGTGCACATTGGCACGAGGTCTATGGCGAAGCAACAGCCCGGTTAGCTCAGTCGGTAGAGCACCAGACTCTTAATCTGGCTGTCGCGGGTTCGAGCCCCGCATCGGGCTTAGGTTTTTGCATTGCGTCGCAGAGTCCGCTGTTCGAGCTCTCACTGTAATTAGCACCACCAGTCGTCAGACGCGGCAGCGACCGTGCCCATTGGCACGAGGTCCAGGGCGAAGCAACAGCCCGGTTAGCTCAGTCGGTAGAGCACCAGACTCTTAATCTGGCTGTCGCGGGTTCGAGCCCCGCATCGGGCTTAGCTTTTTGCATTGCGTCGCAGAGTCCGCTGTTCGAGCTCTCACTGTAATTAGCACCACCGGTCGTCAGATGCGGCAGCGACCGTGCACATTGGCACGAGGTCCAGGGCGAAGCAACAGCCCGGTTAGCTCAGTCGGTAGAGCACCAGACTCTTAATCTGGCTGTCGCGGGTTCGAGCCCCGCATCGGGCTTAGGTTTTTGCATTGCGTCGCAGAGTCCGCTGTTCAAGCTCTCACTGTAATTAGCACCACCAGTCGTCAGACGCGGCAGCGACCGTGCACATTGGCACGAGGTCCAGGGCGAAGCAACAGCCCGGTTAGCTCAGTCGGTAGAGCACCAGACTCTTAATCTGGCTGTCGCGGGTTCGAGCCCCGCATCGGGCTTAGCTTTTTGCATTGCGTCGCAGAGTCCGCTGTTCGAGCTCTCACTGTAATTAGCACCACCAGTCGTCAGACGCGGCAGCGACCGTGCACATTGGCACGAGGTCCAGGGCGAAGCAACAGCCCGGTTAGCTCAGTCGGTAGAGCACCAGACTCTTAATCTGGCTGTCGCGGGTTCGAGCCCCGCATCGGGCTTAGCTTTTTGCATTGCGTCGCAGAGTCCGCTGTTCGAGCTCTCACTGTAATTAGCACCACCAGTCGTCAGACGCGGCAGCGGCCGTGCACATTGGCACGAGGTCCAGGGCGAAGCAACAGCCCGGTTAGCTCAGTCGGTAGAGCACCAGACTCTTAATCTGGCTGTCGCGGGTTCGAGCCCCGCATCGGGCTTAGCTTTTTGCATTGCGTCGCAGAGTCCGCTGTTCGAGCTCTCACTGTAATTAGCACCACCGGTCGTCAGATGCGGGAGCGACCGTGCACATTGGCACGAGGTCCAGGGCGAAGCAACAGCCCGGTTAGCTCAGTCGGTAGAGCACCAGACTCTTAATCTGGCTGTCGCGGGTTCGAGCCCCGCATCGGGCTTAGGTTTTTGCATTGCGTCGCAGAGTCCGCTGTTCGAGCTCTCACTGTAATTAGCACCACCAGTCGTCAGACGCGGCAGCGACCGTGCACATTGGCACGAGGTCTAGGGCGAAGCAACAGCCCGGTTAGCTCAGTCGGTAGAGCACCAGACTCTTAATCTGGCTGTCGCGGGTTCGAGCCCCGCATCGGGCTTAGCTTTTTGCATTGCGTCGCAGAGTCCGCTGCTCGAGCTCTCACTGTAATTAGCACCACCAGTCGTCAGACGCGGCAGCGACCGTGCACATTGGCACGAGGTCCAGGGCGAAGCAACAGCCCGGTTAGCTCAGTCGGTAGAGCACCAGACTCTTAATCTGGCTGTCGCGGGTTCGAGCCCCGCATCGGGCTTAGCTTTTTGCATTGCGTCGCAGAGTCCGCTGTTCGAGCTCTCACTGTAATTAGCACCACCAGTCGTCAGACGCGGCAGCGACCGTGCACATTGGCACGAGGTCCAGGGCGAAGCAACAGCCCGGTTAGCTCAGTCGGTAGAGCACCAGACTCTTAATCTGGCTGTCGCGGGTTCGAGCCCCGCATCGGGCTTAGCTTTTTGCATTGCGTCGCAGAGTCCGCTGTTCGAGCTCTCACCGTAATTAGCACCACCGGTCGTCAGATGCGGCAGCGACCGTGCACATTGGCACGAGGTCCAGGGCGAAGCAACAGCCCGGTTAGCTCAGTCGGTAGAGCACCAGACTCTTAATCTGGCTGTCGCGGGTTCGAGCCCCGCATCGGGCTTAGCTTTTTGCATTGCGTCGCAGAGTCCGCTGTTCGAGCTCTCACTGTAATTAGCACCACCAGTCGTCAGACGCGGCAGCGACCGTGCACATTGGCAAGAGGTCCAGGGCGAAGCAACAGCCCGGTTAGCTCAGTCGGTAGAGCACCAGACTCTTAATCTGGCTGTCGCGGGTTCGAGCCCCGCATCGGGCTTAGCTTTTTGCATTGCGTCGCAGAGTCCGCTGCTCGAGCTCTCACTGTAATTAGCACCACCAGTCGTCAGACGCGGCAGCGACCGTGCACATTGGCACGAGGTCCAGGGCGAAGCAACAGCCCGGTTAGCTCAGTCGGTAGAGCACCAGACTCTTAATCTGGCTGTCGCGGGTTCGAGCCCCGCATCGGGCTTAGCTTTTTGCATTGCGTCGCAGAGTCCGCTGTTCAAGCTCTCACTGTAATTAGCACCACCAGTCGTCAGACGCGGCAGCGACCGTGCACATTGGCACGAGGTCTAGGGCGAAGCAACAGCCCGGTTAGCTCAGTCGGTAGAGCACCAGACTCTTAATCTGGCTGTCGCGGGTTCGAGCCCCGCATCGGGCTTAGCTTTTTGCATTGCGTCGCAGAGTCCGCTGTTCGAGCTCTCACCGTAATTAGCACCACCGGTCGTCAGATGCGGCAGCGACCGTGCACATTGGCACGAGGTCCAGGGCGAAGCAACAGCCCGGTTAGCTCAGTCGGTAGAGCACCAGACTCTTAATCTGGCTGTCGCGGGTTCGAGCCCCGCATCGGGCTTAGCTTTTTGCATTGCGTCGCAGAGTCCGCTGTTCGAGCTCTCACTGTAATTAGCACCACCAGTCGTCAGACGCGGCAGCGACCGTGCACATTGGCACGAGGTCCAGGGCGAAGCAACAGCCCGGTTAGCTCAGTCGGTAGAGCACCAGACTCTTAATCTGGCTGTCGCGGGTTCGAGCCCCGCATCGGGCTTAGCTTTTTGCATTGCGTCGCAGAGTCCGCTGTTCGAGCTCTCACCGTAATTAGCACCACCGGTCGTCAGATGCGGCAGCGACCGTGCACATTGGCACGAGGTCCAGGGCGAAGCAACAGCCCGGTTAGCTCAGTCGGTAGAGCACCAGACTCTTAATCTGGCTGTCGCGGGTTCGAGCCCCGCATCGGGCTTAGCTTTTTGCATTGCGTCGCAGAGTCCGCTGTTCGAGCTCTCACTGTAATTAGCACCACCAGTCGTCAGACGCGGCAGCGACCGTGCACATTGGCACGAGGTCCAGGGCGAAGCAACAGCCCGGTTAGCTCAGTCGGTAGAGCACCAGACTCTTAATCTGGCTGTCGCGGGTTCGAGCCCCGCATCGGGCTTAGCTTTTTGCATTGCGTCGCAGAGTCCGCTGTTCGAGCTCTCACTGTAATTAGCACCACCAGTCGTCAGACGCGGCAGCGACCGTGCACATTGGCACGAGGTCCAGGGCGAAGCAACAGCCCGGTTAGCTCAGTCGGTAGAGCACCAGACTCTTAATCTGGCTGTCGCGGGTTCGAGCCCCGCATCGGGCTTAGCTTTTTGCATTGCGTCGCAGAGTCCGCTGTTCGAGCTCTCACTGTAATTAGCACCACCAGTCGTCAGACGCGGCAGCGGCCGTGCACATTGGCACGAGGTCCAGGGCGAAGCAACAGCCCGGTTAGCTCAGTCGGTAGAGCACCAGACTCTTAATCTGGCTGTCGCGGGTTCGAGCCCCGCATCGGGCTTAGCTTTTTGCATTGCGTCGCAGAGTCCGCTGTTCGAGCTCTCACTGTAATTAGCACCACCGGTCGTCAGATGCGGCAGCGACCGTGCACATTGGCACGAGGTCCAGGGCGAAGCAACAGCCCGGTTAGCTCAGTCGGTAGAGCACCAGACTCTTAATCTGGCTGTCGCGGGTTCGAGCCCCGCATCGGGCTTAGGTTTTTGCATTGCGTCGCAGAGTCCGCTGTTCAAGCTCTCACTGTAATTAGCACCACCAGTCGTCAGACGCGGCAGCGACCGTGCACATTGGCACGAGGTCTAGGGCGAAGCAACAGCCCGGTTAGCTCAGTCGGTAGAGCACCAGACTCTTAATCTGGCTGTCGCGGGTTCGAGCCCCGCATCGGGATTAGCTTTTTGCATTGCATCGCAGAGTCCGCTGTTCGAGCTCTCACTGTAATTAGCACCACCAGTCGTCAGACGCGGCAGCGACCGTGCACATTGGCACGAGGTCCAGGGCGAAGCAACAGCCCGGTTAGCTCAGTCGGTAGAGCACCAGACTCTTAATCTGGCTGTCGCGGGTTCGAGCCCCGCATCGGGCTTAGCTTTTTGCATTGCGTCGCAGAGTCCGCTGCTCGAGCTCTCACTGTAATTAGCACCACCAGTCGTCAGACGCGGCAGCGACCGTGCACATTGGCACGAGGTCCAGGGCGAAGCAACAGCCCGGTTAGCTCAGTCGGTAGAGCACCAGACTCTTAATCTGGCTGTCGCGGGTTCGAGCCCCGCATCGGGCTTAGCTTTTTGCATTGCGTCGCAGAGTCCGCTGCTCGAGCTCTCACTGTAATTAGCACCACCAGTCGTCAGACGCGGCAGCGACCGTGCACATTGGCACGAGGTCTAGGGCGAAGCAACAGCCCGGTTAGCTCAGTCGGTAGAGCACCAGACTCTTAATCTGGCTGTCGCGGGTTCGAGCCCCGCATCGGGCTTAGCTTTTTGCATTGCGTCGCAGAGTCCGCTGTTCGAGCTCTCACCGTAATTAGCACCACCGGTCGTCAGATGCGGCAGCGACCGTGCACATTGGCACGAGGTCCAGGGCGAAGCAACAGCCCGGTTAGCTCAGTCGGTAGAGCACCAGACTCTTAATCTGGCTGTCGCGGGTTCGAGCCCCGCATCGGGCTTAGCTTTTTGCATTGCGTCGCAGAGTCCGCTGTTCGAGCTCTCACTGTAATTAGCACCACCAGTCGTCAGACGCGGCAGCGACCGTGCACATTGGCACGAGGTCCAGGGCGAAGCAACAGCCCGGTTAGCTCAGTCGGTAGAGCACCAGACTCTTAATCTGGCTGTCGCGGGTTCGAGCCCCGCATCGGGCTTAGCTTTTTGCATTGCGTCGCAGAGTCCGCTGTTCGAGCTCTCACTGTAATTAGCACCACCAGTCGTCAGACGCGGCAGCGACCGTGCACATTGGCACGAGGTCCAGGGCGAAGCAACAGCCCGGTTAGCTCAGTCGGTAGAGCACCAGACTCTTAATCTGGCTGTCGCGGGTTCGAGCCCCGCATCGGGCTTAGCTTTTTGCATTGCGTCGCAGAGTCCGCTGTTCGAGCTCTCACTGTAATTAGCACCACCAGTCGTCAGACGCGGCAGCGACCGTGCACATTGGCAAGAGGTCCAGGGCGAAGCAACAGCCCGGTTAGCTCAGTCGGTAGAGCACCAGACTCTTAATCTGGCTGTCGCGGGTTCGAGCCCCGCATCGGGCTTAGCTTTTTGCATTGCGTCGCAGAGTCCGCTGTTCAAGCTCTCACTGTAATTAGCACCACCGGTCGTCAGATGCGGCAGCGACCGTGCACATTGGCACGAGGTCCAGGGCGAAGCAACAGCCCGGTTAGCTCAGTCGGTAGAGCACCAGACTCTTAATCTGGCTGTCGCGGGTTCGAGCCCCGCATCGGGCTTAGCTTTTTGCATTGCGTCGCAGAGTCCGCTGTTCGAGCTCTCACTGTAATTAGCACCACCGGTCGTCAGATGCGGCAGCGACCGTGCACATTGGCACGAGGTCCAGGGCGAAGCAACAGCCCGGTTAGCTCAGTCGGTAGAGCACCAGACTCTTAATCTGGCTGTCGCGGGTTCGAGCCCCGCATCGGGCTTAGCTTTTTGCATTGCGTCGCAGAGTCCGCTGTTCGAGCTCTCACTGTAATTAGCACCACCAGTCGTCAGACGCGGCAGCGACCGTGCACATTGGCACGAGGTCCAGGGCGAAGCAACAGCCCGGTTAGCTCAGTCGGTAGAGCACCAGACTCTTAATCTGGCTGTCGCGGGTTCGAGCCCCGCATCGGGCTTAGCTTTTTGCATTGCGTCGCAGAGTCCGCTGTTCGAGCTCTCACTGTAATTAGCACCACCAGTCGTCAGACGCGGCAGCGACCGTGCACATTGGCACGAGGTCCAGGGCGAAGCAACAGCCCGGTTAGCTCAGTCGGTAGAGCACCAGACTCTTAATCTGGCTGTCGCGGGTTCGAGCCCCGCATCGGGCTTAGCTTTTTGCATTGCGTCGCAGAGTCCGCTGTTCAAGCTCTCACTGTAATTAGCACCACCAGTCGTCAGACGCGGCAGCGACCGTGCACATTGGCACGAGGTCTAGGGCGAAGCAACAGCCCGGTTAGCTCAGTCGGTAGAGCACCAGACTCTTAATCTGGCTGTCGCGGGTTCGAGCCCCGCATCGGGATTAGCTTTTTGCATTGCGTCGCAGAGTCCGCTGCTCGAGCTCTCACTGTAATTAGCACCACCAGTCGTCAGACGCGGCAGCGACCGTGCACATTGGCACGAGGTCCAGGGCGAAGCAACAGCCCGGTTAGCTCAGTCGGTAGAGCACCAGACTCTTAATCTGGCTGTCGCGGGTTCGAGCCCCGCATCGGGCTTAGCTTTTTGCATTGCGTCGCAGAGTCCGCTGTTCGAGCTCTCACTGTAATTAGCACCACCAGTCGTCAGACGCGGCAGCGACCGTGCACATTGGCAAGAGGTCCAGGGCGAAGCAACAGCCCGGTTAGCTCAGTCGGTAGAGCACCAGACTCTTAATCTGGCTGTCGCGGGTTCGAGCCCCGCATCGGGCTTAGCTTTTTGCATTGCGTCGCAGAGTCCGCTGTTCAAGCTCTCACTGTAATTAGCACCACCAGTCGTCAGACGCGGCAGCGACCGTGCACATTGGCACGAGGTCTAGGGCGAAGCAACAGCCCGGTTAGCTCAGTCGGTAGAGCACCAGACTCTTAATCTGGCTGTCGCGGGTTCGAGCCCCGCATCGGGATTAGCTTTTTGCATTGCGTCGCAGAGTCCGCTGCTCGAGCTCTCACTGTAATTAGCACCACCAGTCGTCAGACGCGGCAGCGACCGTGCACATTGGCACGAGGTCCAGGGCGAAGCAACAGCCCGGTTAGCTCAGTCGGTAGAGCACCAGACTCTTAATCTGGCTGTCGCGGGTTCGAGCCCCGCATCGGGCTTAGCTTTTTGCATTGCGTCGCAGAGTCCGCTGTTCGAGCTCTCACTGTAATTAGCACCACCAGTCGTCAGACGCGGCAGCGACCGTGCACATTGGCAAGAGGTCCAGGGCGAAGCAACAGCCCGGTTAGCTCAGTCGGTAGAGCACCAGACTCTTAATCTGGCTGTCGCGGGTTCGAGCCCCGCATCGGGCTTAGCTTTTTGCATTGCGTCGCAGAGTCCGCTGTTCAAGCTCTCACTGTAATTAGCACCACCAGTCGTCAGACGCGGCAGCGACCGTGCACATTGGCACGAGGTCTAGGGCGAAGCAACAGCCCGGTTAGCTCAGTCGGTAGAGCACCAGACTCTTAATCTGGCTGTCGCGGGTTCGAGCCCCGCATCGGGCTTAGCTTTTTGCATTGCGTCGCAGAGTCCGCTGTTCGAGCTCTCACTGTAATTAGCACCACCAGTCGTCAGACGCGGCAGGGACCGTGCACATTGGCACGAGGTCCAGGGCGAAGCAACAGCCCGGTTAGCTCAGTCGGTAGAGCACCAGACTCTTAATCTGGCTGTCGCGGGTTCGAGCCCCGCATCGGGCTTAGCTTTTTGCATTGCGTCGCAGAGTCCGCTGCTCGAGCTCTCACTGTAATTAGCACCACCAGTCGTCAGACGCGGCAGCGACCGTGCACATTGGCACGAGGTCCAGGGCGAAGCAACAGCCCGGTTAGCTCAGTCGGTAGAGCACCAGACTCTTAATCTGGCTGTCGCGGGTTCGAGCCCCGCATCGGGCTTAGCTTTTTGCATTGCGTCGCAGAGTCCGCTGTTCGAGCTCTCACTGTAATTAGCACCACCAGTCGTCAGACGCGGCAGCGACCGTGCACATTGGCAAGAGGTCCAGGGCGAAGCAACAGCCCGGTTAGCTCAGTCGGTAGAGCACCAGACTCTTAATCTGGCTGTCGCGGGTTCGAGCCCCGCATCGGGCTTAGCTTTTTGCATTGCGTCGCAGAGTCCGCTGTTCAAGCTCTCACTGTAATTAGCACCACCAGTCGTCAGACGCGGCAGCGACCGTGCACATTGGCACGAGGTCTAGGGCGAAGCAACAGCCCGGTTAGCTCAGTCGGTAGAGCACCAGACTCTTAATCTGGCTGTCGCGGGTTCGAGCCCCGCATCGGGCTTAGCTTTTTGCATTGCGTCGCAGAGTCCGCTGTTCGAGCTCTCACTGTAATTAGCACCACCGGTCGTCAGATGCGGCAGCGACCGTGCACATTGGCACGAGGTCCAGGGCGAAGCAACAGCCCGGTTAGCTCAGTCGGTAGAGCACCAGACTCTTAATCTGGCTGTCGCGGGTTCGAGCCCCGCATCGGGCTTAGCTTTTTGCATTGCGTCGCAGAGTCCGCTGTTCGAGCTCTCACTGTAATTAGCACCACCGGTCGTCAGATGCGGCAGCGACCGTGCACATTGGCACGAGGTCCAGGGCGAAGCAACAGCCCGGTTAGCTCAGTCGGTAGAGCACCAGACTCTTAATCTGGCTGTCGCGGGTTCGAGCCCCGCATCGGGCTTAGCTTTTTGCATTGCGTCGCAGAGTCCGCTGTTCGAGCTCTCACTGTAATTAGCACCACCAGTCGTCAGACGCGGCAGCGACCGTGCACATTGGCACGAGGTCCAGGGCGAAGCAAC
The DNA here is from genome assembly GCA_947359475.1 of Heligmosomoides polygyrus bakeri. Lineage (NCBI taxonomy): Eukaryota > Metazoa > Nematoda > Chromadorea > Rhabditida > Heligmosomidae > Heligmosomoides > Heligmosomoides polygyrus. The sequence goes on along the minus strand of OX375869.1, from coordinate 92,729,886 downwards.
AGCCCGGTTAGCTCAGTCGGTAGAGCACCAGACTCTTAATCTGGCTGTCGCGGGTTCGAGCCCCGCATCGGGCTTAGCTTTTTGCATTGCGTCGCAGAGTCCGCTGTTCGAGCTCTCACTGTAATTAGCACCACCGGTCGTCAGACGCGGCAGCGACCGTGCACATTGGCACGAGGTCCAGGGCGAAGCAACAGCCCGGTTAGCTCAGTCGGTAGAGCACCAGACTCTTAATCTGGCTGTCGCGGGTTCGAGCCCCGCATCGGGCTTAGCTTTTTGCATTGCGTCGCAGAGTCCGCTGTTCAAGCTCTCACTGTAATTAGCACCACCAGTCGTCAGACGCGGCAGCGACCGTGCACATTGGCACGAGGTCCAGGGCGAAGCAACAGCCCGGTTAGCTCAGTCGGTAGAGCACCAGACTCTTAATCTGGCTGTCGCGGGTTCGAGCCCCGCATCGGGATTAGCTTTTTGCATTGCGTCGCAGAGTCCGCTGTTCGAGCTCTCACTGTAATTAGCACTACCGGTCGTCAGACGCGGCAGCGACCGTGCACATTGGCACGAGGTCCAGGGCGAAGCAACAGCCCGGTTAGCTCAGTCGGTAGAGCACCAGACTCTTAATCTGGCTGTCGCGGGTTCGAGCCCCGCATCGGGCTTAGCTTTTTGCATTGCGTCGCAGAGTCCGCTGTTCGAGCTCTCACTGTAATTAGCACCACCAGTCGTCAGACGCGGCAGCGACCGTGCACATTGGCACGAGGTCTAGGGCGAAGCAACAGCCCGGTTAGCTCAGTCGGTAGAGCACCAGACTCTTAATCTGGCTGTCGCGGGTTCGAGCCCCGCATCGGGATTAGCTTTTTGCATTGCGTCGCAGAGTCCGCTGCTCGAGCTCTCACTGTAATTAGCACCACCAGTCGTCAGACGCGGCAGCGACCGTGCACATTGGCACGAGGTCCAGGGCGAAGCAACAGCCCGGTTAGCTCAGTCGGTAGAGCACCAGACTCTTAATCTGGCTGTCGCGGGTTCGAGCCCCGCATCGGGCTTAGCTTTTTGCATTGCGTCGCAGAGTCCGCTGTTCGAGCTCTCACTGTAATTAGCACCACCGGTCGTCAGACGCGGCAGCGGCCGTGCACATTGGCACGAGGTCCAGGGCGAAGCAACAGCCCGGTTAGCTCAGTCGGTAGAGCACCAGACTCTTAATCTGGCTGTCGCGGGTTCGAGCCCCGCATCGGGCTTAGCTTTTTGCATTGCGTCGCAGATTCCGCTGTTCGAGCTCTCACTGTAATTAGCACCACCGGTCGTCAGACGCGGCAGCGACCGTGCACATTGGCACGAGGTCCAGGGCGAAGCAACAGCCCGGTAAGCTCAGTCGGTAGAGCACCAGACTCTTAATCTGGCTGTCGCGGGTTCGAGCCCCGCATCGGGCTTAGCTTTTTGCATTGCGTCGCAGAGTCCGCTGTTCGAGCTCTCACTGTAATTAGCACCACCGGTCGTCAGACGCGGCAGCGACCGTGCACATTGGCACGAGGTCCAGGGCGAAGCAACAGCCCGGTTAGCTCAGTCGGTAGAGCACCAGACTCTTAATCTGGCTGTCGCGGGTTCGAGCCCCGCATCGGGCTTAGCTTTTTGCATTGCGTCGCAGAGTCCGCTGTTCAAGCTCTCACTGTAATTAGCACCACCAGTCGTCAGACGCGGCAGCGACCGTGCACATTGGCACGAGGTCTAGGGCGAAGCAACAGCCCGGTTAGCTCAGTCGGTAGAGCACCAGACTCTTAATCTGGCTGTCGCGGGTTCGAGCCCCGCATCGGGCTTAGCTTTTTGCATTGCGTCGCAGAGTCCGCTGTTCGAGCTCTCACTGTAATTAGCACCACCAGTCGTCAGACGCGGCAGCGACCGTGCACATTGGCACGAGGTCTAGGGCGAAGCAACAGCCCGGTTAGCTCAGTCGGTAGAGCACCAGACTCTTAATCTGGCTGTCGCGGGTTCGAGCCCCGCATCGGGCTTAGCTTTTTGCATTGCGTCGCAGAGTCCGCTGTTCGAGCTCTCACTGTAATTAGCACCACCGGTCGTCAGACGCGGCAGCGACCGTGCACATTGGCACGAGGTCCAGGGCGAAGCAACAGCCCGGTTAGCTCAGTCGGTAGAGCACCAGACTCTTAATCTGGCTGTCGCGGGTTCGAGCCCCGCATCGGGCTTAGCTTTTTGCATTGCGTCGCAGAGTCCGCTGTTCAAGCTCTCACTGTAATTAGCACCACCAGTCGTCAGACGCGGCAGCGACCGTGCACATTGGCACGAGGTCCAGGGCGAAGCAACAGCCCGGTTAGCTCAGTCGGTAGAGCACCAGACTCTTAATCTGGCTGTCGCGGGTTCGAGCCCCGCATCGGGCTTAGCTTTTTGCATTGCGTCGCAGAGTCCGCTGTTCGAGCTCTCACTGTAATTAGCACCACCGGTCGTCAGACGCGGCAGCGACCGTGCACATTGGCACGAGGTCCAGGGCGAAGCAACAGCCCGGTTAGCTCAGTCGGTAGAGCACCAGACTCTTAATCTGGCTGTCGCGGGTTCGAGCCCCGCATCGGGCTTAGCTTTTTGCATTGCGTCGCAGAGTCCGCTGTTCGAGCTCTCACTGTAATTAGCACCACCAGTCGTCAGACGCGGCAGCGACCGTGCACATTGGCACGAGGTCCAGGGCGAAGCAACAGCCCGGTTAGCTCAGTCGGTAGAGCACCAGACTCTTAATCTGGCTGTCGCGGGTTCGAGCCCCGCATCGGGCTTAGCTTTTTGCATTGCGTCGCAGAGTCCGCTGTTCGAGCTCTCACTGTAATTAGCACCACCGGTCGTCAGACGCGGCAGCGACCGTGCACATTGGCACGAGGTCCAGGGCGAAGCAACAGCCCGGTTAGCTCAGTCGGTAGAGCACCAGACTCTTAATCTGGCTGTCGCGGGTTCGAGCCCTGCATCGGGCTTAGCTTTTTGCATTGCGTCGCGGAGTCCGCTGTTCGAGCTCTCACTGTAATTAGCACCACCGGTCGTCAGACGCGGCAGCGACCGTGCACATTGGCACGAGGTCCAGGGCGAAGCAACAGCCCGGTTAGCTCAGTCGGTAGAGCACCAGACTCTTAATCTGGCTGTCGCGGGTTCGAGCCCCGCATCGGGCTTAGCTTTTTGCATTGCGTCGCAGAGTCCGCTGTTCAAGCTCTCACTGTAATTAGCACCACCAGTCGTCAGACGCGGCAGCGACCGTGCACATTGGCACGAGGTCCAGGGCGAAGCAACAGCCCGGTTAGCTCAGTCGGTAGAGCACCAGACTCTTAATCTGGCTGTCGCGGGTTCGAGCCCCGCATCGGGCTTAGCTTTTTGCATTGCGTCGCAGAGTCCGCTGTTCGAGCTCTCACTGTAATTAGCACCACCAGTCGTCAGACGTGGCAGCGACCGTGCACATTGGCACGAGGTCCAGGGCGAAGCAACAGCCCGGTTAGCTCAGTCGGTAGAGCACCAGACTCTTAATCTGGCTGTCGCGGGTTCGAGCCCCGCATCGGGCTTAGCTTTTTGCATTGCGTCGCAGAGTCCGCTGTTCGAGCTCTCACTGTAATTAGCACCACCAGTCGTCAGACGCGGCAGCGACCGTGCACATTGGCACGAGGTCCAGGGCGAAGCAACAGCCCGGTTAGCTCAGTCGGTAGAGCACCAGACTCTTAATCTGGCTGTCGCGGGTTCGAGCCCCGCATCGGGCTTAGCTTTTTGCATTGCGTCGCAGAGTCCGCTGTTCGAGCTCTCACTGTAATTAGCACCACCAGTCGTCAGACGCGGCAGCGACCGTGCACATTGGCACGAGGTCCAGGGCGAAGCAACAGCCCGGTTAGCTCAGTCGGTAGAGCACCAGACTCTTAATCTGGCTGTCGCGGGTTCGAGCCCCGCATCGGGCTTAGCTTTTTGCATTGCGTCGCAGAGTCCGCTGTTCGAGCTCTCACTGTAATTAGCACCACCAGTCGTCAGACGCGGCAGCGACCGTGCACATTGGCACGAGGTCCAGGGCGAAGCAACAGCCCGGTTAGCTCAGTCGGTAGAGCACCAGACTCTTAATCTGGCTGTCGCGGGTTCGAGCCCCGCATCGGGCTTAGCTTTTTGCATTGCGTCGCAGAGTCCGCTGTTCGAGCTCTCACTGTAATTAGCACCACCAGTCGTCAGACGCGGCAGCGACCGTGCACATTGGCACGAGGTCCAGGGCGAAGCAACAGCCCGGTTAGCTCAGTCGGTAAAGCACCAGACTCTTAATCTGGCTGTCGCGGGTTCGAGCCCCGCATCGGGCTTAGCTTTTTGCATTGCGTCGCAGAGTCCGCTGTTCGAGCTCTCACTGTAATTAGCACCACCGGTCGTCAGACGCGGCAGCGACCGTGCACATTGGCACGAGGTCCAGGGCGAAGCAACAGCCCGGTTAGCTCAGTCGGTAGAGCACCAGACTCTTAATCTGGCTGTCGCGGGTTCGAGCCCCGCATCGGGCTTAGCTTTTTGCATTGCGTCGCAGAGTCCGCTGTTCGAGCTCTCACTGTAATTAGCACCACCAGTCGTCAGACGCGGCAGCGACCGTGCACATTGGCACGAGGTCCAGGGCGAAGCAACAGCCCGGTTAGCTCAGTCGGTAGAGCACCAGACTCTTAATCTGGCTGTCGCGGGTTCGAGCCCCGCATCGGGCTTAGCTTTTTGCATTGCGTCGCAGAGTCCGCTGTTCGAGCTCTCACTGTAATTAGCACCACCGGTCGTCAAATGCGGCAGCGACCGTGCACATTGGCACGAGGTCCAGGGCGAAGCAACAGCCCGGTTAGCTCAGTCGGTAGAGCACCAGACTCTTAATCTGGCTGTCGCGGGTTCGAGCCCCGCATCGGGCTTAGCTTTTTGCATTGCGTCGCAGAGTCCGCTGTTCGAGCTCTCACCGTAATTAGCACCACCGGTCGTCAGATGCGGCAGCGACCGTGCACATTGGCACGAGGTCCAGGGCGAAGCAACAGCCCGGTTAGCTCAGTCGGTAGAGCACCAGACTCTTAATCTGGCTGTCGCGGGTTCGAGCCCCGCATCGGGCTTAGCTTTTTGCATTGCGTCGCAGAGTCCGCTGTTCGAGCTCTCACTGTAATTAGCACCACCGGTCGTCAGATGCGGCAGCGACCGTGCGCATTGGCACGAGGTCCAGGGCGAAGCAACAGCCCGGTTAGCTCAGTCGGTAGAGCACCAGACTCTTAATCTGGCTGTCGCGGGTTCGAGCCCCGCATCGGGCTTAGCTTTTTGCATTGCGTCGCAGAGTCCGCTGTTCGAGCTCTCACTGTAATTAGCACCACCAGTCGTCAGACGCGGCAGCGACTGTGCACATTGGCACGAGGTCCAGGGCGAAGCAACAGCCCGGTTAGCTCAGTCGGTAGAGCAGCAGAGCAGGAAAATGGGATCGATTCTTCGCAGCGTCGGGGCTTGTTTGTTAATTGAGGTCACTACTTGGGCGTGACGCAACTTATTGTCATGCGGTCGTCAGCGGGTTAAATTGTGGCCTCTTTGTACTTTTTGCCTTCTATTGTCTGAATGGTAACTTTGCAGGAACACGGCAAGCGGAGAGATCGTGATCTGATCCCAATAGTCATGGGGCATCCCTGTCCTAGGTATTCATCGAGGAGGCTCCGAGACTCATCGTCGTTGTACTGGCTATAAATTTGGATGGCGTTACGAACAGCTCCGCTTGCAACCCATCAGCAGTGCAGAGAGATGAGCCTCATATTTCTGGCACGTATTTCTTTGCTCTTCTGCCTCGCTTTCCCTTTTGTGGTATCTGGGCGGCCTCTTCCGGTGGGTTATTCGTCTATCTATTACTCTCGGTGCCTTATAGTACATGTGAGCTATGCTATATTTTTGAAATAGGCGAGTGCATAGCACAATCTTAAGGGTGCCCAAACGGAAAGGCTTCCCTCTTTCTGAAAGTGTAATAATTCCAGCGGTTCTTGGAACTGCTGGTGACCCACCAATGGGTCATGAAGCCTTCACTGACACCGCCTTCCTCCTCCGGTGTCCAAATCCGTCGTCGACGAGAGCTTTTTTCGCGGCGTATTTGCAGTGACGAGCTGCTGTGTAATAGAACGAGGGATCAGAGCTGCTGGCCCTTGCCGCCGCCGAAATTGATCCCCTTCCCTCGCTACGTACTACGCACGCACTCCACAGCTTGCCAGCAGTCCGTCCGTCCGTCCGTTGAACCGGCGACCTCTTCACTGTCCACTTTGGTCAGTCATCACCACTCGACGTGCTGTACCTTGATGTCGATCGATATTCGGCCTTGTCTACAGTATTTGCTGACATTTGAAATGTAACAGCAAGCTTTTGTTTGTTTTGTAATTCTATTTCTATTTTTTCTCGTTTATTCCAAGAGATGCGACTCCATTTCCTTCAGGCGTATGTGGCCGTTTAGTTCTGCTTGAAGCCGTTAGACTTCTTTATTCGCTCTTATAAGTAAGAACCAAATGGCGTTATGTCCAACTTGTTCTTCTTTGGGATTCAGTTGCTCTAAAAGAGTCTCTTAGGACGAGAAATTTTTGCTCAGGCGATCACCTAGAGATGTCCACCTATTCGCTGAAGAACATCCCATCGATATGGCCATCAATAATCGTGTACAGCCGGCTATGGTTTTAACATCCATTCATAGATTTAGCAGACCAATTCTCTAGGTTCTTCTACACATTTAGCAACCGGCCTCCACTAGAAAACTCTGGCAGGAGCAGTTAAGTTCTTTGTGCCAACACGAGGTTTATAGGTGGACCTTTATTTAGCAGGGCGTGACATTGCAACTTCTCGTCGTCTTCAGAGCTCTGAACGTGGTGCATTAGTTTATTTTCGCTCCACTCCTGAAGTTCAGGCCTATGAAACTTCAGGCCGTGCTAAATAAAGGTCCACCTATAAACCTCGTGTTGGCACGAAAAACTTAACTGACTAACAACTTACAATGCCGAGGTTTGAAGAGGAGGGAAGTTGGAGATTTCGGGCAGGATCATTAATAATCCGGTCCTAAGTCTGCTCTCAGCCCTCGCAGACAGCAAGTGTTCAATTTCTCTTCACGGAATGTGAATGTGTGGCGTATTCTGATAGGGGATTTTTTTTACATCAATATGCATACAGCTGTCATTGTAATATTTTCTCGATTTTCTCTTGTCCTTCGGACGAAATTTCGTTCTCTGTTTCGTTTTGTTTTCTTTTTCTCGTTTCTCAGGTTTTTGTTTTCTTTCTTTGTTTTATTTTTTTATTTCAAGCTGCTTAGTTGGTTGCTGCTCAGTTGTAGAGATTTGCAGTTTCTGCCTTGCTTCAGCTGAAATTTTGACACCAAAATTCCTTCGCTATTAATAGGGTGTGCAGAAAGTTTTGCAAGAATTGAGTGATTTTATTCAACAACTAATAGCAACAACAGAAACGATGGATCATTATTCACAGCAGTTGCCATCTGTAGCCACGACCTTCGTCCAACGATGAGGTAGAGCGGCGATCCCGTCTCTCCAGAACCAAGAGGAACGTGAAGCGATCCAATCTTCCACCGCGCGCTTGACGTCGTTACGATCGTTGAAGCTCTTGCCTGCACAGAAAGCATTGAGGTTCCCAAAGGCATAATAATCACAGAGGCCAAGGTCTGAAGAGTACGGCGGGTGTGGTAGCCATATGATACCCAGCTTGCGCAGCTCGTCGTGTGTTGCCTTCGCTGGTGGGGTATCGCCTTGTCCATGATCATACAGAGTTTTCCACGTTTTTTTAAAACGCAGAATGAGGGATCTGGGCAACCATCTCTAGCACTTGTCTTCTTCACCTCGGAAGTCACAGTCTCGCCCTCGGGCAGGATGTCATACTAAAGACAACCATCTGAGGAAAAGAATAATGAGAGCAGTTTCTTTTTTCCGGTGCCCTCGTATTTCGGAACGGACTGCGGCCTGCGAACTACAGGAAGCCACTGCAGCTTTCTTTCGGGAATCTGGTATGATATCCTTCAAACTTGATCCATGCAGTCGTTCTCTCACGACTGAGAAGATTCTGACACATCTCCATTCGCGTTCAACGATCGTAAGGACGTCAAGGGCGCGGAGGAGGATTGGTTCACATCACGTCCCTCTGGGTTCTGGAGAGACGGGATCGCCGCTTTACCCGATAGGAAGGTCGTGGCTACAGACGACGACTTCTTCGAATAATGATCCATCGTTCCTATTGTTGTTATTAGTTGTTGAACAAAATCACTCAAATCTTTTTCTGCACACTCTAATAATTGCCAAGCACCAGTGGTGACTGATCTTTGTGGCCTTTGTGACGAAATCATTTCTGTCCCATTCTTGGACCTCTCTGGATCGGACATGGTTGATGTATTGATTAGTTATTGGCAGGAAGATAGGAAGATGCTTATTTATTGATTGCCGCCTAGGTTATTATTATTTATAATATTGTAATGGAATTGTTATCATTATCATTTATTATATCATTTGTTTTATTTTTGTACTGAACATTTATAAGCTTTTTATAATTTATCAGTGCCGTATTTTTGTGTTATATAATAATCAAAATGTTTATTACTAGGTTATTGTGATTTGTGATGCTTATCCAGCGGTCAGATTCGAGCGCGTGTAGCGCAGTCGGAGGAGGCGCGACTGTCGCGTGCACCCGATACCAGGTTCCTGGTTCGGATTTCCCGCCCAGGCCAACCAAGCCTTCCATCCCTCCGGGGTCGGTGAATAGGTACCAGACTTCTCTGGGAAGGATAAAGCGCTGACTTGTTCATCGGCTGGCCACCGCAAGTCATTGTATGGCCACATACGCATTCATGTCGCCTCCACGACATCCCGTAGAAGTAGAATGCGCTGGCGCATCCCAGAAGGGATTAAGTAACGCCGTCCTTTATCCTTTATTTATCCAGCGGTCAACATTACTGCGTGGTTCTCGCTTCAAACGGTCGACTCTTGTCAGAAATCGATAAGATCGATCGATAGTGATCAGTTGATCAACGCTGTCTGTTATTGTGAATTCTTTCCATCGGCTAGCATAATCTCAAATAGTCGACTTGGGAAGAAATCAATTGGGATCGATGATAGTAGTCGGTATATCGATGTTCTCTAGTTTTGGCTCACGTATTCGCTTGATTCTGGCCTCAAACTGTGGACACCCGTCAGAAATCGATAGTATCGATCGATAGTGGTCTGTTGATTGACGCTGTCTGCTTGCTGAGGATCCCTTTCCATCGGCCAACATGTTCTGAAACGGAAACCTCGCCTCAAGCGGTCTACTCTTCTGAGAAATTGATTGGGATCGATCGATAATAGTCGGTTTATCGATGTACTCTATTTTTGGCTAACATATTCGCTTGATTCTCGCCTCAAATATGGTCCCCCAAATGTCGACAGTATCGATCGATAGTGGTCTGCTGATTGACGCTGTCAAGTAGCTGTGAGTCCCTTCCATCGAGCAACATGTCCTGAAAGCGAAATCGCGCCTCAAATGGTCAACTCTCCTCAGAAATCGATAGGGTCGATCGATAGTGGTCACTGTCAGTTGTTTTCTATTTGGTGTGAATCCTATCCATCGGTCAACATATTCGCGTGATTCTCTCTATGTGCGGTCAACTGCTTAGTAGAGATCGTTAATGTTGATCGAGTTATGAAGCCTATACTCGTGATTACTTTTATTTTTCTAATATTTTTTAATTTCTAATAGCGGTCAGCGATAAACAGTGATCGATCCGCCGACATGCTTGGGCTACTGATTATTTGTTGTGAAATCTGTCCACTGTACAACATATTCGCAATCATTTCCACTTTAAAGATAAGCGTAGGGCAGGAATCAATAATATCGATCGATATTGGTTGACAGATCGACAGTGTTCGTTTGCTGTGACAAACTCGCGTAATTTCCTCTGTATCCCATCATACCGTAGCAGATATCGACGGTGTCGATAGAGATGTAATGCTCGCTCGAACACCGTTGGACTAGATCTGACGGAGGCACGGTCGGACAGGTGGACAGACGCACAGATGCTATATATGTGAATATATCTTTTGTTTACACTGGATTACTGTTAATTAATATTGTTATTGTTTATGGTTACCTTTATTTTCTAATATATATTATTGGCAAACAATCGCCCTAACGATCGGTTCGCCGACTAACTTCGGCTTCGCTCTAGTGTTTGATAAAAGCTGAATTGTTTACTTCTTGTGAAATCTGTCCATTTTCCCATATATTCGCGCGAATTTAAAAGACCAACCTTGGGCAGCAATCGATAATATCGAGTGGTATTAATCGAGCGATCAATATTGCTCACACTCTTCACGCAAGCTCTTTTATGTTCTATATTGTTGTTGCATTACTGTTACATATCTGTGGCATAACAAAAAGCTTTGTCTGAGGAGAGCTGGAGGAACGAGTCGTTTAATTTCTTCTGATATTTCTTCATTTTTTTATTCACTTTTAGCGTATATATTCCTTCTCTTTTCTTGGTAAAGAACAGTTTTTTTTAGCAGATTGAAAGGCAGATAGGACAAAGGATTAAGGGCTCCGTTACTCAATCCATTCTGGGGTGCGCCATACATTCTACCTCTACGGGATGTCGTGCACTCGATTTGAATGCGTATCTGGCCATGCAATCACTTGTGGTGGCCAGCCGATGGACAATATCCTTGCCAGACAAGTTTGGTACCAATTCGCCGTCCCCGGAGTGATGGAAGTCTTGGTTGGCCTGGACGAGAAGACCGAACCAGGAACCGGTGTATCGGGTGCACGAAACAGCCTGCACCTCCGCCGACTCCGCTACATGCACCCTGCATAGCAGATGGTCGGGAGAGATCCATGTATTTCGCTAAGATGTAGCTGACGAAGATTAGGCCACTAACGATGGCACACAAATCACATTCAATGGCTTCGTATGCCGATAGGATTGAACAGCTTCGCGGCGAAGCCGATGCATCGCACTTCAGCAATCAATAACACGCTATTTTTACTATTACTATTATTATTACTATTACTATCACTATTACTATTACTATTACTATTACTATTATTATTTTCCTTTTTATTCGGTTTGTTGTGTCTACATCTTCAAGCTAATTCCGTTCATTTGAAGTGATTTCAATTTGAAATGAATCCTAATAGTCGGAAAAGTTTGGGCTGTGTCATAGCAGACAGAAGGCAACTTCCTACATTATGCCGTTTAGTTCTGATTCCCGTGAAGGGGTAATTTTGTCGGTTATTCGGAACGTCTTTCGTTGTTGTCAGTTGACGAAGAATTCTGAAGAACATTGAGTGTCTGGAAGTGGCTAGCGGTTCCCAGGGCTTGAACGAGAGTACACTGAAGTGTTTTCTGCGCATGACTTTGTTTTGAAAGCTCTTCCTTCCCTTTGGACATCGAAGGGAGCAGAAGTCTGGATAGCTTGACCAGTCCTTGGTAAATGTTTTTCACTATTGTTCCATTTTTTTCTTAATTGTTTCTCATGTTTTACTCGTCTGTTCTACAAACGAGTCAATATGCTCATTATCTAGTGGTTAGGGGGTTTCGCCCACAAAAACCGCTGAAACTACTACACATTGACCGCAACAGTTCTTCCTTTCTTCTTTGGTCGTTCACGTTCACTAGAGCAGAAAAACAAGACTAACTTATGATCTACCGCCTTATATACGGTACCATAGAACAGTGTACAGTATACCGATGTTAGGGTGCGGTAGTGTCTTCAGAACGATTGAGGTGAAGCTTGTTCACCTTCCATCGCACCCGTACGACTCTTACTTCGAATTGTCTAATCTGTTAAGAATACGAATAAAATCAATCAATATTGTTCGATCGATCGATACTCTCAATATTCGAGTGATTCCGGTGATAGCAATTCACTTTCTCTCCACTTCTCCCTCTCCAAACCCTTTCTACCGACATAGAGACACTTTATCCACCTATATCATTTTATTTCCGTGCAGATATGTATGTCGATAAAATCAATTGATTCCCGTCAGTCTATCGATGCTCTTGACTTAGTACGTCTTCTTCTTCTTCTTCTTCTTCTTCTTCTTCTTCTTCTTCTTCTTCTTCTTCTTCTTCTTCTTCTTCTTCTTCGGTGTCTATCACTCTTCGTAGCGAAATCCTCTTGGTCGAACCTAATACTTTTATTTAAGAGGATTCAAGAGTTTAACAATGGGCAAAGCTGGATGAAGATATTATCCCAATATTTCAGAAATCAAATGAAAAATAGGGAGCATCTGTGGTTAAAGCTATCATCAATCAATAGTTTGTTGGAATACGCCACATATTCTACTTCTACGTGATACTGTTTAGGGAGATTGAATGATATTCATCCTATATAAGAAGTTTTTGTGGTCAACTGATAGACGATTCAATGCCGCATCTTCCCGAGCCCATCTAGCCAGACTGATTTAAGATTTTGATTGGACTGGGCAGGATTCGAACCAATGGCCATGAAATCGGGATGCATGTGGCGGCCGGCGCCTACTTCGACCGTGCTATCAAGCATCCTTTTTAAAAAATTACTCAAATTAAAACAAATGCTAGCAAAAACTTCATATAACATGGACCATAAAGTTGTGAGGTTTCCGACTCTAAGCAAGTGAAACATATACTGTTTTCTGAGCGCGCATAGCGCAGTCGGAATAGGTGCCGGCTGTCGTGTGCGTCCGATACCAGGTTCCTGGTTCAGATTTCCCGCCCACGCCATTCCCTCCGGAGTTAGTGAATTGCCACCAGACTTGTGTAGGAAGGATAACGCGCTGACTTGTTCATTGGCTGGCCAACGCAAGTCATTGTATGGCCAGATACGCATTCAAATCGCCTCCACGACATCCCGTAGAACTAGAATGCGCTGGCGCATCCCAAAAGGGATTGAGTAACGCCGTCCTTTATCCTTTATCCTTACACTATGCTCTAGTGAATATATGATATAAAACAAGGAAAAAATTGAAAATTGCTTTCTGTCGTCGCTTTCTTCAATCCATTCTATTCATGTGTCATCTCGCCGATGGCTCATCGGTGAAGCGGGGAGACGTTACACAAACAGAACAACTTTAGAAAGCGTTTTAAAAGGTTAAAAATAAAAGTTTAAGCACTCGCCTAACGCCATCTAGTAGTTGAGGTTACCTCAAACTTGGGTAGTTAAACCGATAATTAAAGGATAAAAAAGGATAAAGGATGGCGTTACTCAATCCCTTCTGGGATGCGCCAGCGCATTCTACTTTTACGGGATGTCGTGGAGACGACATGAATGCGTATTTGGTCATACAATGACTTGCGGTGGCCAGCCGATGAACAAGTCAGCGCTCTATCCTTCCCAGACAAGTCTGGTACCAATTCACCGACCCCGGAGGGATGGAAGGCTTGGTTGGCCTGGGCGGGAAATCTGAACCAGGAACCTGGTATCGAGTGCACGCGACAGTCGCGCCTCCTCCGACTGCGCTACACGCGCCCGAATTAAATTCTTAAATTATCTGTTCAACTACCCCGTTAGAACATAAACCAAACAGTCAGTTTTCGGTTTTCCTTTAGCTTTTTTCTGTCTTCAAAATATTCTCTTCTCTCGAGCTGCGCTAGCTGCAAGTCCAGCAAGTTGCGCTTTTATCGAGATGTAACATGTACTTCTTCTCCTAACTTTGTTTCTGTCATAGTTGTTGGCCAAAGCAAGCACAAAAAGCTAGGCCTCAGCAGTTTCCACCATCGGAGCAAGTACTCTTCTCCAGTTCTCCGCTTGTTGTGCAGCTGATCTCCTCTCTCGTCCTCGTTAACAACAATCGGTGGTAACCTCAGCAACGAATTAGCAGCGGCTATTCATTGAGGGGGCTCGTTCGGAGGGAAGAACTCTTCTTCTGCTCGACGTCGTCTATGACGCTAATACTGCTCTTCATTGATGGATGTGGCCGGTTCGTTTTGCGAGCGTCGTTCCTCTGCGTCGATGAGCAACGGTCGAGTACGCTCGTGTCCGTCTTGTAGAAGCTTAGTAGGAGTTTTTCACGTTTGCTGGAGCCTTGAGCGGCTGTTACAGAAGATAGAAGTAATGAGAAGGATGTTTATTTGCGATCGAAACTCTTCCGCCAGGCGGGACTCGAACCCGCACTTTCTGCTTTCCGGGCAGCGGCGCTACGCCTTACACCACCAGAGCTGTTAGCCATTCTTCTAAAGACTTTTCGTGCGATTTAGGGCAACGATCGTGGACTTGAATCGTTTTTGTTATGAACACAATTCGCTTGAATTATCTGCACAATGTTTCAGAAGCTTTCCATGTATTAGGTTGTATCGAGAATTTCAGCCGTCTTCAATTTCTAGATTCAAATTTGCTTCGTTATTTAATCTCTATATTTTAAAAATGAGGAAAACGAACGTGGAAGACATCTGGTTTAAAGCCCAGGGACGTGCTTTTAGTACACAAAAACTCGTCCATAATTCTTGCGCTAATTGCCATCTTCATCCGTCAAATGGAATCGTTTCACCTACGCTGTTGAAATATGCGCGCAGCTGTTGCGAAGCTGGCACACGAACGTTTAATGAAATAAAGGAGTCAGTCAATCTTGGGATGCGCCACGCATTCTAGTCCTATAAGTTGTACCAGGCTGTCCAATAATTCCTGTCCGAAAATTTTCAAAATTCTATAATTTTCCTTAGAAGTGTTATAATATCAGGCAAGTGTAAAAACCTTCTAGAAGGTTCTCCAGAGTTCCACGCTAGGGGTATATAAGGCGCAGTCGCCGCGTCTAGCTACCTTCTTCTTCTTCTTCAGCGTTTGTCCCGCTTCATGACGGGGTCCGCTTTTCTGGTGCCATGTCGCCATCTTTCCCGATCCCGTGCTAGATCAGGGTGGACACCAGCTACTTTAAGGTCCTTGTGTAACGTATCAGCCCAGCGCTGCTTCGGGCGCCCTCTAGGCCGTTTTCCAGACACTACGAAGTTAAGGCCTATCTTACGGACGCTGTCTTCCTTTCCACGCAGAACGTGGCCGTACCATCGTAAGCGAGCTTCACGCATCTTGTCCGCTATCGGCGCGACACCGAACTTCTGCCGGATAGCCTCGTTTCGGATGCGGTCCAGGCGCGTGACTCCAGCCATCCAGCGCAGCATCTTCGTTTCCATTACGCTGAGGCGACTTTCCGTTTCCTTTGTCGCAGGCCAACACTCAGCTCCGTACATCGCTACCGGCCGGACGACGGTTTTGTAGATCTTCGACTTTAAGCGCTCTGGCATCTTCTTGTCGCAGAGTACTCCAGTCAACGAGCGCCACTTCGACCAAGCTGCACTCACGCGTGAGTTCACTTCAACCATCAGACTGCCATCAGAGGCTATTGCTGATCCCAGGTATTTAAACACCGAAGTGCGTGCAAGCTCAGTACCGTTAATCTTAATGGAGCCGGACTCATTTACGTCAGTCGTGAAATACTCGGTCTTCTTGACGTTCAATTTGAGTCCGAACATGGCCAGGCGGTCGCACCAAGCTTGCACCTCTCGCTCGAGCTCACCTTTGTCTTCGCAGGCGAGCATCACGTCATCAGCATATAGCAGCGTCCAAGGGACGGGCTTCTGAAGATCTCGCGTAATGGCATCCATTACGACAACAAAGAGGAGTGGGGAAAGCGCAGATCCTTGGTGCACCCCAACAGAGATGGGAAACTCCGTCGAGGTTCCTGCTGCCGCTTGCACACGACTCTTTGGACAAGAGTATAGCATTCGCACCCACTCTACAAGTTCTTCGGGAACACCGTGCTGTCGTAGGGCGTACCATATAACCTCACGCGGTACGCGATCGAAGGCCTTCTCCAAGTCGAGAAAGGCAAGATGCACCGGCCTCTGTTTCTCGCGATGCTTCTCTACCAGAAGACGGGCGGCATGTATGGCATCGATAGTGCCACAACCAGCCACGAAGCCGCACTGATTGCTTGAAAGCTTGACGATTTCGCGAATTCGGCTATCGAGGATTCGCTCGAAGATCTTCATACTGTGCGAGAGCAACCGAATCGGACGGTAATTTGAGCAGTCTGCAGGGCTGCCCTTCTTCTTCCAAATCGGAATCGTCGTACTTTCCTGCCAAACATCAGGCACCTTCTTCTCCGCTACAACCTGGTTGAAAAACTTGGCCAACCACTCAGCAGAGTACCAGAACTTCGACTTCCATAAGTCAGCTGGCAAGTCATCTGGACCAGTCGCCTTGCCCGGTCTCATCTTCCTCAGAGCCGCGTCAGTTTCCTCCACAGTGATTTTGTGGACGGGACCGTGGATAGGAGCCACAGAAGGGACGGCCGGATGAGGGAACTCTTCAGTCGAAATTCCCTCGAAATAATCGCACCATCGCTTCAATGCCTTTTTGCGCTCTGTCAGAAGATGGCCGTTCTCATCATTGATGCCAAAGAACTTCTCTATATCCTCGGATTGGCGATGACGGTTTTTCGCAAGTCGGTACAAATACCGCTCGCCATCGCGCGACTCAAGCTTTTCGTAGACATCATTGTAATGAGTGGCTTTTGCTACGGCCACAGCCTTCTTGGCAGCTTTTTTCGCTTCGTGGTACTTTTGCCAGTTATTGGCGGTCTTGTCGCCGAGAAACACATGATAAAGCGCTTTCTTCTCTCGAACTTTTTCTTTCACATCGTTCGTCCACAGCCATGCCTGCATGTCGACCTTTCGTCGTCCAGGCTTCGTAGTGCCAAGTTCTGACCTCGCAGCTTGAAGTATCGCGTCGGTCGCTTTCTTCCAAGTTTCGTCGACAGTCGTGACTGTCGGTAACCGTACGCGAGAAATCACAGCTGCTTCTTTCTCTTTCATTCGCCACCACTTGATTCTTGCAGCACCGCATCGCTCAACCTGCTGCAGCCTCGGAGGAGCGATCTTCAAAGTACAGATCAGCGGACGATGCTGTGGGGCGACCGTTTCATACGGCACGATCTTCGCGTCTGTGACGAGATTTCGGTCACGATCTCTCACAAGGACGAAGTCTATCTGCGTCTTGGTGTTCCCACTATAGAACGAGATAAGGTGGGAGTTGCGTTTGCGAAACACGGTGTTCATTATGGTGAGGTTATGCGAATCCGCATATTCAAGGATACGCTCACCATCTGTGTTACGCAACCCATAGCCGAATCCACCATGACAGCTGTACCCGTCTTTCGTAGCGCCTACGTGCCCATTGAGGTCACCAGCGACGATGATGACGTCCATCGACGGTACCTCTGCTGTCTTCTCATCAAGCAGGCTCCAAAACTCATCCTTGGCTTGATCGGAACAGCCAGTCTGCGGAGCATATGCAGAGAAGAAGTGGAAAAGTCGCTCCTTAGCGGCGACAACGATCTTCATCAATCGATCGTCAAAGCGCTCGACGCTTACAATCGAGTCTCGGAAACGCTCGGAGACGATTATACCAACACCACTGGTGGTCCTGGGACTTCCACATAGAACGGCCTTGAAGCCACGTCCTATATCTCTCGACTTGCGGCAGGACCACCTCGTCTCCTGCACCGCACAGAAATCAACTCTTCTACGCTCCAGTGCTTCTACCAACTCGCACGAGCGGCCCGTCAACGTACCCACATTCAGCGTTGCTACACGGGTCCTGCTTACGTTACGGGACTTTCGGACTAGCTCAGTTGCCCCCCGATGCCGTCCTCGCACCAGGGACCCTCGCATACTTCTCACACTCGCCGGGCTTTGCGAGTGCGCGTCGGTTCCCGCGGACGCCGTAGCATTATCTCGAAAAACATGAACTGACATACACCCATACGATGTGACATTGGGTTGTTCGTAGGCCGGCCTGTCACCAGGGCCTGTCGCCTGCATTCGAATGTCCGTGCTTGGCTTAGCTCGCAGAAGCGAGCAGTTTCCAGTGGCACCACGAGGAGGAACGGACATCGCCACCGCCGCGTCTAGCTACCAGTACAGCTAAAATGGACCAAGGTCGAATTCGTGCGTTCGTGTACTACGAGTGGCTGCTGGGCAACGACACGGACACCGCGGTCGCCAACATCTGCAGAGAGTGCAAGGAGGATGCAGTGTCCCAACGCACGGCCAGGCGCTGGTTCAATCGTTTCGAGAGCGGCGACACGAGCCTCGAGGACAGGGAGCTTAGCGGGAGGCCTTCTACGGTGGATGATCACGAAGTCCGTCGCTGTATCAAGGAGAAGCCGGAAGCCACCACCCGTGAACTGGCGACGATGCTCGGCTGCAGCAACTCCACCATCCACAATCGATTCAACTTACTCGGCTACCACAAAGTTCTGGCCCGTTGGATCCCCCACCGTCTGAGGGACGCCAACAAGCAGAGACGCGTGGCTAGCAGAAGTTGGCGACGCTAGGCTGGGAGACGGTCGGCCATCCGCCGTATTCCTCGGACCTCGCCCCCTCCGACTACCACTTGTTCCGCCCGCTGAAGCACCATTTGGCCGGAAGAAAATTCACCAACTACGACAACCTCAAATCCCACATCGCGGACTTCTTCGAGTCGCAACCCCCGGAGTTCTGGGCGAAGGGCATCGGCGTCCTGCACAATCGATGGGCCACTGTTGTGGATAACTGTGGTGATTATATTGTTGATTAGACTTGTTTTTCAATAAAGTTGAAAAAATTAAAAATACTGAAATTTTTGGACAAGAATTATTGGGCAGCCTGGTACTTAGAGGCAGGTTGAGAATTGCCTGCAGTGACGACACGATGGGCAAGTAAGTGTTTTATTTCTCTCTGCTGACAGATCTGATACAAATTCACATGCCTCAATAAAGGGAGGCCTGTATGGCCTAGGCGGTATCCGAACCAAGAGTCTCGATTAGAGGTACATGCGACAGCCGACGCCTCCTACGACTGCGCCACCACGCAGCCCGCCAAGCGTGATAGTGTACAGTATAGTTGTACTCGAACGAATCGAAATATTCGAATAATTACTCGAGTTTATGAATTTATCGCCACCACGCAGCCCGCCAAGCGTGATAGTGTACAGTATAGTTGTACTCGAACGAATCGAAATATTCGAATAATTACTCGAGTTTATTAAAATAATTGTTCGAGTAGTCGAATATTCGATATTTCCAGATTTTCGGATACTCGTTCGAATCCGAATATCGAAATGGAGCCATACTCGAATGCTATTCGAAAGCCAAATATTTCAACTTTATTCGGAAATCGAACAAGTTTGTTCGAATATGGAGTAAGCTCCAAATCTTTAGGCAGAGAACACGATTTGAACAAATTATTTGATTACTCAAATATTCTAATAAACGGAAAACGGGGCTTACGAGATTTTCTATTAATTGAATAAAAGCGATGAGCGAATAAATCTGGTCGTTCATTCGCTCGATTTTTTTCGATAAAAATAAAAAATAAAGGATAAAGGACAGCGTTATTTAATCCCTTTTGGGATGCGCCACGCATTCTACTTCTAGGGGATGTCGTAGAGGCGAGTTGAATGCTGATTGTCGAGTTGATTTTTTATTTGACCGATTTTTTTACTCGACTCGACATCCAGCATTCAACTCGCCTCCACGACATCCCTTAGAAGTAGAATACGTGGCGCATCCCAAAGAGGATTGAATAACGCCGTTCTTTATCTTTTTTTATTTTTATAGAAAAAAATCGAGCGGATGAACGAACAAATTTATTCGCTCATCGCTTTTTCGATTAATAGAAAATCGCATAAGCCACATTTTTCGTTTATTAGAATATTTGAGTAGTCAAATAATTTTTTTTCGACATGGAATAAATTCGTCCATGCATTCGACACACGAAATTTCTCAAAAACACAACTAAAGTGCACAAGAATTTTTAGGATTTTAAGAGTCGTTCACAATGTCCTGAATCTGTACACTGAAGTCGTGCCGCTTTCAGTGTAGAGATTGTATGCTGTAAATCGTCAATGTTCGCCTTTTTGAAACATTTTTGTCCCAAAAAATAGAAAAAATGTTTAAAAAATTAAACTTAATTAATTAATTTAAAATAGCGAGCGTAGAGGAGATAACGTTTGTTGAATATGCGCATTCGTTCCTCAAGCGTATTCGTTCCAAATCGTGTTGTTTCGTATCCTTTTAACTTCGTTACTTATGAGATAAAGACGGTGGAATCCGTCCTCCTTTCGAAACCCATTGTGTCTTCTCCACATAATTTATCGTGGTAGTAGTATTGGCTGTAAACAAAACACCTTTCGATGAAGTCCTTCACGTCACAGTCTGTAGTGCTTATTTCGTTTCCTCTTTTCTGACTTCCTTTTTCGGCTCTTTTCTTTCCCCTTATGTTAACGAATCAGATGTATTGTAATGGGAAGGAACAATTGACTCCGTCTTTGTGACAACGGCGGTTAAATTGAAAAATAGCTATTTGAAAAAGACGGCACATTGAGCGAGCCTTCGAGAGAACCCTTTTCATTTCTTATCAGGCATAGGCCACCTTGTTCGTGCTCGATTCGCTTTTCCAGTGGTGCCCCTTCCGGCTTGGATAGATTCAATAAATCTTATTTGATGGAGTAGAAAAATTCGTAGTTTGCTTGTCTTGTCGATGCCTACTAGCGATGAGTTTCATTTTGTTAGTCATTTTGTTTATTTTTGATTTTAAAGTATTAGGTTGGTGCATAAGTTCTCGGACATTTGATCCATCCTGAATTGAAGCGCATTTTCCCGCCAAATTTCTCATATTTATCAACGCGGAAATGATTGATCGATAGAGAAAGGAAAGGGCTACAAAACTGTTCCTAACATTTACTTCTGCGTTGTTAACGTCAGCTATTATGGCTAAGCAATTCATCCCAACTGAGACGCATATTCGGCACGTCATGTTATTCCTGCATCAATCTGGCCTCAATGCCAACGAATCGTATCGTTGCCTGAAGGATGTTTACAACGAGAGTGCTCCTGCTCGAAGTACTGTGTAGCAGTGGTTCTCGAAGTTTGCAGTTGGTGAATTCTCCGTTGAAGATAACGAACGAGAAGGGCGCCCGATGACACTGGATTTGGATGGCCTCCGAAGTAGAGTGGAGGCAGACCCATACCAAACCACTCGCGAACTATCAAGCACTCTTGGTGTTAGTCACTCAACAGTCGTTCGAGGATTGAAGTCGATTGGCAAGGTGCAAAAATTGGGTCGCTGGGTATCTCACGACTTGACACAACATGACATGGATCGCAGAGCCGATGTCGCTCTGTCTCTCCTTACCCTCGGACGAACCCACGGATGGCTGGACAACCTTGTCACCGGGGATGAGAAGTGGATACTCTACTCTAATTATCACCGGCGTGCACAGTGGGTTAACGCAACTGAAGAGGCAGAGGACGTTCCGAAACCCGACCTTCACGTGAAAAAGGTGATGCTATGCATTTGGTAGAGCGTTCTTGGCGTAGAATACTGTGAGCTGCTGGACGAAAGGATAACAGTGACGGCAGAGGTTTACGTCAACCAACTGAGGAAAATGATGGCCCACCTTCAAACCACACGAGGAGAGCGAGTGAAGGTGTATTTTCAACACGACAACGCTAGACCGCATATTGCTAGAGCGACGGCGGCTGAGTTGGCGGACTACGGATGGACCGTTCTTCCACAACCACCTTACTCACCAGATCTCGCTCCTTCTGGTTATCATTTGTTTTCAAGCCTTCAACGCTATTTGGACAGCCAGCAATTTAGGAACTGAGAGGATGTCAAGGAGGCACTGCTCACATTTTCCGAATCACAACCGGCCACGTTTTGGAGAAAAGGCATCCATGACTTACAAGCACGTTGGCGAAAGACAGTTGATGTAAAGGGTGGTTCCTTCAAATGAGTTGATATTGTTGTTCGTATGCTGTGATAATAAATATTTCATGCCCCAAATGTCCGAGAGCTTATGCACCAACCTAATAAAAGAGCGCGTGGTAGCGCAGTCGGAGAAGGCATCGGAGGGGGCATGCACCAGATACCAGGTTCTTGGTTGGGATTTCCCGCCTAGGCCAACCGAGACTTCTAACCCTTCGGTGTCCGTGATTCGGTACCAGAGTTGTCTAAGAAGTATAAAACAGTAGCCTGATCATCGGCTGGCCACTGTATGCCACTGTATCGCCAAATACGCATTCAAATCGCCTCCACGACATCCCATAGAAGTAGAATACACGGCGCATCCTAAAGGAATTTGATTAGCGTTTAATTACAATTTATTTACTTGCTATTAGTTACAATTAAAGGTACATGTGTGAAGACGGACAGCAGTGGGAAGTGTGTACGCGCCAGCCTATCGGCCGGCATGAAATTGACGTGCTATGTATTTAGAGGGGGCTTCTACGGGAAACATTCTGATTGGCTGACATGTGTTCGGCAGGTGCTCTGCTTGGATTATCATTGACTGGAGCGCCGCTACCTTCCAATGCTGCCCATTTTCGCGACATGAACCCAATTAAATATTACAATTCAAAAAAGAATGATGAGCTGCATTTCCAATGGAGAAACATTTGGAATCAAATATATCTTACCTTAGTATTTTTCTTTGTTGCTTTAAAGTGAAAGTAAAAATACAAGAAAATGAAAATGTTTACGTTGGAAGTTTGGCTCTAAATAGGATGTTGTTGCTTATGAATTCACAGACTCTGACGTATGTGCGTGGGAATGGCCGGATAGGCTGATTCTTTCTTGTCTCGCTAATTTAATTGCGCCTTTCCGTTGAGCTCTTCTTTGTTGATCATTTCTAACTGGGTTTTCCCTCTACTTTATACTGACCATGAGGCCAAGGCCGGTTATTGTGCGTTCGCACCTCGCTTCAGTTCGCCGATTGTTCGTCGAAATTGAATTTTCTTCAGGCAAAGTGCGTGTTTTTCCAGATGTGGACGAACGGCGACGTTCAGCCGGAGATATCCGGCTCGGCAGCGCCCGACTGTTCCGGCGACATGCAGGCCCTTATCGACGAAATGCGTACGTTCACCAGTTTCTTTAGGCGTATTTTACAATTTTTAATTGATTATTATTATTTAAAATTATTTTCACGTGTTTTTTGTCAGGAGCAGAAGATAAAACCATTTTGCCCCTTCTTAGCTTGCCTATGATGCCTATGATGCCTATGATGCCTATGATGGCGATTGCAAAATCTATACCATAGGATGGGATTGTAGCGCAGTCGGAGAAGGCGTCGATTGTCGTGTGTACTGTGATCCAAAGTTCTCGGTTTGGCTCCCGCCCAGGCCAATACAGCATTTCATCGCTTAGGGATCGGTGAATTAGTACCAGACCTATCTGGGAAGAATAAAACGCTGACTCGAATAACCACCGCAACTCGTTGTATGGACCAGATGTTCATTCAGTCTAATGCCACGATACCCACTACAAGTAGAATGCGCGGTGCATTCCAAAATTGGTAGATCAGCACCGTGCTTTATCCTTTATCTTTTTTTGCACTAATAAACTTATCTCTTTACAGCAAGGTTTAGGCCAATTCACGAATAGTTAATGAGGCGGATGACTGAAATCTCTAGGAAAAACTGCGGTTAGGTGGGAACTCTCACCTAAGTGATTCTTCATTTTTTAAATCTTTTCCTTGATCTTGTCTACTCTCCTTTCTTGTTTTCATACAACTATTTCTTTCCTTTCAGTTTTTCTTAATTCATTAGGAAATATGGCTTTAAAAAACACAACATTTGTGCAGAATTTAGGCATTAGATATCTTGATTCAATTTGCTTTTAAAAATTGATGAAGCGATATGAGCGGCATTTAGGATATGTGGCTTCGTTTCTGGAGTTTTTCTGACCCTTAACAGGTCTACACTTTTCAAGCTTTTTCAGCTTTTTCTGTAAAAATCAATAAAAATAAGGGCCAGTTTTGAAGCCTTGAGCACCACTATAGTGGCCTCCTAAGATCGCCTGCATTATAAAGATCGACAAAGTGCAGAAAAATTGATACATTTCGCGAAGACGCACTGCAGGGGATGCGGGAACGCGCCGTTGGTCTTGCCGTAATCGCCGCGACCAATCGTATGTACGCGCCTATATATGGCTGAGCCGGTGCCTGATTGGTTGCCGCGGTTACGGTAGGAACAACGGCGCGTTCCCGCACCCCTGTAGTGCCCCTCCGCAACATGTATGGGAAAAAAATAGACGAATGGCGTAGGAACAACGGCGCGTTCCCGCACCCCTATAGTGCACCTCCGCAACATGTATGGAAAAAAATAGACGAATGGCGGATTCTCGTGAAACGACATTTGTCATTTCAGCTGTGAAAAAATACTTGCAGGGCTTGGTGAAAACTCCCTCAACCTATTCTTGGTTCATGGCATGCTTTTTGATGTCATTGCCTCCTCAGGAAATTGTTCGCACTGTCACAGATGAATATCTTATCGTTAGAGGTTCACGAGGTCTGTCCTAAGTGCTTCAGAATCCACTACGTCACTCCTCCTAAATGCCCAGGAGGAGGTCTAGGCAATGGGAATAACGACGGTCTTCCCGGGCTGTGGCGCTCGATGACGTCGAGATGGCGACAGACGGCAGCGCAGATGAGGCGTATTTACGCCGAACGACAATAACGAGATTTCGTTGCATAATCCATCCGACACTGACACCCAAATCGGATGAAAATTTGCGTCGTCCGAGATGGGAACGGAGCGAGGATGACGAGGCTGGTGATTAAGCGCAGTGAAATGGCTAACGGATTTCTTATTTAGTTAGACAGAATGAGGTGGCGAATCGAGTATTTTATAAACTGAACCTTATGCTCGTTTTTTTCTTCAAAAATGGAGGTAGGTTGTTGGACCAGTCGAGAAAATCCTAATTAAAAGGAGATCTGAAAATTGGAGAGCGGCATGGGGTTAAGCTTCAGTTTCAGGCTGTCTGAGCTCCTAAACTCCCTGTTTTGATGGACGGCATTGAGTTGAGCAGCATCAGAATCAACCGTATTGAAGCTATGTCATTCGACCATCGTCATCCTCCCCAAAAACTAGAAGACCCGGGACGCATGAAGGATGACGGATGAAGACGTCGCTGAAAGTTTTCTAACTAGAAGAACACCCCGTGTCCCAGGATTGGCTCGTTGGTCTTCGCGTCCTCTCACAATCAGATTCATTACGCGTGTACGGGCAAGAATCGCTTCCGCGAAGGGATACCGGGCTAGTGTTTCTGTTCTGTGATCGACAACAAGGAAGAGAAATCCGCACGCGGATGTCATCTGCTTCAGATTTGCAGTGTAACGTCGTCCAGGATTTGCTAGGATGTCGTAACGATCTGCGACCAGATGTGCTGGAAATTGGTGGGATACGCATGGAAAGAAGCATCCGTACGGGCCTGGGGAGTCTTCGTGTCCTTTGAGCTATTCAAAGCCAAGGCCGGATGCATATCGTGAAGTGTCTCCTGGCATGCGCCGTGTCTTCCATTTTTGATCGTCATGAACTCGACATGATGGGTATCCTTCGAACGCTGGATGTTCCGTGCTTTTTCATCGAAGTACAGAGGAAGCATGCGGAGATCGGCTAATCAATATCGATCCAAAAAATCAGTTCTTGTATAACAGCCTGTTTGAGATCACAATGACGCCTATTCAATGGCTGCTTTGCAAAAAAAAAAAACAGAAAACAATTTTTTTATTCTAGCCGGTTTCGTTGAGCTTTTCACTTGTGCATTGTTCATTTAAACCTTCTTATTTTATTTATTTATTTTATTTTCGAAAAGTGTTTGAATAAATAGTCGTAGAGAGGAACTTAAACCACTTTCTGTTGCTCCGTGATGTAGGTTCTTTCTGGCAGCGTTTCTCCTAGACCAACTGTTCTTAGAAGGTCTACTGTTTAAGAGCATTCAGCTTCATATTTTTACACCTCAAAGGCTATTTCTGGTAGGTCTAATGACACGCCTAATTTCGGAAGAAACGATCATTTCTGCAGTTCCTCATCTTTGCGTAGAAGACGTTGTTTTAGGCGTGCAAGACTTCGACTCGATACGCTTCGCCACTTACCGTGCCGCGTGCAAGTTACGGTTCATCCAGAAGAAAACCAATGGTGAGCTGTTACCCATGGCTTCCAATTAAACCCCAGGGTTTATCTCCCTTTCTTCACTTTCAAATTTTGGGCCAGTGAGAGCTTACAGACTTAGGGGCGTTCAGAAGATTCATTTCCTAACAGCGCCTAAGCCAAGTGGATCCATGTCGCGAATTTGAGCAGCGTTGGGAAGTGGGAACGGGCCAACCACCCAGGCCGCATCGAATGGGCGTGCTTCTCACAGAGGATGCGTAGTGTTCGGTAGTGTTCGGTCGGCTCTTTACTTGGTCACCGTTAGGTGTTCGTTCCAGCCTACCCGTGCTGTCTACATTCGCGACATGGACTGAATTCTTTCCATGACACTACTATTCTCTCGAATTTTATAAATCGCCGGAAGTATTTTTGATTTTTTTTTGAAAGTCGGTCCTCCAAAATCTCTGGCCATTTCAGTGCACCTGGTGGATATCTGGAACATGATCGAGTCGTTTCGGGAAAACGGCTTGAATGCGATGCCCATTCATACACAGGTGCTTTCTTCAATTATTTCTTAGTTCAGAGAGGATCTCATGCTTACTTGTTTGTTTTTGTTTTTTATACGATTTTTATACCTTTTTGGTCTAAATCGGACAACAATTTTCATTTTCAACCGAAAACATTTTAAGCAAAAATAAAGCCATCTAAAGTCAAACACTTTATGACAAGGGCAAGATAATCGCTTGTTCTCTGCTTGGGCGGGAAACCCGAACCAGGAACCTGGTATCGAGTGCAAGCGACAGCCGACTGCGCTCCACACGCCAACGTGTGCATAGAAACTAGAAAATTAGAAGTTTTTGAAATTGAAATTTAAAAAATTGAAATTGGAATTGTGCGCATCTTTTGAATTGGCACCGAATTCCTATCCCTTTGCTTAAAACAGTGTCCCAGGTGCATTCTGTGTGACGAGCACTCGTTCCTATGACTGCTTGGTACATGTCGCGTAGGTGAGCAGCATCGGTAGATGGGAGCGAGCCAGCCAATGATAACCAAATAGAGCACAGACCGAACACATGCTGGCCCATCAGTGTACCAACTGTATATGCTCCCTCTGAATGGCATGCCCATTCATTGCGGTCTGATTGGTTTAGGCGCTCCCACCTATCAATGCTGCTCACCTACGCGTCATATACCGACTGTTTTGTTTGTTTGATTGATAGCGTAAATACTGTCTTCCTAACGTTATGCAGTGGAGAGCGTGAGTGTGTTTCTTCTATTGTGATTGCTTTCTCTGTTTCTAGATTTACACGCATGTAAGCAGCATTTATACTAATTATAATTCCTTTATACTAGGTTTAGAACGAGTGCGTGGCGCAATCTCTCGATATAAAACACAGGCAAATTCGCTTTCCTGCACGTCGGAATAAACCAAAATCTTTTGTGTGAGGTCAAACGATAAGGATATTGAGTACATGTCGCGATGGTGAGCAGCATTGGTAGAAGGGAGCGCGCCATCCAATAATAACTAAGCAGAGCCCAGACGGAACACAAGCCAACCGATCATGGTACCGACAGTACACGCCTTCTCTTAATGGCACCCCGATTCAATGCGATCTGATTGGATGGGGCGCTCCTATCTCCCAATGCTGCCTGTCTTCGCGACATATGCCGAATATTGTGTTTCTCCAAACAGTGCAACAATTTTTCTTAAAAACCGCAAAGTGCCAATTGCGTTCTTCATCCGAATAACATACGACATTCCCTGAGTCAAAGTGAAAGCCCTCTCATCGTAGGACAGTAGTTGAAGCTCTCCTAAAAACTCAACGCAGGAGCAAATCACTACGTGCCCCCTCCGATTACGATAGATCGAAGGTTTCTTTGAAAAAGGTAATTTTAAATTCATTAGATGATGCCTATTTAACTTTTAGATACGTCCGAATTGGTTTCCAAAATGTCTACTTTATTTCTATTGGTGTGCAGTTTAAAATAAAAAATAATAGGGTAAGGGTAAGGGTAAAGGACGGCGTTACTCAATCCCTTCTGGGATGCGCCAGCGCATTCTACTTCTACGGGATGTCGTGGAGGCGACATGAATGCGTATTTGGCCATACAATGACTTGCGGTGGCCAGCCGATAAACAAGTCAGCGCTTTATCCTTCCCAGACAAGTCTGGTACCAATTCACCGACCCCGGAGGGATGGAAGGCTTGGTTGGCCTGGGCGGGAAATCTGAACCAGGAACCTGGTATCGGATGCACGCGACAGTCGCGCCTCCTCCGACTGCGCTACACGCGCCCGAAAAATAATATAAAAATTAAATAAATTAAAATTAAATTAAATAAATAAAGGTGTCGAGATAAAAAGAAGTGTCCGGCCTGAAGTGAAAAATGCATCGTGATTTTTAATTTCGTTTTTAATCATTTAGCTGTAATTCTATTTTGTGAAGATTATTTATTTGCTGCTGCGAGAGACTGGTCTGACGGCTAGATGGGTTAGGTGCCAAAACGAGAAAACTCCATGCACGAAAAACAAACTCCTACCTACTTGCAGTCACTTCTGTCGTTTCAGCGTTTCATATAGGATAGGTCCAGTCTATTAGTGAGGGAGGGGGGGGGGGCAAAAGTAATGAGTTTTTCCATGGCGTGTCCATATATCCCGTGGCTGGAGTCTGGTTTCGTGTTTATCGTATTTGTATATTTGTATGCTACTTACTGAAGTCCACCTGAGAAGTGACCACTTCCGCCCTTTCCAGAAGCATGCCCAAACCCAGTCTGACGAGTCGACCTGTGTCGCGCAAATCTCTCCCGATTCCCAACCCCGAGCAGCCTGGACTCAATCTTAACGCAGGATGAGAAGTACGTCTTCTATCTTAACCCTCCCAAGCAGCCAGTCTGGGTGAGGCCTGGTAACCTGTTACCGGCCTTCGTACGGCGAGATGTTCATGGCAAGAAGCACCTTCAGAGCTTTTGGGTCTGCGCCCATGAACCGGTATATTGGAAGCTGTTTACCAAAAGCACGACGATGGACTCCAAGGTCATGGTAATCGAAATAGAAGAGATGGACCTGCGACCCGAACTTATCTAGTCGCAGCGCTTCAAGAAGGTCCTCCTCTTCGACAACGCCGCACCCCATCGGGAACAAGTGACCACGGATAAGCTTGCCCAGCTGGGCTACGTTCACATGCCTCACCCACCGTATTCACCGGACACCTCTCCATGCGACTACTACTTCTTCTTGAGCCTACAGGACTTCCTGGTCGGAAGGGATACAAGAACCCAAGCAGTCCTTGACAACCATATCGAGCAGTTGATCAACACCAGGCCCAAGCAGTTCTGGAAGGATGGGATCAGGAAGTTGGCTGAGCGTAAAAATTTTCGTTGTTCGCTGTTCGGCTATGAAACGACCGATCGAGTTTATGTAGCATACACCGTCGTTAGAAGCCTAAGCCTTTGAACAGCCGAATCGTATGGATGCCCCGCACTTTGTCCTTATGAACACGGTTGTCTCGGAGTTTTTTCCCACGATGCAGCCTTCAGGCATCTTTTTTTATGGCGGAAGGTAACATGATAGTGGTGCCGGAAGCGGAGAAGTAAAGCGATACCTCACTTTTCTCCGTAGCCGGACTTCCTTGAAAGGTTTCTCGAAATTCGCTACGCAACGCGCTGGGAAGTGGAAGGGAGGAATTGAAAAACAAATACTGATAAATGCACTGTTTAAATGCGATGAAGAGTAATTCTCCCTGTTCTTAGCTCTTCTGAAAGGTCTCTGCATCAAATCGAATGCTATTCTTGTCAAAATGCACGTTTCGAATCTGTCCTAGTCGGAGGGGAGGGGACATCGCTAGGCAAGCGAAACAAATGTAAACATTGAGGCATCTCCCAGAAGGGAAATTGCAAAGAAAGGAACTCTCGTATGTCTATTGTCTTTGTAAACTAGCCTGTGCTCAGTTTTGCCGCCGTTGTCCAAGAGTCTCAGGGTGGATTGCCCCCTCCCGACTAGGATAGATCCCAAACTTCTTGTTGGTTTAGCTTCTAGTTCCCTCTTTCTTGGAAGCTCCTCGCATTCAGAATTACTGAACTTCCGTAGACCCTACAGGCCGTAAATTGTATACAATTTCACGTCGAACTGAACACCTCTTAAACCAAATTCGACACTCTTCTAGCCTACCCTAAGACTTTTGAAATCGAAGCGAGCTCTTCCAAATTGAAATGACCTTCTAGCAGGTTAAACTACAGACTCAATAACATAGTTAGAATGATTTTTGTTCAATGAAAATTTGGTATCATAGTCTTCAAACTTTTTCATTTCACCTGCCTCAATAAGTGTATTTATTCATTTATTTATTTATTCAAAGCACGCAGTAGTGCGCTAGTACCAAGCATTAGAACCAATTGTTAGATAACATGATAATATTAGGTTGTAACGAAATAAATGGCACTGAACCACTGTAAATTTAAACAGTTAATATCTCGGCTTGTAGGCAAGTTTATTAATCGATATAAAAACCTTCTGCTTCTACACATCTTCGCCAACGTGACACAAGCTGTTTTATCCCAGTAGCATAAAAATCAGAAGTTCTGAAATTGACGAAATCTTCGAAGGCACTTTCGGCACCCTGTTGGTATTTGAATATTTTCCCTACCAAGAAGTCGCCAAGATGCTTGAAGAAATGGCAGTCTGTTGGGGAGAGGTCGGGAGAAAACGGAGGATGTGGTAGAGTTTCAATGCTCAGCTCATTCAATTTCTGCAACGTCATTCGTGCAACGTGGGGGCGAGCATTGTCGTGCAGAAGGAGAACTCGCCTTCGGTTTACCAAGGCCGGCCGGATATCCTTCAACTTTTTCATCATTTCTTCAATTTCAATGCAGTACTTCTCTGCCGTGATGGATTCACCGGGAGGGAGGAAGCTGTGCTGAATAATTCCCAGCGAACACCACCATACTGTCACCATTACTTTCTTTTGGTGAAATTCCGGCTTCGCAAAAACCTTGGGGCTCTCATCGCTGTCCACCCACTGTGCCGATCGTCGCCTGTTGTCGTACATTATCCATTTCTCGTCACAGGTTACGATGCGATCAAGGAATGGGTCCGTTTCGTTCCGTAGAAGCAGTGCGGACGAGATCTCATACCGTCGGTTTCTTTGCTCCTCAGACAGCTCGTGAGGCACCCATCTTTCCAGCTTTTTGGTCTTTCCAGTTTCCTTCGGATGCCGGGCGGCTGTGTTGTGACTGACGCCAAGAACCTTCGCTATCTCCCTGGTACCTTTGTGTGGATCCTCCTCTACCATATCTCTCAGCTTGTCCTCATCAACATCACTATGCCTCCCACGACCTTCATGTTCTTCCAAGCTCTCATCTCCATTCCGGAACTTCTGATACCAACGATACGCCGTCCGAATTGTGGAACATCCTTGACCGAATGCGGCGTTGATCTTCTCGTCCGCCTCCTTAGCTGTAGTGCCCAGCTTGAATTCATACAAGTAAATGCCTCGGATTACCCTTCTGTCCATCTGCAAAAAAGTCAATAAAACTCTAAAGTTTTCCCACTTTTACATAGAAAATTTGGTACTCTCCGGTAGAACAAAGTTTGCGCTTCTAAATGATATGCCACATGTTACGGTTTGTTCTTGATCAAACGCGTAAAGACGCGCCAAAAAATGGCGCGAGCCAGTGCCATTTAATTCGTTACAACCTAATAATAATGGCAAATTATTGGTCTAGCTGAATACTCAGGAGCAAACTCCAAAAAATATCAACAAAGAGAAGAAAAGAAAACAAGAAATGCAAAAGTTACAAGTTGAATTTGTATAGAACTATCAAGAAAGTATTCCGTAAGAGAGTTTTCACACACCTTGCAAGGACTATTACAAGTGTAATTACCTTGCCGAAGAGTAGCCTTGCATTTAGTATTTAGTAAAGGCCTTAAAAAAGGAACACCAGCTTAAAAGGAGAGCCCTTCAAGTATCTTATAATTTTTTTCGAGAAAAACAATAAACCAAAATTTGTCTTAAAGCACAACAGTGAGACTACTATAAGGCGCATTAAAAGATCTGATCGCGCCATGCTCTCGAAAAGCCTGATTGATAGTGTAAATGCTATTTACATGAAGCATCTAAATGAGAATATTTGTGTTCTTTACAATTGTTTTTTTTTGTTGCGACGTTAACAAGTGTGAATACATATGCAAGCAGAAATTCTGCTATCAATCGAATAAAAATCGCGACGTCTTGGAGGGCATGACGCAATCTCTTTTTTTGGAACTAGAAATGGTCACCTTCCTGCCCTTCAAAACAAACTTTAAATCTAAATTTAGCTTTTTATTAAATTTAATTTTTCCTCAGCAAATAAAAATTTTGTAAAATTTCAGACAAAGCGTTTCAGACAAAGTGTTCACTTATTGGGTAGGTGAATTCAAATTTCAAAGAAAGTTGTACTGAAATTTTCCTTCACAAAAAATTATTCTAACCTTTTTGGAGAGTCTCTAATCTAATGTAGAACAAGCTCGTTTCGATTTGGAAGAGTTCGCTTCGCTTTTAAAGGTTCTAGGCTAGCGTCCAATTGTCCAAGAGAAGAGTGTCAAGTTTGATTTGAAAAGTGTCCAATTCAACCTGAAAATGATATATGTGAAACCCTTCTGACTCCACCGCAATGCGATCTGCTTTCAGATAAAGACGTCCCGAATAGAGCTGCTGCTGACCACCATCTACCACAATCTGAACAAGCGGCTCGTCTCCTCCCAACACATCGACACCGACAAGTCGATATCCTTACTGCTCAGCTTCTTATTAGGAACCTACGACAAGTGAGTGCGAATTCTTCCTCCTCACATTAACTATTAAGTAATCGACTTTTTCCAGGCAACAAACGGGTCGCCTGACTGTGTTCTCCATCAAGATTGCGTTAGCGACGATCTGTGCCGGAAAACTGGTGGACAAGTTGAGGTGTGAGTAGAGTTTCGTCGTATTTTTCCCGTTTATTACTGAATTTCAACTTGATACTCTAGCACACCAAGATTTTCCGCAGAGATTGGGCGTTCTCCGTACATGACGTTCCTATCACTTCTGAAACTACTTGGAAATAACATGATATCATTTGCTCTTGCCCTCC
This sequence comes from Heligmosomoides polygyrus bakeri, assembly GCA_947359475.1. NCBI lineage: Eukaryota > Metazoa > Nematoda > Chromadorea > Rhabditida > Heligmosomidae > Heligmosomoides > Heligmosomoides polygyrus. The sequence goes on along the minus strand of OX375869.1, from coordinate 92,696,906 downwards.
TCCCCAGTTGCTGGACTAACTGGAGTCTTTAATTTTTAGTCGCTTTACATTTTCGAAAGAATGGCGGCGATGCGTATTGCAGAGCGAAGCGAAAAGCACAGTCCTCCATGGACCTGCAAGCTAGCGCAACGCCAATCGGTACAGAACCCACGCAACACAGTGTGCAGCGCGAAAAAATATGCCATGCCCCGGAAGACGTCACGCATGCCGACCGCCGTGGCGCAGTTACCGGTTAACTATTGCGCCGCGCGCGGCAGAATGTGGGAATCGCCACGTTGGAAGTATGCACACGGGCTTAGGCCCCGTTCATATTTCCGTCGCCAAGCGACGCCATTCGAACGGATGCGTCCAATAGCGTCGCGGTGTTTCGGACGACGATGAACATTCCGAACAGCCGGCGACTCTTCCACACACGTGATTGTGCCCAGATTTCCATGTTCTATCGGCTTCCTAGTTTTCTTCAGTTGGCTCGTTTATACTTCCATCGCCGTCGTATCGATCCCAAATTGATTGGCTGTGTCGCTCAGCTTGAGACCACACAGCCCGAGCGCATTGCGTGAACCAACGACCAATCGCGTCGCTCTGTCGGATCGCGTCGATCTCGAAATAGGCACGATGCGATTGATCACGGTGGATTGGGGCATAATATTGCTGCTACAGTTATTGTTCGCAGTGTGGCTTCGTCCTAGTTTGTACTTTCTTGTTTGTGTTTTACTTTTTTCGTTGCCGATTTCTTTTATTTCGTTTTCGCTCTCTTCACCATCTTCGCATCAGGTCGTTTGCGTCCGGAATCGTAGAAGACGTGCCCTCTTTCCGCTCAGAGGTAAGTATCGCTTGCATTTTAATGTTAAACAGTGCTTATTATTACTTTCTCGCTGTGTTTCGCTTTTCGTCTGCAATGATCACGGACACCGCTGGACGTTAAAGTAAAATTAAGCACTAGTTAACATGTAAAATGCAAGCGATACTCAGCTATGAGTAGAATGTCTGCACGTTTCCTACGAATCTAAGCACTGGAGGCTTTAAACCGTACAAGAATGGTTAAGACATAACAAAAACAAAGCAGAGGGCGTCAGCCATGAACGTGCAAAAATACACAACGAAAGGAAAGGATACCGAGCGGAACCGAGAATTCGAGGTGGACGAGGAAATCTGTGCTGTGTACAATTATAATACATAGGGTGAGGTACGCAACTGTGCATAATCGCATAATCGCGCCGCCTGCTGTTTCGAATGCTCATCGTCATCCGAAAGGCCTTGTTTAGTGTGCAGGCGACGTGCGACGCGATGCATGCGTAGTGGCCAAATTGATCGAGCGACACGATTGATCAATTCGGCCACTACACATGGCATCGCGTCGCGCGCACACTAAGGCCTATGTTATACTTCGGCGACGCTGTGCTGTAGGGGCTGTTACGCACTGCGTAGCAGCCCGCGCATCAAAGCGTCGCCGGCGACGTCGCCGAGAGCTCCGCAGGGGGTTTTATACTTCCGCCGCCGACGTCGCCGACGTCGCAGACGTCGCCACAGACGGGCCGACGACGTCAGCGTCACCGACGTCGGTGACAGCGCGTCGCCGTGCTGTGCGCGGCGACCGTCCGTCGCCGACGTCGCTGACGTCATCCAGGGGTGGCAGAAAACGCGCTCCGATGAAGTGTTATGATTGTGGGTTGGTTCTTCGTTCCCGGAACTGCCATCATCAACCATAAACCAGTGATAGAACGGCATGTGTCCATGGTACTGGATCCGTTACCCCTGCTCGTGGACTATGCAAGCAAACATCCAACGTTAAAAGGCATGTTGAGCCCATGATAACGTACCTCATCAGGGAGCTCGCATATCCTGCAGTGGTTAGTTCACTCTGTAGATTCCATTTCTCCATGGCTTTACCTTTATCTCTTAACGCTTTATTTGATGCGTTACATCTTATCATCTCTTGAACTCAGGGCAGGGTCTCCATTTTGACGCTTGTTTTTCATGTACGTCGTTATTCACTGCTTCGTCTGCTTTCACAAATAGCGAGCCATTGTCTTACTCAACGGGATGGTACTTTCTGTTCCTATTCTTTTTCATAGGCATTCCATGACTGCAGCTTCTGATGTTATCTGATTAATATTCGGATGTTTACGTTGCTCGTTTTGAGTTTACACCGCGTGTAATTCCGTACTCTGGACTCATGGAATCACGCAATGTGAGCGAATTCGAGGCAGATGTTATCACGTTGCCTTTCTATGGGCAGATTGGTTACCAAATGATGACATTGAAAACGCGCTCTGATGCTAAAAATGCGCTCCGATGCTCTCCTGTCAGCGATGTCGCCGACGTCGACCACGCGTGAGTGGCGACGTCGGCGACGTCGGTGGTGACGTCATCGCCGCCGACGTCGTTGACGAGCTGTCGGTGACGTGTCGCAGCGTCGGCGACGCGTCGCCGAAGTATAACATAGGCCTAAACAGGGCCAAGCAGAGCGACGCGATTGCTCCGCTGGAATAGCATATGCAATGGGAGTATAAACCGCCTTGGAGACTGGTTGTAGATTATTGTCATTGATTTGTGCCTGATATTGGCTGTGAGATCGAATCCGCAGCCAGCCTTGCTTCCTTTCATTGACGCGACATCGTCAGATTCCCTTCTGCGTCAACGTCTTAGGTTCAAAGTGAATGCTGACATTGCCAAGAACTTTTATTCCTTCTACTCTTCGTGCTGAGAGAAGCATGTGGGGAATTCACCTTTTTTGTGGGGAATTTTGTGGAAACCTTAGTGACGTTTGAATGGATAGAGCTGTGGTTGCAGCATCTAGCGCCGAAATTGTTCAATCGTGTAATGCTTACTTTTTAGATATGTTCTCACAGATTTCCGATTCGTCCGGATTTTTGGAATATGATCGATTCACGGATTTCATGCAACAGGTAATTTATCTACAATATTTTAGAAGGAACGCTCAGCAGTCGTTACTGGAAACGGGTACTGATTCAGAGGCGTTTCAATGCAGCTGTATCACATACCTCTACCGGTGAATAAACGCTCTTGTGACTGATCCCGACATCGGTGCTCGCGTCGTAGCTTACGAGATTCAGTTCGGAGACATGCCTGTTGCTGTACCGTAGCATAAGGGCTACCTTTTGCCCTTATGCTTACTACTACGGCGAGGCTTACATAGAATATGTATACCTGTGGCCCGTGTACACAACTGTGGGTCATTTCGACCGATGAAGCTCAGCTCCCTCTCGTCAGAAACAAGACCTGCAGACCTCCACACCCGCGCTGCACCTCTACTGCAACCCGATGTCGAGGTAGCCCTCCATTGGATCTACGTGCTTCTCCGTGTGCACCAACCTGCATACATGCATGAACACTGTACAGAATGCACCAAGATTATGGCGACAAGGTATTCAAATCGCCAAAAGCGAAAATGCAGCACCTTCTAGAAACCAACTATGCGATAATGTTTATTAGTGCATTAAAAGCTAT
>OX375869.1:92617905-92693235 GCA_947359475.1 Heligmosomoides polygyrus bakeri | reverse complement strand
GGGGTCGAGATACCTGCAGTTTGTTACTTCCCAGGGAGAGGCGGTTCTGCCCATATACAACACTTGCGCCGTTCCGACCTACCGTTGAGATAGTATCCTGGTAAGCCCACGAAGCAGAGGGAACAGTGGATGTCCCTGTGGTTGCCTCTACCCAGCGTCCCTGTTGGGTTGTCCTTATATGGCCCTCCGAAGAAGCCATGCGGAAATCGGTGACTCTACCTGGACCACCCTTGTTAACGGTATGGGTGACCTCCGACCAAATCATGAGAAACAGATGTCAGATTCGTTATCAGCAGCACAAATAACCCCCCTAGACAAAGTTGCAGCGCATTTTTTTTTTTGACCGAAGTCTTGTCGGTGGAGTCAGAACTTTTAACTAGTGTCACAAAATATCTATCGCTGTATAACTACGGTCACACAAAATAGGCTTCAAACAAGTGACACACAGAAGTGAACATTTTAGCTAATCTGTAGTTCGAAGCATATGTTGTATGTAAACATGCTCTATAACACACTATAATAAGCCCTAGGTGGATCACCTATATGATAAACATGGATTTTGCAAAACTGCAAAACAAACGCCGTCTGCGGGATCCAAGCCCTCGACCCCTCGCTTACGAGCCCGAGCGCTTCCCTACTACGCCACCTGTGCACTGCGCTGATTCGCGATACGAGCCCTCATCCCGCTCGCGCCCGTCAGCTGCGGAGCACGTGAATCAATAGGGCGCCAACACGCGACTTCCGTCGCCCCTAACTCTGCGCAGAGTTGTATTGGGGTCGAGATACCTGTAGTTTGTTACTTCCCAGGAAGGGGCAGTTCTGCCCATATACAACACTTGAGCCGTTCCGACCTACCGTTGAGATAGTATCCTGGTCAGGCGCGTGGTGCGCGCGTCGGGACCCAGTGCCGTGAGTGACTGGTGCGTCCTTTAGACGAGCCGTGGTGGAAGTCGCAACATGTACTTTTTCTTCAACTGACCTCCTCGTCTCTCGCTCTTATTCCTCGTTGATGGATGTCTAGCTGGCATTCCATCCATCATCGAGGATTCTTTGCAGCCTTTTCGACGGCGGATAATCCTCGTTCGTTTTTAGGTGCTTGCCCTCACGACAGCCGTTTTTGAAGCGCCAACGTTCGGCTTCTCCGAGGCCGCCGTCTCGCAGTGCTTTTTGAGGGTGAGCTTAAAAAACATCTCCTTATATATGTATAGGATGGGGATCCATGCCCTAGAGTTGGTCGAAAGTGGAGTTGAAACAGAAAAGGGCAGAAGATTTGAGAGAAGGCGAAGTTTTGGTGTCACAGTGGAGATGGATGTATGTCATAAAAAAGAAAAAAGAAAATCAACAAAAATGTCGATCCAATAGATCAGATTCTTCTTCTTTTATCTTTTCATTTCTTCTTCAGATTTTGAAGAATTAGGAGATATAGAATAGAGGCTGGTATTGATCAATTCCTTCGTGGTATGCTCCACGAATTCTTCTACATCTGAAATTCTATCATGAACGCAATTTGAGAGCAGATTTAGTCTTATTCGAGGCGAATTTCTGGTTACCACCTTATATTTCAAAGTTTTGGTTTTACTACTCTCACGTCAAATTGGACACTTTCTAAACATGTCTAACGCTTCGAAATCAAACTTAATCATCTTCCAAACCAAAGCGAGCTCCTTCCAAATTAAACTATGGGTTCTTCAGACGCTTAGAATCATTTTTTATTCAAAGAAAATTTTAGTACGACTTTCTTTGTTGTTTTAATTCATCTATCCAATAAGTGAACACATTGCTTGAAATTTTACAAAAAATATTTGATTTTTGAGGAAAAATAATGGTCTAAAGCTTGTTTTAAAAGCAGGAAGGCGGCCATTTTTCAATGTCAAATTAGAGATTGCGCCATGCCCTCGGCTAAGACGCCATGACTTTTACACGATTGATGGCAAAATTTCTGTTTCATGGAGTTTCACATCTGTAAACGATACAAGAAAAACAATCGTAAGAAACACACATACCCTCATTTTGATGCTTCTTCACTAATCAAATAAAAATCGCTTTTTTCGAATGTATGGCGCGATCTTAGCTTTTAGTGCACTAAATGACTACTGATTCAAGAACAAGAATTATTATTACGTTACAAAATTATTACGCTTATTGTGGCAGTTGCACTAGAAAATTTCAAGGAAAGTTATACCAAATTTTCCTTGAACAAAAATGATTCTAACAATCATGGTGAGAGTGTGGGCGCATGTAGCGCAGTCGAACGAGCTGCCGATTGTCGCGCGCACCCGATACCAGGTTCCTGGTTCGGATTCCCGCTCAGGCGAACCAAACATTACATCCCTCCGGGGTCGAGGAATTGGTACCAAAGCCGTCTGGGAGAGATAAGGCACTGATTTGTTCATCGGCTGGCCACCGCGAGTCATTGCATGACCACACACAAATTCTAATCGCCTTCACAACATCCCGAAGAAGTAAAATGAGTGGCGCATCCCAAAAAGGGTTGAGTAACGTCATCCTTTATCCTTTTATCATGGATAGTCTGTAATTTAACCTGTAAGAAGCTCGTTCCGATTTGGATGAAGTTGACTTTGATTTCAGAAAAGTTAATATAGAGAAGTGTACAATTTAACGTGAAAAGTGTTCAGTTTCGCTTGAAAATTGTACATATGTATTTAACGTTCGCTCCACTTCTTGGGTCCAAGGGTCGGCCGTACCTTTGCTTTTTCTCATAAGTTTTGAATACACCTCTTCAGGATCAACGAGTGACGCTGAACAACTTCCTCGACGTGTTCATGTCGGATCCTTGTCCACCGTGTGTGATGTGGTTACCATTGTTACACCGGATGGCTTCTGTCGAACACGTCTACCATCCAGTCGTCTGTGACGCCTGTCAGGTTGGTGCCGCGGTTCTGTCTGTCTTCATGAGTCGTCTGTAGACTGCTTCCTTGAGCTCCACGGCTATAACGTCGTCTTCCGCAACGGTTCTGCTCCAGGTTCGATCGTTCACCGGCTTCCGCTACAAGTGCCAACGGTGTTCGAACTATCAGCTCTGCCAGAACTGCTTCTGGCGAGGTCGAACCAGTCAGCACCACTCCAATGAGCACGAGATGAAGGAGTACTCAAACTACGTGGGTCTATAACTGCTACCACTCTAATTGATCGATTTGATCGATTATCGATCGCTTCCCTCCTCAGAAATCTCCGACGAAGCAGTTGGCGCACTCGATTCACAAGTCGCTGCAGTGCATTCCGGCGGCGAACGCCAAGCAGGCACCGCTTTTCGCCGAGCGACCACAACGACCACTCGAGCTGCAGAACATCGTGCCTGCCACGCCGACGACGTTACGGTGAGTGAAAGCTCTTCGAGTGACAGGTCCTTCAGATTCTCCGTAATGCTGTGGCTGGTCTTGCTCTTCAATCCAGGTGACCATGCTTTTCTTACAATAGCATCAAACCGCTTCGGGAAGGCATGCGGAGTTCCGAGCTTTACCGAAGCTCGAGAGTCCGCTTGCATTAGGTCGTCGAAAACTAGGTGATCCGGGCACATAGGGGGTTTCCGAATCCTCCAGTGGCAAAAGCACGCTGGTAGTAGACATTCCATGTTTCCATGGGCTGAAACATAGAATGTCGACTACCAGCGCATCAGTCGTCCTTTTCCGTTAAAGAACGGAGAAGGAGATGGCTCATTCTGGCACGCGCTACGGACACATGGAAACGGCGTTGATGTCCACTTTAGTTACTTAACGGGGCGTAAAGCAAGCAGGTGGTGCAACTCACTTGCGTATTGTTATCAGCTTCAAACCATCACTGGGCTCCGTTGCCCTGCGTAAGTTGTCGAAAGTTAGGTAGGCCTTCCACGTTTCACATGCCTCCTTTGGTCGTAAGCAGTAACCTGCTCTATTCCGTAGAATGTCAATCATCAACGCATCGATCCGCCCTCTTCGTTGAAAAACTGTTAAAGAGATGTCTTTCGTGTACCTGGATGGAGTAAAACTACTGGGCTACTTTGGCACACGTCCATGACCAAGTGAGAAGTTCGACCAGGTCCATGATCTGTAGGATAAAAAATGTGGAAGGGACGTGAAAGGTCATGAACAGCTGGCTTATGGTATTTCTTCCAATGGCAAAAGAATCTGCTGCTGGTCGCTAATGTGGCCTACATTTAGAAGGCGTCACAGTGACAGACGTCGGAGAAGAACGATAGCTACCAGGATCGCATCTCAGAATAATTCTAAATAACCCACTTTAAAGAAATACGCCAGTGACCGGCTCTCTCAGCGTGCGCGAAGGACTAGGTGGGACACTCTGGCACGCGTTAGGGACGTATGGAGACGGTGTTGGTGTACATTTTGGTCCAATAGGGCGTAAGGAAATCAAGTGGGATAACTCATCTGTGTATTCTTATCAATTTCAGGCCATTGCTAGACTCCGTCGCTTTGCGTAGGTCGTCGAAAATTAGGTGGGCCGGCCATGTTACCGACTCGCAAACCTACGGTGGATGAAACAGTAAGCGTCTGTTCCCTTTAATGTCGATAATCAGTGCATCGGTCGGCCTTCTTCGTTGAAGAACTGGGAAAGAGTTTACCGTTTTTCATGTACCTTGGAAGAGTAACTGGGCTACTTTGGCGCACGACCGTGACCAAGGAAGATGTTATGGCTTCTGCTCGACCAATTGAAAGGCCAGTAGAATAACAAGAAATGTGAATCATACAGCTGCTGAACAGCTTGTCTACGACATTTCTGCCAATGGTTAACGAAACTGCTACTAGTCGCTAATATGGCCTACATTTAGAAGCGATAAGTGCACAGATCGCATCTCAAAAATACACCAAGTAGCCCGTCGTGTTTGTGAAAGCCCCTAGCCACGGATTTACTGTCTTTGTACCCCCCTAGCGCAAACGAGTCAGTGGATCACTCTGACACGCGCTAGGAACGTATAGACACATTGCTAGTGTCCATTTTGGTCAAGCGTCAATGGAAAAGGTGTGGAGTTTTGCGGAGAATGTAGGTCAGCGATATCCTTTGGCTCGTAGTAGCAGCTTCATATTGCAGGCGAGCTCCTCCCGATCCGATTACGGAATGGCCGTCTTCTCCGGTTCTTCTGCCGGGCCAGGTGTCGAATGGTGGACCGTTAGACGACGAGCATAAACTGATCGCTAGATATTCAGCAAAGCTGAGTGGAAGGGCAGATGTACGTTTTTCACGTGTTCAAAGAATATCATAGCGATCCGACTCTTACCGTATCCTCCTCGCGCTACAGTACCCCCTGGGAAACGGGCGAGATCGAGCGATGACTCATCCGGTGGACGAACGGTCGCTTATCGCACGGCTAGAGGAAGAGAACTCCCACATGATGAGGGAGATTTCGCGCCTCGAGAGTCAGGTGCGTGGATCTCTACCAGACTCCGCTGCAAGGTTCTAGAATCAGCCGTTATTTAGACTCTTTCCGAAGACGGTCAGTTGACCGGTCTGCGGGAGCGAAAGTCGCAGTTGGAGGAGAAGATGTTCGTGATGCAGCAGAAGCGACGAGATCTCATGATGCAGTTGGAGCAGCTGATGACGCAACTCAACGTGCGGTTCAGAATCCCATTCCTACTCCTGCCTTTTGGAGAGCGTCTGCTTTCAGGCTCCTGGGACAGCACCGTTCCCGTCTGCCTCAATGTCTCACATACCGGAATCGCTTACTGGTGTTGGCACCAAGGTGTCAAATGCATTCCGTGCAGGCAGCTTGCCCGCTACAAGTCTTCAGGTTGGTTCATGCGAGTATGTATTGCTTTATTCTGAAGGTGGGGGAATAGCAGAATATTCATTTGGAATTTTTTTCCGGTTGATTAGGTACAAGTCGTTATTGTGACTTACATGTGGAGGAGAGAACGCACCAGACAGACCAGTCAGGCTACATCAGACGTGCTTGTAAGGTGGATATCCTGATTAGCTGACGCATGCGCAGTCTGTCCTGTGATTGGCTGGCGCGTCCCGCCTCTGTAGATGACATTAACGACTTGTACGATAGTTTTGTCTACAACTGAGGTTATGAGAGGTCTTACGGTCAGATATTTACTTATTTATTTATTTTATAGGGCAAGAAGACGTGCTCCAAATTCAGACGAAGAAACAACCATGTGAAAGAAAATAAACAAAAGAGAGCTAGTAAAAACAACATTAGTAACAATAAAATGGCAGTGGCCGATATGCAAATACGGAACTTCGTAGTTGAAGGCTAGTTAGTTATCATAAACATAAGCATAAACCATCCCTACAAACAAATGTTGTGAAAAACTAAACAGACATTCACTCGCTGTTAGGTTGTTGCATATGAAATGGCCGATTTTGACTGAAAACTTTGGCAGATCATAGCTTTGCTTGGAAGTAATTTCATTAATCGAAGTAAGCACCATTACAATTAATACACTTTTCCCATCCCACAGCTTAGACATTTCATTTTTGTAAAAGCAGAACTTCGAGAATCAATAGAACACAAGAAGTCATTTTCAACATCATCTTAGTTGCTCAACTTTTTATCCTTCACGTGACGATCTAAATGCTTGCAAAAATGATAATCGGTAGAGAACAGAACTGATGAATGTGCTGGATGTGGCAGAGTTTCGAATCCGAATTCATCCAGTTTCTGGAGAACCGTTTTTGAAGCGTGCGGACGCGCGCGTTGTCGCGCAGTAGGATTGAGCTTCTTCGATTGCCCAAAGCCGGCTGTTTTCAATCAACTCCTGGTGCATCACTTCACTTTCGGCACAGTACTTCTTCTCTGTGATAGTCTCTCCTGTAATGAACTATACCAGCCACTGTCCACAGTACGGTCACCGTGGTCTTCTTTGGATGGAGACAGGGTTTCGGCTTCCTTGGAACCAGTCATTGTACAGAGCGACGACGACCGTCGTAAAGGATCCATTTTTCGTTTCACGATCCTGTCCAAAAAAGACCCTTTTGGATTGCGCAGCCTTAACGAAGCACAGGTGTCGTTGTTGCAAGTCGATGGCCCCAGCGCAGCGGCTGTGCTGTTAACACGTCGGACACCAACCTGCCCCATGGGGCACCCAAAGCCAAGTACCCCGGGGAGGTGTATGGTCCCATGCCTTTAAGCACCACTTCTGAATTGAGGATTCCCTGGGTCCGTCCCTTCACCTCCTACTGAATTGAGTCCTTTGAGCCCTGGGCTGCAGCCAGCATAATACCGTGGGGAGACACTACCCAATATACGAGTTGGTTGCCTGGCATTGAACACCATTGCCCACGCGGTGTCCATGTGGAGGGCCACGCGCAGGCCTCTGCCATGAGCGCTCTGCCCCTCTACACGGACCCCGCGTGGGGCTTAACAGGCAGAGCCAACAACCCGAACATACGACGACAACACTAGCAGTACCAGACAACAACACCATGAGAACGAACTCACCGCATTCCCTCGAGTTGCACACCGAATACCAACACATATTTATCGCACACCATCATGCCGACCCAGTAGAGTAGATATAGTAGCCGATGACGCAATGATGAAATCAGAGTATAGCCGGCAGAGTGGAGTGGAGAGGAGAGGATGGAGACGCAGATAGGCCGGGCGCTTCACTGTATTGAATAGTCCGCGCCCTCAGCCCTGGCGATCCTTCTTGGAAGGGTCGCCCTCCATCCGGTCGGCAGTCGATGCGATGATGAGTATGGACGACGACGTGGCCAGGCCTCGCCGGCTGGCTCCGGTTGAACTGAGTGGAAGCTGGCGGAAAGGGCGACGCCGAATCGGCGCGCCCTCGCTCGCGGCTGATGCAGACGAAGACTGAAGTGCCGACTCTGAGCGCCGAGCGGGTTATGCCCGCTCGGGTGCGCGCGGTCCGCCCGCGGATCGATACCGGAGGAGGCGGGGGCAGGCCGCGCGATGCGCGCCTCATCGGAGCGCGCTGCGAGCCTGGACGCCCCGCGGAGGACCGAGGGGCTGCGAAGGTCGCGAGACGCGACAGTCGTGGCGCTTCAGCATCTGTCCGGCGGTCAGTTCGTGTGGGATCCATTCATCCAATTTCTCTATTTTCTGATCGCATTTAAGTGGCGACTGATATGTAGTGCTGCTGTCAACGTCGAAATGATGTGCTGGCTCTCTCGCAGTTCGACGCGGATCCACTTCTACCTTGGCTTTGAGTTGGTCATCATCAAAAGTGATGGTGGCCTACCTCCGTCGTCATCTTCGAGACCTTCATCTCCAGATCGAAACCTTTTGAACCAGTGGCGAATTGTGCGTTCCTTAGCGAAATCCTCCCAAAATGCAGCTTTGATGTTACGAGCTGCGGCCGCGGCATTGTGTTCACTTCTCCATTCATAAAAGTAGAGTACCCGAATATCACGTTGATTCACACTGTAAAAACGACGTGGAAAACTCGGCAGGACGCAATTATGTCACAAAAGCTATAAATGGTAAGAAAGCGGAAACTCTACGCTTTGGAAAACTATATATTATGCAATGCCTAAAACTGAGACATTCTTAGCCACGAAAAATCGACCAGAAGTTGAGGTAGCAAAATAGGTCATTTCATATGCAACGGTACAATAAATAAATAATGTATGCAGATCACACTTGTGCATTGTGCGTTTACTGGGGCAGTGTTCATTACAAGTCGATGCTCTGAAATAAGCATTGGATCCGACTCCGATCCGGATAATTCGAATCCGTTATTTTTTCAAACCCGGTTAAAAGGGATTATGTGAATAATGGCATTTTGGTTCGATATGTCTATTTTTAATTTTCAATTTTTTGGTTGGATTTATCTTATCCGAATCGGCGTCGAATCCATTGTCTACCCTGAAGTTAGACCATTTGTTCCAGGGAGATCTGCTACACGCGGCTGACCAAATCACGTCGAATATGGGAGAATTTTTACGCGAGCTCGATCAGGGTACGCAGCTCATGTTCTCGCCTATTTTTTATTTTCTTAGTTGACTATCTAAGTTGGAGGGTTCTGTTTCTCCAAGTAATATCACTTATTTCAGCACAAGCTCAGGAGAATTCTACGGTACCTAATGGCCACTACACCGAGCAACTCTAACGTTGTCGTTCCCACAGCGATTCTCAGCACGCACTCAGGGCCTCTCGACAATCGCTTCAGGACATCGTCTCCACTGTGCGTTTGTCGGCGGTGATCGCGGATCTATGCAGCTCAAGTCATTCCCGAGATCTAAGCGCCTTTCCGATGAATTCCGCCTGTCTCCCATGGATTCTCAGCCAGCGTTTGTCTCGACGCTTTCGTGCACTCGTTTTTCTCCGAATACGTGATGGCTACTTAAAGTCTTTTTACTTAGGCGAAAATTCTCGATTGAAACACCATATTTCTTACGGGTATGTAGCTAGGTCCAGTTCATATTTTGTTGCATTTGTTTCCTACGTTTAACTGCCATGTCTGTGGTTATCTCTCTTTGCTTTAATAAAAATGAAACTGAACGGCTCTTACGACGAAAAGTGCTTGGCGACTGAAGTCCCTGTGTCTTCAAGTTGATTTTACATTTTCTGAACAAGTTTTTAAATTTAATTTGTCTTCATTCGCGTAGACGGATCGTGCCCATAATGGCGCATGCAATGCTTCGGAATATACATACATACATACATGCATACACGGTGCGCATTAATTAGGGGCGACGGAGAAATTTCGTGTATTTGAACCACGAGTGACATTTTTCTGAAAATTTAAGTCCTATAATTTTGTGTTTTGTTTATATTATGCTACCCGAGAAGTTTTATGTACGTTGTTCACGTTATACATAGACTATGGCTCAAGCGCATCTGAAGCGCGCCGCCGTCATCGGTCTGCACAGAGAAGTCGAAGAAAATTTCATGAGTTGAAGAAAATAGCTCATCTTCTATCTGTTTTCTAGCGATTGGTTCAAAAGGCAATTGAACGGCCATAGAAAGGATTCGTTAGAAAAATTCCTCGCTGCCCAATGAGGAAGATGGCGAAATTAGAAGACATCAGCATACCTCTTGAGAAATATTATGAGAGGAAAGCTAGGAATTTGTTGTCCTTGCAGACAGCAGACGGCATATTTCCTCTCGGCCTTGTGGACGAAGAAATGCAGGAGATTTCTGGGGCCGGATTCATGAACGCGGCCGGGGGTAAATTCTACCCCCATTTACCTCGACGGTCATTTACCCGCCACTTTCCCTGAACTTACCTCCGTTTTCAGATTCATTACGGCCAAGGCGAGGGTTTTGCTCCGCGGCCAATTTCTGATCCAATGTGCATGCCTCCGCTGGCCCGCTGGCATCAGCTAACAGCTATACCAAGCAGTCACACTTGTGCTGGGACGTCGCTGCCACCGACACTAGCAGCATCGTATTTAGGGAAAATGAAATGTGAAATGTGGGGTAGGGCGAGGGGGGGGGGGGGGGGGAGAGGGAGGGGGGTGGAAACTAGTAGCATAGCAGGTAGTAGAGAAACAATGGTAATGGTAAATGTGAGCCTACATGACTAATAATGGGTGCCATCCACTACAGTAGCCTCCATAGACATCATATGCCAAGGAAGGCTAAGGTGGCGGACGGGCATACTCCACCCACGCAAATCGTAAATTACGATTTGCGTGGTGGACTATGCTCATGGTGGTCCAAGCCGACCCACAATGCCACTAAAGGAAGCAATTCACTTAAAAATAAGTGGCATTGTGGGCCGCCATGGTCCACAGAGCCCAAAAAATCATGGATTGGAAGCCTAATAGAGAAAAACAAAAGGTAAAACAACTCACCGAAGTGCGGCGAAAGACGTGCGCATGGCGACTGCAACTAGGCGCCCCTGCAAGACATTGAATTTGGCGGCCAGCTCAGAGCAGGCTAAGGCCCCGTTTATACTTCATCGCGGCGCGACGCGATAACCACGATCCAACATGGTGAGGAAGGCACACAACTGCCGGCTTACAACCGCAACAAATGTAATTTTTCGTTTTTTGTTCTTTGTGACTTTTCTTGTTTAGGATCCTATGTTGTTCTGTAGAAGCCGCTCAGTAAGTCTCAACTGGATTTGTTACATATAATACTTTTTAGTTATGTGCCGCCCTCGGACTAGGATAGATCCGGACTATCCGCGTCCCTTCTGCGAACCCTTCCTGACTCGTCTGGGAAGCCGCACAAGCGCAAGAGGAGGGCAGTTCGAATGAAGGTTGGAATTTTTGATTGCTAAGGATCTTAGTAAAGATTGCGAAATGTTTTTCTTCATTTTGAATAGTTTGTGTTACTATGACACTTCAATTTTATGAAGCCCATAATTAATGCGCATCCCATACATACATACATACATACATACATACATACATACATACATACATACATACATACATGCATACATACATACATACATACATACATACATACATACATACATACAGACAGACAATCAGATAGCAATGCCCTATCGTACCATGTATCGGTTCGAATAACCAACCCCAGGCAGTGTTCTACAGTTTACTTACTTTGCGATCTATTTCTCAGTAGCGGATTCTCCTATGCGGATACCAACTTCTTCACTTCTGTTTCTGTTTATTTTCTTGAGCTATTGATGACCAGTAGGCAAGTACCTTAATCGAGCTAGAGTCATCGATGTTGCGTTGATTAGTAAGCGAATCATGCCATTGCTGTGATGGTCCACCACGCTGTCGCTTCTTGTTGAAGGCGTCGGAGTGCAGTTTCAATAATTCACCGTCCGTAATTGCGCTTTAGAGATGAGATGTCTAGCAAATTGGTGCTTTGGACAGCCGCTGTTGGAACAATGATATGCCGATCATTTTACATTTCGAAGCTATTTGCATTTTTCATAGATGGTCTTCGGTCGACTTCGTTAAGGCATAGGCATTTCACATTTCGAGGCTATTTGCATTTTTGGTAGATGGTCTTCGGTCCACTTCGTTAAGGCATAGGTATTTCACATTTCGAGGCTATTTGCATTTTTCGAAGATGGTCTTCGGTCGACTTCGTTAAGGCATAGGCCTATGTTGCACTTCGGCGAGAGCTGCAACGGCAGGGGTGCATCGGAGCGTGTGGCCAAGAGCCTTAACATGACTGTTAATAGGGGGACGGTTCTCTACGTACCTTCGGCGCAATACGGATTGTCAAATCCCATCAGGGGTAGATGCTTCCAATATACAGTCCCCTCTCGTTATAATTCGTTTGAAGGGACCGAAGAAAATCCGCATTATAACGGGAGTCGGAGCTGACCTTTCTTAAACTATTTTACGCGTAGATTTATTAAGTATCGCACACAATGGCTAAATATCAACAATGAAATCTGTAACCATGAAAGAATGTGAAGGCAAAGAACATCTTTAGATTTTTAGCGAAATCCTGTGCTCAGAAATGCCCTGCTGTGTATATGCATATGTATGACGGACATGTGTGAGGAATAACGCGTTCCAGAGGAAAGTTAGGAGGGATCAGCAACAAAACTGTGTAACCTGATAATACAATATCTTTTCCTGCCCCAAAGCCGTGCAGGCGGGTCGTGGACCCGCACCTTCCAGGCAGAATGTTAGCCCATTATGCTATCTGCGTTGTTAAATCGCGCGCCACAGCCGCCATGCCCGCTGCAGCAACTTCTCAGCACTCTTCCACGATATCGGGTCGTTTGAGGTGACCCAACACCGCTGTTGCTGTAATCCTGTCCGGAAAGCAAAGGGTGTGGGTACAAGTCCTGCATGGCGCGAGAATTCTGATCGGAACAAAACATCATGTGACGGCATATTGCCTCTATGGCCTGAGTTATACTCCCGCGGGAGCATCCGCGGAAGGGCGGGAATCGCGCCGAGACTCCTCACCTGGCCAATCGCCGCGCCTCGCCACGCCCGCCTCCGCCGTGCACCATTGGTCCGCGGACATTCCGCGGATGCTCCCGCGGGAGTATAACAGAGGCCTATAACAGCTGCTCTGGGTTTAGAACAAATGCATAGGATATTGTTTCGAATAATTTGAGTTTTAATTCAGACCTTCTGATGTTGCTGATAGAGGAAACTCTCAAATTTACGGCAGCTTCTAACGAGTACTGGGAGTCCTTCACTGTGCTCGACATATTGCTGTCTATGAACACTTTTGTAGGCCGCGCACGCATAGAAAGCGTGCATCGAATTCGTTATCGCACAGGTGCTGGTCGCAGCTACGAACGAGGCAATAGAAGGGTAGCCCTGATCGCGGGCGCGATCAGCATCTTGATCGTCTTCATTTTCCGTGTGGGACCGGAATTGAGCCCTGGCCGCGTTTTAACGGGATTCATTTTGAACGCAGAGTTTCTCCCAAAAGGCGCTATAACGGGAATAGCGTTGTATCCGACGCATCTTAAGCGGAGTTGTTTTGTATTGAGGTAAAGGTAAGCTGGCCGGGCCAAAGAAAATCTACGTTACATCGAGAGTCGCGTTTTATCCGGAGGCCTTGTAACGGGAGGGACTTCCTATGGGAGGATAAAACATTCTTTCTCCTGGTGGTGGTCCATCTCTGCATGGGCTACAACAGTGCTCTGATAAGAAAAAACACAAGGTTATCTTCTAGACCCGTACTGCTCTTGCTATGAAACTCAGTCGGTGAATGAGTTCACCAATTTGAAACAGTGCATGTTTACCCGCAGCCCTCGATTTTTCTAACAATGAGAGCGGTTCGAGTAAGGTGAGCAAAGGTTTTGAACAGGAAGACATCTCGCCTCTTCGTCGAAGGAACAAGGGGAATTTCTTGCATGCAATATACTAATATAATACGAATATAATATATGTGTCTTTTGAAAGCAAAGACGCCTGGAGACGGATTACACCACTACCGCTAATAACTTAATATTAAGTTTTAACTGCAGTGACTAGAATGAGCGGATTTTATATACAAAGTATTTGAATAGAACATTTGAGGCGGGATCCAGCCGGCAGTTCGTACTGCCAACTTTGCCGGTAGACTCGCGAAGGATCTGCATGGCTTCGGCTGCCCATGAAAACGTTGTAGAGCTGAAGGACTGTCCGAAATACAAAGAAAAGCAGATGTATCACGAGCGACGTGCACAGGACTCTTAAGTAAATCCAGGATGTGCCGTATCTTGAAGTCCGGTTCAAAAATGTAGTATAGGCCGTCATTCTCAGATGCGGTCCGACGGCAGCGACAGGTTGTCGCAGTGCTGCGCTGACGAGTTGTCGCCGACGTTGTTGTCCACAACGGAAGTATAACACCCGCCTGAGGAGCTGTCGGCGACGTCGTCGGTGACGCTGTGTTGTGCGTCCTGCTACGCATTGCGTAACACCCGCTCAACACTGTCGCTGACACGTCGCCGAAGTATATCGTATACCTCGAGCACATGTTAGGGGTCGTTTAGTGTGCGCGCGACTCGCGACGCGATGCATGTGTAGTGGGCAAATTGATCGAGCGACGCGATTGATCAATTCGGCCACTACACATGGCACCGCGTCGCGCGCACACTAAGGCCTCTGTTATACTCCCGCGGAAGCATCCGCGGAACGTCCGCGGACCAATGGTGCACGGCAGAGGTGGGCGTGGCGAGGCGCGGCGATTGGCCAGGTGAGGAGTCTCGGCGCGATTCCCGCCCTTCCGCGGATGCTCCCGCGGGAGTATAACTCAGGCCTAAGCAAGGACTTAAGCCCTACGCACACTTTTGCGGCAAGCGGTCCGCGGCAGGCAATAAAACCGCCTCGCAGGAGGCAAAACTGCCGCTTTGGCGACACTCATCCTCAGCATTGCCGCCCATTCCATCGCCAAAGCGGTTTCATTATCATTATCATAATCAGTCTCCATTCTAGATCTCGCCACGATCAGCTAGAGCCCAGACAGAAATTGTCAGCAGCAAAGCGGCTGCAGCGGCAATAAGGGTGCGGGAACTTTTACTCACTTTCCGCCACGCCTCAGGCGCGACGCCGCCGTCCGCGGCAAGCCCGCGATGGCTCGACGAAAACGCGTACGGCTTGTTAGCTCGGTGCGTGTGGGTCCTGCACCGATTATCGACGGCTGGCAGTTGCCAATCGTCGTCCCGCCCTTGCTGATTGTCTACTGTTGAACCATATTGCAGTCTATACACACAATTATCACGCCAAATTGGACTTTCTTCTAAACAGGTCTAACGCTTTTGAAATCAAGCTGAACATCTTTCAAATCAAAACGATCTTCTTCAAAATTGACACTCTGCAAAAAGGTTAGAATGATTTTTTCAAGGAAAACTTTTAGAATGTTCTTCAAATATTTAATTAACCTAGTCAATAAGTGAAGACATTGCTTGAAATTTTATAAAATTCTAATTTTTTGAGGAAAAATAATGGTTTAAAGCTTGTTCTAAAGAGCAGAAAGGCGGCCATTTTTGTGCCATAAAAAAGGTTACGCCATACCCTCGTTTAAGATGTCGCGATGTTCGGTTGATTGATAGCAAAATTTCGGCTTGCATGCAATTTCACACCTGCAATACACAACAAAAACAATTGCAGAGAACACACATATCTTCATCTTGAAGCTTCATGTAAGCGTCACTCATACTATCAATCAAATAAAAAACGCGGCGAGTTAATCGAAAAAAATGGCGCGATCCCTTTTTAATGTACTAAATAACCGCAGCCTTATTGCGCCTTGAAACAAAATTAAATTTCTAAATTAATTTTTGTTCTCAAAATATAAAAATGTCTAAGGAAATTATTACGCTCATTCGGGCATGTCAACTAACAATTTCAAAAAATTATACCAAAATTTCCTTGAACAAACAATTATTCTCCTTTCCTTGGAAATCCTCTAGTTTGACCGAAAGACTGTCGCTTTGATTTGGAAGACGTTCACTTTGATTTCAAAAGCATCACGCTTGTTTAGAATAATTCCCAATTCGACGTGAGAAGTGTCAAATTTGACGTGAAAATGGTACAAATAAGGCTTCTACTAATGGTCTTACCAGGATACTATCTCAACGGTAGGTCGGAACGGCCCAAGTGTTGTATATGGGCAGAACCGCCTCTCCCTGGGAAGTAACAAACTGCAGGTATCTCGACCCCAATACAACTCTGCGCGGAGTTAGAGGCGACGGAAGTCGCCGTTGGCGCCCTGTTGATTCACGTGCTCCGCAGCTGACGGGCGCGCGGGGATGAGGGCTGGTATCGCCACTCAACGCAGTGCACAGGTGGCGTAGTAGGGAAGTGGTCGGGCTCGTGAGCAAGGGGTCGGGGGTTCGGATCCCGCGGACTGCGTTTGTTTTGCACTTTTGCAAAATCCATGTTTATCATATAGGTAATCCACCTAGGGGTATTATAGTGTGTTATAGAGCATGTTTACATATAACATATGTTTCAAGCTACAGATGAGCTAAAATGCTTACTACTGAAGAACCGAGGCAGTTCTTCACTCTCCACAGCCGTAACAACACATGTTGAACGCTATAGTTTACCCGCTTTGGATACGATGAGCTGCTACATATGGAGATACGTTAACTGGGAACAGCCTAAATTGTACAGCGTCGTCAAAGTCATGTCCACCAGTGCTCGTGTTGTTATCCACTTGCTAACTCTGGAGTGTGGATCGCCTTTGGATGCGCCTCCATCTAGGGAGGAGAAGAAGTTAGCAGATAGGATAGCAAGAATTTTGAGGCTGTTCGAAGATAAACAGTTGGAGGAAATCCATGATGAAGAGAACCTGGAAATCGACGAAGACGAGGTCGACGGCGAATGGAATATAACTGAAGAGGAGGACGACCTGAACCTGGATCAGCCAGCTGGATCAAAAACGATCACCTTTTCTGGAGGTCAGGAAATTCCAGAGGAGCGGGTGTGTTTCTGAACTGAAGAATATGGAGGGTACCATTGAGGAATAAGGTCTGACTGAAGAACATATGTTCAGGTTTGGGAGGCAGCTGAATATCACTGGTCCACATCAAGGAAGTCTTCTCGCAGCAGGAAGAGTACACAGCATAGATTCGCATTTCTTCGCAATGAGCGCGACTGGGTAAAGCTAAAACAGATTTATTTGGAAGGTGAACCTTAAGCTCGTAAATGTAAAACAATGATTTTTCTGGAGCATATTAACCAGAATAATGACAGGGCTCGTAAAAAGAAGCGGAAGGCAAAAAATGAGACAAATCGCAGAGGCACTTGAAAGGGAGGTTGTGGAGAAAATCAGTCACGGTAATTCGGTTGAATATGGAAAGCATGATGTGATGGCGGAGGCTATGAGGCCATCTGATTTCAGGAGTGTCGCTTCGTGACAGAGATCTGATGCAGTTCGCGTTGGCCATCAACCGAAGCATGGCTGACCCACTGACCAGTTTTCGTGCTTCTCCAGCGTGGCTGAATCGCTTCAAGAAGCACGCGGATCTTGCGACTCGCAGAATCACCCGCTTTATTCAGAAAAAAGCTTCGCCGACCAAGGGAAAGTTGAAGAGGCGGCAGACACGTTTTACATTTTAGGTAATCTGTAGCTTGAAGCATATGTTATATGTAAACATGCTCTATAACACACTATAATACACCTAGGTGGATACCTATATGATAAACATGGATTTTGCAAAAGTGCAAAAGAAACGCAGTCTGCGGGATCCAAACCCCCGACCCCTTGCTCACGAGCCCGACCACTTCCCTACTACGCCACCTGTGCACAGCTTCGAGTGGCGATACCAGCCCTCACCCCCGCGCGCCCGTCAGCTGCGGAGCACGTGAATCAACAGGGCGCCAACGGCGACTTCCGTCGCTTCTAACTTCGCGCAGAGTTGTATTGGGGTCGAGATACCTGCAGTTTGTTACTTCCCAGGGAGAGGCGGTTCTGCCCATATACAACACTTGGGCCGTTCCGACCTACCGTTGAGATAGTATTCTGGTTAGACTATGAGATATACTACTATCACCGACTTCCTACTAATAGTAAGGACCTTATCGCAATGGAAGTTACAATAATAGTCAGTTGTTAGTGTTAGTTAGTTTGCTGTTAGTAACAGCAAAAATTCGCAGTAGCGAGTTTCCGTTCGCAAATTCATGCAATACTAGGCAGCAAGAAGCCCACTGATGGTACTTGCGTGAGTAAATCTCGTGCGCACCGCCAGCGAATGGCTGGCGACGTCGCGCACGCGGCGTGCGCGCGCGTTGGCCGGCGCGGCCAAAAGTGAGTAAAAGTTCCGTCCACCCGGCAATAATGCCTCGATGTATTACTGCCGCTGCCTCGTTTGCAGCAGCTACTCCCGCATTGGCGGCACCGCGCCTGCAGCGTAGGCGGCACATCAGCGGCAGTCCGAACTGGGTAGTTTTGCCTCGCGCGGCGATTCTGCGTCTCTGCCTATGCTTAAAGATAGCGCTGCCGCAAAAGTGTGCGTAGCGCTTTATACTTCCGCGACGGCGCTCGCCGCGAGAGAAACAGAGTGCACGCGCGCCCTCTCGCCCATCATCTTGCTGCTCCCGCACTGTAGGCTCCAGCGCAGGTCACAGGTTGTTGGCGACTTCTGATAACTCCACTGAATTGAACGCTTGTAGTAATCGATAAACACTAACATCAGGGGCTTGCGGGTAAGAGATCAGTCCATATACCGCGTGGACCGCATGAAGTGTTATGAGCTAGAAAGCCCGATTTCGGGCATTTATCGCATTTTTGAGCTTTGCTGTGGTGCTATTCGTTTTCTGCATATTTTTGGGCTCTATTATGGTCAGTCTTAGAGATCCTCGGAGTCAATCCCTGGAGATTGTTCAGCAGTAATCGCTGTTTAAATACGGGTCGTCCGTCTCCACGGTGTGGAAAGTGCTCAAACTGCATCGAGTCTAAGTCGCGTCGTAACAGTTTCGAAGACACTGAAGGGATCGAAAATCGTCCGAGAGGAAGATCACAATGAATGCAAAGACCTCGGCCCTTCGAAAGGTTGTCAAGCACAAACTTCACCGAAATCCTGCGACTAGCGTCAGAAAACTGGCTAAGGAGTATAATGTAAGTAGTTCAACTATGCAAAAGCTGATCAGAGATCAGAGATGAATACGAGATTGTCTTCCTGCAAATTCAGCAGACATCCGAATACAGCTTCTCGCAGACGAAATGAAGACTTGAAGAATGGAAAATGGAGAAAGATGAAGACTGTTACTAACAGAGGCAAGCTCTATCCTGGCCAACAGATATTCATCGTTGACCAGTTTCGAAAAGCGCAGAGTCAACACAAGGATCTCCCACAGTCGTCAACGCCGAAAAACGTATTTTTCGCAGTCCTTAACGGTACGGGACGAAATATCTTCTCTGTGCAAGGCCAAGCTTGTTTTTATTCAAAAAAGTCGAAATCTGCTGGAAGCAAATCCTGAAGGATGTGGTGATATCTTGGTCAAAAGAAAATGCTAAGGACGGTAACTGGACCTTCCAACGATATGGGGCGCTAATCCATGGTGTCAAGAAGGCTCTCGAATAATGTGAGACTAATCTTCCGGACTTGTGGACGAGGGATGTTAGGCCTTTAAACTCGTCTCAATCCTTTGAATCTCGACGTCTCGTCGATCTTGGATCAAAAAGCATGCTCTTTCAAACACGGTTCACTGACGTTCCCGAAGGAGCTCTGGAGAAGGCATGGGACGATATTTTATTTTGACCACCCATGTACAACTTCATGTACAACTACTACACATTATACTACTGCATGGGAAAGAGAAAAACAGAGACTGAACCCCACCAATTAACCTTTGGGTGAGACGTAGCTCAACCAGCGGAGGCGAATGAGTATTTTACTTCTGCTCCTACATTTGTATCAAAGCACATCGAACACGTTTTCCCATGGACATGAAGGTCCTTGTCGTGCACTTTTTAAGACTCGCGTATCACCGAAAGTCGTTGACGCAACGTACCAATAAATAGATGATGTCGTCTACTACCGATGCACGATCTTCTGACGACGCCGAAGAACCAGTCCACTTGTCCTCGTCTACTCAGCAGTATCCGTACAATCCTGGCGCCAAGTCGTGTTCAGTAGTGGTTTCTATTGTCCTTTTCCAAATACTTCTTCATGGAAGTCCATAATTAACTATACCTGCATTTAGAGTTATAATGACAGTTCACTCAACTCTTCAGCGAAGTAAGGAGTTCGAGCAGAGCAGAATATAAGGATGGAAGCAGAGCTTTGTGACATTCCACTGTGCCACGATCAACCTGGCGGCTTTTAACTGCGGCGAGATGCCACAAGGGATTGCAGTACGCAATACTGTGTAGTTTTGGAGAGAAGAAGGTGCAACTAACATCAGCGCTTAAGAAGACGAGGACGGGGGATGCTTTCTGCCTTGTCCATAACTTCAACTCTACCTTGAGAATAAACTTAACTGGCTAGGCAAGTATTTCCTCTTCATCCTCGTTCGACAAGTGTTCTCATTGCAATACGTTTTAATACTTTTTCAACTTTTGCATATTTCTTTCAAAAATAGTAAATGAATATTGAACGAACCATAGTGATCCTCATGCCTGTTGTTCTTGATTGGCAGTACGAAGAACAGGGATGTGCGGAAAATTTTCTGGAAAAAGCGAAAGACGAAAGGCGGAACGGAAACGTTCAAAAATGGCCGGAAACCGGAATACGAAACCCGGAAACGGAAATAACACATACTCGCCATTTTTTCAAAAATCGCATCTGAAACGGCGTTAGAAGCGGCTTCTATTGCACCTTTTCTTGCCTAGAACTTTCCGAACAGCAGAACCTCCCATAGTTTAATGCTCACCCTCATCATTACATAACATAACGAAGCATGAATTCATAATATTGATATGATAACCTTTTAGCTATGGCTAGAGCAATAAACAAAAACAAATTCAGGGTCTTATCTCATTATTTCTCACCATTTCAGCATGCAGCCTTTCCATATCTAGTTCCTGCGACGGGTTTTTCACTGACTTTTTTGATGCTGATATTTTTTGAACGGTAGATTTAACAGACTTAATCACTTGAGGTTACTTACAGACCCGCATTAAAAGAAAACTGACTCGGGTGAAGTCTAAAACTGGAGTAGCCACCTAGATCATTTTCCGACGACCAGGAAAGAGATTCCTTTCAACACTTTTAGAAACCTGTGGCATCACGGACGATTTGTGAATGCAGAGATATCTGTATACTCAACATTAGCAGTTACCTTGTAGTCACCAAAACCAAAACTCACGATCAGAATCCATTCTAGGATCCAAGATGATAACTGGATGACTGATTGGTCATGGTGGGTCCACACTTCTACAGAAATATTCAATCTGTGCCCGCCTAGAAACGCTACGCCCAAAATGACACAGCTGGACAGTTCCTAAATGCTTTTCGTTTTGTGTCAGAATTCAATAAGTCACCATAGTCAGTCAAAATAACAGCGCATGGTAGATATCTATTTTAGATATTCGTGACATTTCATTAAAAAATGAATCGCATAACTCCATTTGGATGAATATCACGCCTAACGAAATTAAAAATTGAAATTTGCACCTTTGATCAGGAACACTGATGTAATGTTGGAGCAGACAACCACATGCCACAACCTTCACTGAATCCTTTGCTTCATGATAACGCTTTATATGCATGCAGTGTTTTTGTTGCTATTTTTAACTACTGTTTGGATCAAGAGTTTTATGATCATTCAAATGTTGAGTGCATTTTCTCAGCATACAATCCATACATAGCCTTTGTGGCGCATTAATTTTGCCCTGCACCCAGCCGTTGCCATTTTTAAGTGCTTTTTTGGTAGTCTAACCAATTTCAAGAATATCAATATTAATAATAATAATAGAATCTTAATAATAAGAATATTAGGGTTGTTAAACAGTATTTCTCTCACAATTTTATTTAGGAGCACGTTTTTAATTGATAAGTTGATTGTGTTCAATAGAAAACTAGTGTGGAACAGTGCTCATTTCCGTTTCCGCCTTCCGGCCCAAAAACAGACGGAACACGGAACGGAACGGAAGAGCCCAAAATGGCCGGAAACCGGAATTCGGAACACGGAAACGGAAATTCCGCACATCCCTGACGAAGAAATTTCAGTATAGTCGTTATTACGGGATACATAGTGAGGTAGAAACAATCGAGATCAACCATGCTACGTCGAATGGGCCTGCTGTCCAGATTGGAAGTGTGCAATCGAGGCTATGACTAGCTGGCGCGGTCTGGATCCCCATGTAGACCTGTATACCTAGAATCTTCACTCTTATAGCTGAAAAAGATCGCATATTGATTATATTACGGAAGTTCCAGTACTAGTCGTTAATGTGGCCTACATAGAGAAGCGGGAACGCGCCAGCTAATCGTAACCCATCGGAGAAGTGCGGTAACGCACTTGCAGAACTCGACAAGGCCTGATTGATCTGGCGATTCCTCCTATCCATTTGGTCTACGCTTCTCTTTTCTCTTCTCTTCTTCTAACTCTTTGTTCATGAGACCCCATAAAAGGCGTTGGTTGATAAAGACAACGGAAAGGTGGCCAAGGACTAGTACCAATTTTTCTTTCCGAGCTCCTTTCCTAGTGCTCCGTCTTGCTTTTGCCAGTGATTCCAGTATTGAACAGTGTATATTCTACTAGACATGTACGACCGCCACTTAGTTAGTGATCTCGTTAACCTAAACCTTACACTGAGGAGAATGCATCGAAGGAGTGATAAATTATAAACCACTGCAAAATCAGTTTTTCATTTTGATACTGGTGTCGCGAATGCGATAGCTCGCTCCCTTCTATTCATACTCCCGCGGGCTACGGTATCCTCTCGGCACACCGATGAGGCGATCCCGAGTATAGAATGGACTCGGTGGGGCCGGCATTGCGCCGCCCCCCGCCGAGTCCATTCTATACTTCCATCGTCTCGTCGAGCGGCTGCACGGGCGCGGTTTTGGGGCGCCGCACTTGTAAGCCCGCTTCTGCCATCATCCCAGGGATCTCCTGAGCGGAACCTTGCCGCTCCTCACGATACAATACAGCCTGCCGCACGGCAAGGAGGACGGCGAGCCTGGATGGGGCTCGCCTACCTCGGAAAGCCACTGCAGTCTTTTCAGCCGGAGCGGTCTCATCTACCCTGTATTCCATATTATCTAGTATCCGACTCCTATATTATTCTGGTATGGTATTTCGATGCTGATGTATGAAATAAACCGTGGATGTATCTATGGTGCTTCATGTGACGGGGAAGGTGGTGAGACTCCTAAGAGTGTCTTATCGGTATTGGTATTGCTATGGGTCCTGGGTCCTGGTTACCTCGTAGCACCACGGGGTGAATGGGCTTAACAGTGACATGTACCCTCGCGAGCGGGGCCACCGATTCGCAACAACTGGAGGATTGCAACGGATGAATAGAGGTGGTCTTCTTTTGAGGGCTTCTAAAGCTTCAGTGAATAATTGTCGCCGCCTAAATATCGATGTGGCGCCGCTATATTGCAGTAAGAGGCATGAATGATGAATCAGTAGATGCATTAGTCACCTCGCTGCTGTTGTTTTCTGGTCTTTTTTCACCAGAATCGGGGAGAATCATTGCTGTGTTAAACCGTTTGCATGGTTAGCCCGTTCTTGCTCTATTATTGCAAATCAATGTCGCGCGTTTGGAGCGCAGTTGAAAAAGGCGCCGCCTGCCACGTGCACCTTGAATTGATTCAATGTTCGGGTCCCGCCCAGGCCAAACAATACGTTCGTTTCTGCCAGCTCGGAGAAGCGGCGCCACACGCTTCTACGAACGATTGAACATGCGCATAGTATAGTCACTACAACTCATTATACAGGTTAAATGAGCATTTTAGCTGCCTGCACAACAGTTCTAAAAGTAAGGTGCGTGGCTCATCCCATTAGCTGATTGCCTGATGCCAGTAACATTTATCGGTGTTAGCCGTGAATGCAGGCGTATCATGCCGCATCGGGTGTAATTGTCATAGAGGCCGTGCACAGTCGGTTTTTTACGGTAGGCTCTCATCTTCCGATGCTGCCCGCATTCACAACATGAACCCATTCATATTTCACCAGAAAGAATAATTCCTCTAACTTGTTTATGGAGAAATTCTGCCTAATTGGAATTCACCACCATCACTTTCGTGAAAGGATCACTTCAAAACCTCCTCACAATATCGTGCGGAAGTACAATACATGGCTCAATCGAGTTCCGAAAGAAATTGAGTATAGCAGACCTTCCTTCTTGCTGCACTTACGCAACTGGAGACTATGCTCAGATTGGGATTCAATAAAATTGTAAAGGTTGACGTCAATCAACTATCGTTTGGGACGCGCCACACACTCTGTTGGTCACTATAACGTGCCAGAGTGATCCAGTGCCTTCCGTCTGCGTGACCAACACGAATAGCGTTACATATTCGATCAAGATTCTAAGAAAAAGCTCTGATCAAAGCGCTGATGGGTGAATTGGTTTCCGTTTGATATCTCAGTCGGTCAGGGACTTCATCGCGCTTAGCAAATTGGTCGATCCACCTAATTCTCAATGAGTCGAACCATCTGCCAATATTTGTGATCCTAGTACATCACAGTGTAGTAAAATCTGGAGTTTCGGTCTATGTCGCGAATGTGGGCAGCATGGTGCCGGGAGCGCGGTAGCCAGTGATAAGAAATCAGAGCACGAACCGAGTCCAGGTCAGCCAGTCAGGACAACTATCGTTCACACTTCTAAATGGTGCGCTCATTCCATGCGGCCTGATTGGCTGGCGCGTTTCCACTTCCCAAATTTGCTGCTCATAATCCCGACAAGAGTTGGTATTTTTTCTAAATGTTCACTAATTCGAACAAGGGTTGGGATTTGATCTAAACGTTCGCGTGGAGTCACCAATCAGAGCAGAGACCGAACAGAAGCCAGCCAATCAGAATACCGGCAGTATACGCTCTTCCTGAGTGACACGCCCTTTGACGTAACCTGATTGGCTGACTGTTCCCCATCTCCCAATGCTGCCCATATTCCCGAAAAGAGCTGGGGTTTTCATAAACGTTCAGTCACCAATCAAAGCACGGATCGAACACAGGACACCAACCATTCACATCTTCTCTATGTGCGCGCCCATTGCTTGCGGCGGCCTGATTGGCTGACGCGTCCCCACCTTCCAATCCTGCCCACGTCCCCGACAAGGACTGGAGTTTTTTTTAAACGTTTTGTCGCTAATCAGAGCGGGAACCGTATAGAGCTAACAATAATTCATCAATGCTTACACTGGGCGGGACGCAAACGACAATCCTGGAGTCGGGATGTATACGGCGTTCTGCGTTTCATACGAGTACGCCAGAAGCCAGTGAATCAGAGTACCGGCAGTATACGTTTTCTCTAAGTGTCACGCCCCTCGACGTGGCCTGATTGGCTAAGTCGTCTCCATGGCCCAATGCTGCACATATTCCCGACAGGGACTGATTTTTTCTAAACGTTCGGTCACCAATCGGAGCATGGACTGAGCATAAGCCAGCCAATCAGAGTACCAGCTGTACATGCGCTCTCTAAATGACACGCCCTTCGACGTAGCCCGATTGGCTGACCCTTTCCCATCTCCCAATGCTGCCCATATTCCCGAAAAGGGCTGGGATGCTTTCCTAAACGTTGAGTCACCGATCGGAGCACGATCCAAACACAGGCCAGCCAATCAGGACATAGACCGTTCACACCTTCCCCAAAATGGCGCGCCCACTCCTTGCGGTCTGATTGGCTGACACATTCCACCTTCCAACGCTGCCCACGTCCCCGACAAGGACTGGAATTTTTTAACGTTCAGTCACAATCAAAGCACTGATCGAACACAGGCCAACCAATCAAGACACAGACCTTTCACACCTTCTCTAAATGGCGCGCTCATTTCTTGCGGCCTGAGTGGCTGGCGCGTTTCCAATTCTTAATGGTGCCCATATTCCCGACAAGAACTATGATTTTTCTAAACGTTAGCCACCAATCAGTGGACGGACCGAAAATAAGCCAGCCCATCAGAATATCAGGTGTATACACATTCTCTAAATGGCGCGTCAATTCGATGAGGCCTATTGGCTGATGCGTAAATACCTCCCAATGCTGCCCATATTCCCGACAAGGGATGGGATGTTTTCCTAAACGTTGAGTCCCCTATCAGAGCCCGGACCGAATAGGAGCCAGTCAATCAGAATACTGGCCATATACTCTTTTTCTAAACGACACGTCCTTTCGATGTGGCCTGCTTGGCTGACGCGTCCATACCTCCCGATGCTGCCCACATTCCCGACTAGTATTGGGTTTTTCTAACGCGTTCAATTATGTATTTATTTAATTAATTATGTAGTAACTGAGTTTGTAGGGTGATACGCCGATGCCGAAGCATCCTGCCTAATCACTGACGGCGTTCATCTGTCGGAAATTGATTTCGGAAAGCTGGCTCATCTGTTACAAATGCCTCGTCCGGCCCGATATCATCTGAAAAACGGTTCCAACGGCGGAGTCGAACCGTCGAGCCAGCCACCGCCGTCGCTGCCCATCGTCCGCTAGACGAGCCGGGACACATCGATCGCGGTGGCAGCGGCCGTGGCCGTCGTTGATGGTGTTGGTCGCCGTCGTCGAGGGTGCTCCGTCGCGATGCTTGACTCGATCGCATGAAGTCGCCGCTCAGCCTCGCTCTTGGTGACGTTTGGTCTCGTGAGCTCCTTCAGGGAAGACCTGAGCTATTTTTGATTTCTGTGATGCTCTCTACAGTATGGCTTCGTTTACTTGGTTAATTACGTCAGTAGAGCGCTACGTTGAGTCTCCTTGAATCTGCAAAGTTCCTTAGTGCACATTGTTTGTTTTTCAATGAATTTCTTTTGGATTGTGAAGGCATATTTCTATCCGCATTCGCTACCTTCTTAGAGGAACTGCGTCTTCGCTTTCCCTTGAAAGTGCAAGGTTCGCCGTTCATGTGATATATTGGACCCACGTTTTCTTTCCTAGGGAAGAATCTATTGTTGGAAGATTGGAGAAGGTTCGAAGAGAAGGAGGCGCTTAACGATCTTTGACAGCCTTCAAAATTATTCGTGAAATTTTTGATTTGAAAATTGATGACTTCTTCGAATTCACTGCCTCAATCTCTCGTGGTCATAGCACCAAGTTATTCCTTGCCAACCCTAGACGTAGATTTTTTGGATTTGCAGCTGGTTTCGACTATGTCCAATTGTTCAAACGAATGCAAATCCAAATCCACATCATTCTCCACTTTAAAGAAGATACGTTTCTAATGCGAATGAAATTGAAAGTTCTTTTTTCTGTTAGTTCTTTAAGGTGGTTGTTTTGTTTGTTTGACCGTTTCTTTGGTGTTGCGGTGCACCCTCGAGTGCAATGAAGTAAATAAATAAATAAATAAATAAATAAATAAATAAATAAAGGATAAAAAGAATAAAGGACGGCGTTATTCAATCCCATTTGGGATGAGCCACGCATTCTACTTCTACGGGGTATCGTGGAGGCGATTTGAATGCGTATTTGGCCAGACTTGCGGTGGTCAGCCAAAGAACAAGTCAGCGCTTTATCCTTCCCAGACACGTCTAGTATCAATTCACCGACCACGGAGGGATGGAAGGCTTGGTTGGCCAGGGTCTGAAATTCGAGCCAGAAACCTGGTATCGGGTGCAGGCGACAGCCGGCGCCTCCTCCGACTGCGCTTCACGCGTCCTAATAAATAAATAAATAAATAAATAAATAAATGTGTACCGCTACTTTCGAGGAAAACACTAGTCGTCCAGTCGTTTTTCTGAATTTGTTGCTTGTTATACATTATGATCATACGTTTGTTTCTGTTGCTTTGTTCTCACGTTTTGCTGTTTAGATATGTCTATGCGCATGTAATAAATTTAAAAAAGCATTTAATTGAAATATTTGACTTTTCGCTTAAGTTTCATGGTTTGTGAAGAAAAGGTGAAGGTTTGTGAAGTGGTTATTTATTGGTGAAGCCTTATTTAAGTCTTAAATTTTACTTCATTTGCTCTTTCGCTACCTACTTATTTGTGATGTTGAATTTGTACATAATTTTATTTTGAGAATATTTTTTATATTTTTTGTGAGGTTGGCAACTAATTTCGTGGACTCTCAAGAATCTTCAGCAAAAGTATTCATAAACAAATAACTAATGACAATCTTTAATCAAAATAAGATCCCTCAGAACGCAGAAGTGCTTCCCATATATCAGGTAGCTGGTCTATCCCACGGCCATAGAATTATTGTGCTTTTAAGGCCAAGAATCTTTGGAGGTGCATTTTGACCCGGTCCACACTATTAAATCGTCTTCCAACCAAGAAGTACTGCACCGAACTAAAGATGTGGTAGTCACTCGGCGAAAGGTA
This sequence comes from Heligmosomoides polygyrus bakeri, assembly GCA_947359475.1. Taxonomy (NCBI): domain Eukaryota; kingdom Metazoa; phylum Nematoda; class Chromadorea; order Rhabditida; family Heligmosomidae; genus Heligmosomoides; species Heligmosomoides polygyrus. The sequence goes on along the minus strand of OX375869.1, from coordinate 92,665,050 downwards.
TGGGCTGTAAGGTGGATGAGTTTGAAGGTCCCAACCGAGGTCTTCGATTTTTTGAGGCGTCCGGTTCGCTACGTTCCCTCCGTTTGGTGGTGTCAAGAAGGTATTAACTTCTGGGAGCTCATCAAGAACGGTTCCGGCATTAGCGCTGAAATCTACTCTTCTCAACCTGGCCGCGCGCAGGCTGAACTCCGCTGGAATCGGTTCAGACAGATTTTCAGGAGCGGAATTATCTGTCAGCAGGATAACGCCAGAACACACGTCACGAATCGGGAGCTTCAAAAAATCGAAGACCTTAGCTGGGAGCGTCTAACTCACCCTCCTAACAGCACAGGCTGTGCGCCAAATGACAAGCACCTTTACAGCTCGCTGCAGCACTTCCTGGTTGGAGGAGGATTTATTAATGTGGACCATGTCAAAATGCACCTCCAAGGATTCTTGGCTGCAAAAGCACAAGAACTCTACAGCTGTGGGATGGGCCAGGTAGCTGATAAATGGGAAGCAGTCGCGCGTTCCAACAGATCTGACTTTGATTGAAAACTGTTGTTTGTTATTTGTTTATGAACACCTTTGTTGAAGGCGCTTGAGAGTCCACGAAATTAGTTGCCAACCTAATATATTTAATTTATATTTTTTCATACGTAATTTAATAATATTTTTTCTATATTGCTACGATTCGCTCACATTTGGGATGAATTCTACTCGGGAGGAGACCCTACACTCTGACTCTCTGAAAACAGCGGCAGAACTAAATACAACTATGTAGACAGTTTACAAAAACACCTTTCTTTGCAATTTCCTAGCTCGGAGGGGCCACACATTCAGATTTGTTTTGCTTTTCTAGCGACCACCCCCCCCCCCCCGACACTAGGAATGGATCCAAATTTTGAGTTAAACACAGATGCTGTAACTCTTCTGAGGCTTAGGGTCTGTACGTGCTTCCAACTATTATTCTCCATCTACCAGCGCTTCTTGGCGCAGCCAGAGAGGGCGCAGCCTCTCACTTGCACCCAGCATTGATTCAACGTTCGGAGTCTGCTCGAACACCTCGAATCGGCTAATTGGTACCAAACTTGTCTGAAAAAGGTGCAATGAGATATATGTTTGTTTATTTATTTCTGTACGATGCGTAAGATAAGGGATAATGGGTAAAGGACAGCGACAGCGTTACTCAATCTCTTTTTGGGATGCGCCACGCATTCTACTTCTACAGGACGTCGTGGAGACGATTTGAAAGCGTATTTGGCCATACAGTGACCTGCGGTTGCCAGTCGATGAACAAGTCAGCGCTTTAACCTTCCCAGACAAGTCTGGTACCAATTCATCGACCCCGGAGGGATGGAAGACTTGGTTGGCCTAGGAGGGAAATCCGAACCAGGAACCTGGTATCGGGTGCACGCTACAGCCAGCACCTTCTCTGACTGCGCTACACGCGCCTATGCATAAGGTATACGTGATATAGGATGCAATACAATAGTAAGCTGTTACCAATACAAGGACACTGAGATGTAAACACTTTAAATTATTACTACCAATATAACTGACGTGTTCATCCAAATTTCTCTGCGACATTCCGTAGAAGTACGATGCATGGCGCATCTTACAAGAGACAAAATGAGAGGCTAGGTAAAGCTGGCATTTGCCCCATGGCCTTTTTGAATGCGTCATCGCCTCGATCTTTTTCCATTTTTTGCACCTTTTTTTGCGAAAGCAATATAATGAAACGTTTCGGATTCGTTCTAGTTGGGACGGGGAACGGTGCCGCCATATGACTACTATTTTTAGTCAAATTCTTCCCCAATTTCTTCTTCATTTTTAAAGATGTGATGTGTGACATCAGCTTCAAGGGAAACGCTAGATGCCCAGTCTTTTCCTAGTATTTTCATCTGTTATACATTGAGAGCTTGCTTTTGATTCTGTTGTTCTATTCTCACACTTTGTTGCCTGCACATGCTCATGCGCATGTAAAAAAAACGTTTAGAAAGTGTTAAAATATTCGACTTTTTTCGCTTAATTTTTATGGCTTGTGAGTGGTTATGTACAGGTGAGGTCGTATTTAAGACTTCAGTTTTACTTCGTTTGCTCTTTCGTTATCCACTTTTTTGTAATGTTTAATTTTTACATTTCAAACGAACGTAAGATCTCCTATATTGCTGTGATTGTCTCAGATTTTTGATATCGGAATTGAAAGCAAAATCTGGTGTTTACAAAGATATCTTTCTTTGTTATTCCCCCGCTGGAGAGGCTACATTTTTCGCATTTGTTTAGCTTTTCTCACGCATTCAATTCGCTCGGTGACACTCCTCGGTAGTATAGTTGTGCCCTCGCAAAATTTTCGAATATTCGAATGGTTTCGAATACCCGAAATTTTCGAGCACTCGAATTTCGATTGTATTCGAAAAACGCGCTTTTTTGAACATTCGAATTCGAGTACATTCGAAAAACGCGATTTTTTGAACATGCGAATTCGAATATTCAAATTGGAATGAAAATCATTCGAATACCTATTCGAATAGGTCATTCGGGCACAACTATACTCGGTAGAGGTAGATTCTGTTGCTACAGCCCGCATATATTCCGTATGCATGGCGCACCCTACAAGGGACTAAACAAGAGGATAGATAACGCTGTTCTTTACATACTCCATGGTCTTTTCGAATGCGCGGCCTTCCACCCCCCACCTCGATAGATCCAAAATTTGAGCTAAATACATCTACTGTAACTCTTCTAAAGGCTAAGGTCTGGTACATACTTCAATCGATCTTCACATACCAGCGCTTCCTAGCGTTCTTCTTCAGTATTTCTGCGTGTAGCGCAGTCGAAGTGGGCGCTGCTTCTCACTTGCACCCCGCATTGCCTCAGAGTTCGGATTCTGCTCGAGCCTCAAGTTGGTAAATCGTTCAAGACTTGTCTGAGACGAATACAGCGAGATATTAATTACTGACTTGTCTAGCTTTTGGCCACCGCCAAAATACGCATCTAAATCGTCCAATGATATTAGAGGTACATAGACTGCGTTGTGTATCCTACAAGCGACTAAACAAGGGACCACGTAGATAACGCGGATCTTTACCCCTAGGCCTATTCAACTGCGTTATCGCCTTGTTCTAATCCTGCTTTTTTGCATATTTTTTTGCAGTAGCATTGTTAAGTCCAATTTCCTCCGATTTTCTGGGCATGGGTAATTTTCAGTTGAGTCTGGCCATTACTGTTTTTTCTTTTTTTCCCCATTTTCATTTTACTTGCACTAGTATTCTGACGAATTTGATTCTTTTGAGGCGCACTCTCTATAGTGTATAAATAAATAATAAATAATAATAAATAAATAAGTCACTAAGTCAGTAAGTCAAGTCATTCTAATTGGGATAAGGAAGGGTGTCATCACGTGACTAGCATTTTTTAGTCGAGTAAACAAAAACGACAATAAAATAAGGATAACGAAAGTACGGTAGCGGCCTATGAAACATTCATCGATGAGTAGATCGACGGCAGAATAAGGGTTGGGCGTTCAGCCTAGTTTTTCTATGCAATTTCCCGTCGTCCAACAGACCAGCTAGGACAGTTTACAAATTTTTAATATAATTTTTACAGCTTTTCTTTAAAAAAAGTTTTTGCATTTATTAAGCTACTGGCTTTGCTCCTTGGTTTTTTTAACGTTTCTAGTATGGTTTCTTAGAAGGGTAAAGGATAAAAGACGACGTCACTCAATCTTCTTTGGGATGTGCCACGCATTCTAGTTCCACGGGATTATCGTGGAGTCGATTTGAATGCGTATTTAACCATACAGTTGCGGTGGTCAACCGGTGGATAAGCCAGCGCTTTGCCCTTTCCAACAAGTCTGGTACCAATTCACCGCCCTAGAGAGATGAAAGGTTCGGTTGGCCTGGGCGGGAAATCCGAACCAGGAACCTGGTATCGGGTGCACACGACAGTCGGCACCTCTTCCAACTGCGCTACACGCGTCCATGTCTTCCCATATGATAAAAAATGCAACTCCATCCACTTCAATTCTAAAGGCGCCATTGAACGGTTATTATGCCGTCGATTATGTTGCCTCTTCACAAGAAGAGCCCACTGCTCGTTGCCGTTGTTGTCGTGTGGTTCCTACTACACCTGAATTTTTGGAATTTTTAATTTTTTGTTTTCTAGGCATGTCAGAACAGTCAAGCAAACATTGCCGGAGTCCCCTCCGCTTCCTGTCAAACACCGAGTCATTCAGTAGTCACTGAAATTTCTGACATACCTCGAATGTTTGCCCAGCAGAGCATCAATGACGTTTGGAGAGGTGGACGGCTCGGCGAGCACCTTACCTCTTGACGATCGTTGAGAAGATTGGAGTCAAAAATTTTCCTGATTATCTACATATGTTTTGTGACCTCCAAGAATGGCGGCACCGTTTCTGTTGGTTGAAAATATACAAATTTTCCGTCGAATTGGACACTTTTCAAATTAAATCACGACTCAGGTCAGACTTCTTAACCTATCGAATCCTCAACTAATTCAACCTGCTGCTGGGCGAGTATGAAGATTTAGGGAGACGAGATCTGTAGAGGATTTATCAGATGGTAAATATTGAAGTATGCTGCTAAATGCGATGTTTGCAGTAGTTTCTAACATGGCCGATGGTTACATTCCCCCCGTTTTATGTTGTTCCTTTAATTTTTAAAAGTCTCCTTACAATCTATGTGCTAGACAATTGTCTATGCCTTGAACAAATAAATAAATGAATTAAAAATTACTTTTAAAAAACTTTTTAAATCAAATTGGACACATGTCAAATCAAAACGAACAGTCTTCTAAGCTAGTCTCAGACTTTTGAAATGAAAGCGAACCCGTCTAATCAAAATGAGCTTCTTCTACATTAAACAAGAAACTGTCTAAGATGCTTGAAATAGTTTCTGTTCAAAGAAAATGTTGGTATAACTTTTTTTGATGTTTTAATTCACCTACCCAATAACTGAACACATTGTTCGAAATTTTATAAATTTTTTATTTTTTGAGGAACAATAATAGCTTAATGATTTGTTTTAAAGAGCAGAAAGGCGGCAATTTTTGGCGCCAAAAAATTGCGTCACGCCCTCGTCAAAGACGTCGCGGTTTTTATTCAATTTATAGCTATTTCGTAATGTCGGTAACAGGTATGCAAACAGAACTCATGCAAACAGAAATTTTACTATTTATTAATATATGGTTGGGGCTTCGCCACCAAACCCGGAGAATAGAACGACTCCAATCTTCCTCCTTTCTTCTTTAGGCCTTCTTACAGTAAAAAAAACTGGTTTTACTATATAGATTAATGCAGTTGGATATGGTAGGGCAGAATTTTCACTGCGCATATGAAGCCCATCCACCCTCAATCACATGCACGCGATTTATTCTTCGAAGCGCTCGTTCTCTACGTGTCGAGAAGCAGGTAATGTCCCAACCCTGTGCTTAATCAGCAGAATCATTATTAAGATTAATCGATATTGGTCGACACCGCTCACTGTCCGACGGCAATACATAATACACCTCCGAATCCCATGGTCACTCTCTCTAACCCCCCCCCCCCCCTCCCGAAATACTTCCTTTCCTGTGTGCTGGAAAAGAAACGGAGTGAGAGTCAAGCACGCACATGTGACACTGAGGATCGATTCACGTGTCACTACAATGCCGCGACGTCTATGACACTCCTTCTGCACTCTGACACACGTGCCACGACTTCTGTAAACGTCTTCAGAAACCCGACATACACTGAACGATGTTGAGGAAAAATGCTGGTCCCCTCTTATTCACGCTCCCCCCTCTAATGGTCTCCCTTTGTTGGTCCTCGTCTATTGGTCGCCCTTACTCGGAATCCCTACGCAAGTTGGACGACGTCTTCAGCACGCCTTCTGAATCGCTACGCACGTTAGACGACGTCTCCAGCACGTCTTCTGAATCCCTTCTCACGTTTGGACGACGTCTAGCGCAGGTCTTCTGAAGGTTGACTCACGACGTCTAGCGCAGGTCTATTGAGTCCCTACGCACGTTAGACGACGTCTTCAGCAGTCTTCGGAATCCAGACGCGCGCTGAACGATGTCTAGGGCAAGCTTCCTGAATCCCTACGCTCTGCACTTGATCCCCATTTATACCCTGACGCGTTGCCCCTTGAATATCTCGTAAACTTGGACGATCAGCCGCCAAGGATATAGTTCGCCAGCAATTGCCCATAGTTAAGCTCAAACAAAGCCCGGCTGGCATACGCCGCACTGTCGTAGGCGTCTTTTGGCTTCAGTCCCCCTTCCCGTGACGGACACATGACATTAGCTGCTTATCTATAGTAGGGGGCGCGCGTAGCGCAGTCGGAGGAGGCGCGACTGTCGCGTGCACCCGATACCAGGTCCCTGGTTCGGATTTCCCGCCCAGGCCAACCAAGCCTTCCATCCCTCCGGGGTCGGTGAATTGGTACCAGACTTGTCTGGGAAGGATAAAGCGCTGACTTGTTCATCGGCTGGCCACCGCAAGTCATTGTATGGCCCAATACGCATTCATGTCGCCTCCACGACATCCCGTAGAAGTAGAATGCGCTGGGCATCCCAGAAGGGATTGAGTAACGCCGTCCTTTATCCTTTATCCTATAGTGGGACTCCTGTACGATACATAAGGCATGTATGATGCAGTATGATGTGGTATAATGGTATTAGTTTTTTACTGTAATCACGTATACTTTATGCATCAAAGAGAATTATGAAAATAGCAGAATTTCTGTTTACAGGAGTTTCACACTTGTTCACGATACAACAAAAGCAACTATGAAGAGCATATCTTCGCTTCGATGGTTCAGGTTGATGGTATGCAACATCTACATTATCAATCAAATAAAAGTTGCGGCGATTTTTTGAATGCATGGCGCAATTAGGTCTTTTTGTGCGCTATATGCTTGCTTTTTTGCTTTCCTTCAAGTAAACTTTTCATTAGTTACTTTTTCTTCAGAAATAATAAACGTATAAAATTATTAACTTATTGGTGCAGATAAATTAAACGATTTCAAAGAAAGCTATACCAAATTTTCCTAGAACAAAAAATTATTCTAACCTTTCGGAGAGTCTCTATTTTGACCTACCTGAAAAGTTCGCTTTGATTTCAAAACACTTAAGGCTAGCTTAGAGCCCATTTCGATTTGAAACGCGCCCAATTTGACTTGAAAAATGTCTAATTAGATTTGAAAAGAACCAAATTTGCTCGTATAATAAGTCCTTAGGTCTTATACGGTAGCGAACAAGTGCATTGATGTATCGATCGGTAGCGTCCACATTGATTAGAGAGTTTCATCTCATAAACCCAGGCTGTCTCTTTCAGCACCGCACATGTATTTGAAATTTTTAGCCTCAGCGACTAGTGTAATTGAATCCGTAGTTTTTAATAATATACGTGCCTGTCACTCGTGGTTTTAGGTGGTCTTATTTAATCAGCATGACAACGGTTTTAAGATTTTTGATTTTTAAAGGTGTTTCTTTCGAGATACGTAGCTGTATCTAAAAGATTTTTCCAAGGACCTGGCGTGCTACAGGCTTGTTCATCATGTAAAAAATTTTTTTATCGGAACTCAGTAAGTCTCCAGCTTCTCTCGTCATAAAACCTCGGCATTGTAGAGAATAGTTGTCAATATTTTTTATATTTTATAAATTTATTATTTTATCTATTTATTATATTATTAATTTATTATTTTAAAATATTTTTATAAATCGCTTATCTAATACTTGCACCACGTTCAGGCCTCTGAAGAAGACGGGAGCGTCGAAACGTTAGGCCTTGCAAATAAAGATCCACCGTAACAACCTCGAGCTGCACAAGCAAAAATATTGACAACTATTCTCTATCGGAACTGTTTCTTAACCCTCCAATATCAGCAGAGGAGCCGAATTTACGCAGCGATCAGCTCCAGCCGCCTTCTTCACTCTCCGTCTAATCCTCCACCTCCCCCTCAAGGGCCGTCCGCTATTGACTACGCGGCTCCGGGCGATCCTATCTAACGTCCTCATCGTCAGGGCTTCCCGAATGCATGAGTGAGTCAGACACCGACACCGACATCTGCCAGCGCGCCCCCCGTGGTCGGCGACATTGTACCGGCGCCAGCAGCACTGTCACTGTCCGATGTCGCACAAAAACTTTCGCCGAATCGTGCGTTCCCCTCTGTTCAGCCACCACGAGCGAGGTTTTTACTCCCTCTCGCTGCCTCAGCTGTTCGTCTCCGCGTCGCCGCGTTTTTTCCGGCCTTTCGAAACTCGTCTCTTCGAACTGATCTTCTAATTTTTCCAACAATGTATGAATCAGTGAATGGTAAATGGTTGGTAAATATACCATTTTCACGTCGAATTGGTCCCTTTTCAAATCAAATTTGGCACTTTCCAAATCAAATTGGTCCCTTTTCAAATCAAACTGGGAACTCTTCAAATCAAATTGACATTTTTCAAATCAAATTGGGCACTTTTCAAATCAAATTGGACACTTTTCACGTCAAAATGGAAACTATTCTAAGATAATTTAAGACTTTTCAAATCAAAGCGAGCTTTTTCTGCATTAAAGTGAAGACTCTCCAAAAATGTTAGAATGATTTTTTGGAAAAGTCTGCTACTACGTTCTTCGAAGTGTTAATTTACTTCCCAATAAGAGATCACATAGACTACCATAACTTTGGCTACCAGCTCAATAAAGCAACATCGATCAGAGATCACATAACTTGAATTTTATAAAATTTCATTTTTTGAGGAAAAACAATGTTTTAAAGTTTGTTTTGAACAGCAGGAAGGCAGCCATGTTATATTTCCAAAACAGAGATTGTGCCACGCCCCAGTCTGATATTTCGCGATCTTCACTTAATTGATAGCAAAATTTATGCTTGCATGGAGTTTCACACTTGCAAACGGTGCAACATCAAAAATTGTAAAAGAAACACATATCCTGACTTTCTTGCTGCATGAAAGCAGTACTCACACTATCAGTCAGATAAACATTGCGACGTACTTTCCGATGCATGGCGCGATCCAGTCTTTTGATGCACTACACGATTGCTGCCTTGCTGTGCTTTAAAGCAATAACCTGTATCGCCTGTCGCCCCGTTGATCATCGACTTGCTTGAGCGGGCGCCAGCAGCGTCTCCATTCGTTCCTGTCGCGTGCCAGAGTGCTCCAATGGACCCTCCTAGCTCGAGGGACACGAAGAGCGTCATATCGGTCGTTCAGGGCTTTCGCGAAGAAGTCCGACCGACGCGTGGGTGGGCGTCCTGGTGTTCTCTTGACATTCCGCGGATTCCAGTCGGTGACGGCTCTCGTCCAGCGGTTGTCTGCTAAGCGCATTACGTGTCCGACCCACCTAATCTTCGACAACTTGGCCCACGACTGATTTTAAAACAAAGTTTGTTTTATTACGTTTTTCAAGGCATTAAAATTGTATTAAACTATTACACTCATTTGGGGGCTGAAGTAAACAAATTTCAAAAAAAGTTTTTTAAAATTTTCCTTAGACAAAAAATTATTTTCACCATCTTGGAAAGTCTGTAGTTTAACTTGTAAGAAGCATGCTTCGATTTGGAAGACGTTCAGTTTGATTTGAAAATCCATAGGCCAGCTTAGAAGAGTGTCCAATTTGACTTGGGAAGTGTCGAATTTAACTTAAAAAGTGTCGAATTTGATTTGAAGAGTGTCCAATTCGACGTGAAAATGGTATACATCTATGATGATTGTCCACAAACCTCAGACTGACTTACATTTCTTATGCCCGTCCAGTTCTCGAATGACCGTGTTCAGTCCATCAACCAAGCGCGACCAAGCCAGGCTGGAAACGGTGCCGAATAATTTCACTCCAACACTTCGGATCCTGCTTTAGAGTTATGCTTCCACATTCATTCCCCCTTTCAAGGTTGGAACAGAATTCCTAATCTTTCTACTCTATTTCTTCGTAGGAAGAGGAACGATTTGCGAAACGATCACTTACGAAGGTACGCTTATGTCTCGACAAATTCTACACAACTTCCACTTCGAACACGCGTGGTTGCAGGACCAAATTTCGTTTTCCTAAGACAATGTTTCAACTGCAGGCATCCTTTACTACTTAAAGAGATCGTTCGAAATTTTTAAACTTTTTTAGAAGATGTGCTTCATCAAATTTTATTTCACAACTTAAAGGACTTATTGATGGGTACCCCAAAGGATGATTCATCAGGGAGCCATTGTTTATACAGTTCTACTACGCAAACATGGTGTGCGCGTCTAGCGCAGTCGGAAGAGGTGCAGGCTGTCGCGTGTAGCTGATACCAGGCTCCTGGTTCGGATTTCCAGCACAGGCTAACCAAGCTTTCTATGCGTCCGGGGTTGGTGAGTTGGTACCAGACACTTTGGAAAGGATAAAGAGCAGAGTTGTCCATCGGCTGGCTATCGCAAGCCATTGTATGGCTAAATACGCATTCAAATCGCCTCCACGACATTCCGTAGAAATGGAATGCGTGGCGCATCCTAAAATAAATTGAGTAATGCCGACCTTTATCGGTACCTTTATCCTTTGTTTTCTATCATATGATCATACATCTAGTTTTTCTAATTATTTTTTCTCATTTCATTTCTACTTTCTTCTTATTTTTTTCTAAATTTTCTAGAATAAATATTTCAGAATTCAAAAGAGTGATCGACATCTTTTCATCGTATTCATTTCCTATCCTTGATATGGATACAGAACAACGTGTCGTCTGTTCTACAACTGATTTTTCTATGGAGCTTTGCTCAATCATGCGCTACTATCTGTGTGCCAGAGTGGCCCAGTAAGCGCATCCTGCTCGGAGATCAACAATAGTATCATTAAATCTGTCATCCCGGCCGATATCATGAAGTAATCAAACATTTTACAGGCAAAGACTTTTACCTAAACATTTTGAATATTTCTGCCTTCTGTGTACCTTAACATTAACATTTTTGTTTGTTTATATACTTATTTATTTAGATATCCTTATAATAATTGGATGCTGTTGTTGGTTGTTCATGATGTAGTCGGAAACGCTGTTAATCACCGTTTGAATATATTTTTGCATATTTTTGCCTTTTATATACTTAATACATACCAATTTTTATTTCTGTTGAAGACCATATGATCTACTGTCTTATATAGATCTCGGAGTACGTTGGAGTTCGGAGAACTTCAAATTACCTTGTCCGTGACCACTTTTTTATTTGCTTCGACATAGCACACCCTTTCTCTGATCTATTACCTGTTACTACAATGATTGTCGACTTTTACGGCGGCAATGTTTGCATCCCTGCCGTGTGCCAAAGTAGTCCAACGGACTCCGCCCTCTCGAGTAGAGCGCCCGAAAACCGTCGCACATCTCATTGAAAGCTATCGGTAGGATGTATGCACAATGCCTTGTTCGGTGTCTAGACTTTTCACGTCGTCTACTGAGATTCAGAAAGAGGACTTTGTCCGCGCAGAAAGAGCGGTCACTCAAAGCTTCTTCTAATCCAATGAATATGAATATCTGTTACCTAAATCCAACCCTATGTGGTATAGGGTTAGGTTGAGCCTATTGCCTACCCTTGCCGGAGATCATCGTGCAAGCAGGGCAACATACGAGTCAACGGAGGCCATGAATCAGACGGCGATCGGCTCGCGCTTTCGGCCAACAGCAACATGTCAAGAAGACCCGTGGCCACAGCTGTTTCCCAGCCGAGGCGAACGGCTCGCGGCCGGATGGACACCGTGATGGCTCTTTGGCTGTTTTCATAGGCCATGGCCCGATGGACGGCTAAATCGTGGCGTCAGATGAACACCATACGAGGGGATGTATCGCTCAGTCACTCGTTGAATCGATTCACGGCTCGAGTTTCTTTCAAGCTAACTTACCACAGCCTTCCAACCTTTCGGGGTCAGGGTAAATGGTTCCGGGCTAGCGTGAGCAGGATTGAACTCGCCGCCTTAGTTTTTTGCATAAGCCTTTTATACGTTTCAATCTCTTCCACTACATCCCGAAGTAGGATGCGTTGCGTATCCCAGAAAGGGGCGCTTCGTCCTTTATCCTCTATCCTTGTATTAAAAATTTCTTTTTCTAAAATCCAGGTGAATTGAATTCACAGGCAGGCGTGGTAGATTATCACAGCCACCGAAAATCAGCTTTCTTACGATATTTAGTTAGCCCTTCAGAGCTTAATTTTGGCTTATATCAAAACATTTTAAAATATTTCATCACTACGCGTTGTTTTTAGCAGTTTCTCCTCTCTTGAAGATATCATAGAACGTCACGCGCTTTGAGCTTTGATTCATTGAGATGTCTTGTGTTTTGAAAAAAAAATTGAAAGGAAAGTTGCTCGTTGTATTTGGATAAGGAGAATAGAAAGCAATGCAGAACACAACTTGGCGCCAGAATTGTACAGATATTGCTGAATAGACAGGACAAGTGGACCGGTTCTTTGGCGCACTCGGTGGTAGACGACACTTGGCTGACCTGGGCGGGAACTCCGAAGCACAAGCCTGGTATTGGGTGCACGTGACAGCCGGCACCTCCTCCGACTGCGCTACACGCGCCCATATCAATCATATATGCAACGAAAAAATTGTCGTATTGACCTTGTTTTCATCCATTCTTCCTCCTTCCATATTAATAATGGGCGGATCTATCCTAGTCTGGGGGCCACATAGCTAAAAGGTATTATATGTAGCAAATCCACTTGAGACTTACCGAGCGGCTCCTACAAAACAACATGAGACCTAAACAGAAAAGTCATGAAGAAAAAAAACGAAAAAATTACATTTGTTACGGTTGTAAGCAGGCAAAGTTGTGTGTCCTCCACACCATGTTGGATCCAGGTAATAACATGTCAGGCCGCGGTCAGCACGCGGCATGCGGCTTCGTCGCCCTCCCCATCATGTTAGATCCTGGTTATAACATGTCAGCCGGCGGCCAACACGCGGCATGCCTCCATTCCGTCGCTCTTTGTCCGCCGAGACGGTTGTAAACCGCGGCGATTTTTTTTGTTTGTTCGCTCGTTTTCGGTTTCTTTTAGGTTCCAGCTCGTTCTCTAGGAGCCGCTCGGTAAGTTTCAATTCATTTTGTTGCCTACTTTTTGGTTATGTGCCCCCCCCCCCGGACTAGGATAGATCCTAATGGGCTTGATGTGCTGCAGTTTTTTTGTTCAATTTAAATTTTTTCACTAGTTCGACGAATAGCATGAGAAGCATTATATTGTATTTCTGTTACTGTTCTAAGTTTTGTTTCGTACGATTACTGCGCACCTATGAATGCAATAAATAAATAAATAAATAAATAAATATTCTGAATACCACAAGCTGATCATTCCGCACCATATGAGTCTCAAGACAGGACATTTTAACCTTTTCATCGACTCATCCCTGTTTTGAGGACTGTTTTCGAGGGTCTTAAGAGAGGGTAAGACAAGAGCACCGAGTGCATCTGCTCTGTAAGAACCGCTTCAGGAATCCTTTTATGTGTCCGACTAGGTCTCTTCGTCTACTACTGACGATTATGGCAAGACCTACCGCGAATACGCCCGTTCATTGACTGCACTCAGGCGAGTTCTATGACCCGTTTTTGCTGGCCACAAAATTGCCATCGACCACTGTTCGGCGGCATTAATTGCTGCCCGGACACGATCAGAACCGATTTCGCTCGGTTGAACGATAATGCTACTGGTTTCCTCTTCGCCGTGGTCTGTTTCTGCCTTTCTATCTATTTGCTATTTTGGCGAACTCAGCTTCTTTCTTTAGAAAAAGCTATAGTTACTAGAAATTCGTGAAGAGGTACTTGTCGCAAATATGGCCTACATGAGACATTGGGACGTGCCAGCCAATCAGATCTACTTGAATAACATGAAGAAGTAAGAACAAACAACTTGTAACGTTATTTGTTTATTGAGTAAATATTCAGCGATTACATGATAAAGCTTCTACGGATATTTAAAGAAATATATTTTTGTTTTTTGTCAAAATATTGTTTATATTCAAAATTGAAATATCATCTGAAATTAAAACAATGTTATGGAAACAATTATTATAATATAAAAATGGTTACCTTACAAAACAACAGAGAGTAACAACCAGTAATCTCTTTCCCTATTTTTTCTTTTTCTTTTTGGTTTACTCTTTTTTATAAATATATGTAAAGAGCTCTACTATACGTTACCACGTAGGATATTGGCATACCCATTATCACTGTGATGTTCATTTTATTTTTTAATTTACTTCTTTCATTTTATTTTTCAGAGCCAATCAGAGTAGCGAAAGAACTCGTTACAACCAATCAGGGTGCCCATGGCGCCCTATTTGTGGCATGCCTGTTCGATGTGGCCTGATTGGTTTGAGGTATCCCCTTCCAATGTAGGCCCCATCAGTGACAAGTACGTATAGGGTTCGAATGACATGCAGTGCATAATCCAAAGGTACAAGTCAGCATTTTGCCCAATGCGGTGAGGGAGAAAGAAACCAGCCAATCAAAGCAGAGCACTAAACACGTCCTTTTAGATGAGAATAGCCTGCGCTTTCTATCGCTATGGCTGCTGGCCGGTTGATTTTTTTCAAATATGAAGAACTTCGGTTGAATATCCAATCCAATATGTGTCGTTAATGAGGCCTACATGGGTGAGCTATGTATATTTCTGTAAATATACGTAGATAGGCGCGTGTAGCGCAGTCGGAGGAGGCGCCGGCTGTCGCGTGCACCCGACACCAGGTTCCTTTTTCGGATTTCCCGCCCAGGCCAACCATTCCACCGGGGTCGGTGAATTGGTACCAGACTTGTCTGGGAAGGATAGAGCGCTGACTTGTTCATAGACCGGCCACCGCAAGTCATTGTATGGCCAAATACGCACTCAAATCGCCTCCAGGATATCCCGTAGAAGTAGAATGCGTGGCACATCCCAAAAGGGATTGAGTAACGCCGTCCTTTATCCTTTATCCTTATACGTAGATGGCTCAGTACTCATTATCTTCGTGCTCATGGACTTATGCAGACCAAGTTGCAGCGAGCCGCTTGTGTGCCCTGGTTCGTGCCAGAGTGACCCAGTTGCTTTTTCTACATGTATCTTGTTTCCCTAGGACCGATTTCGTTGGAAACCGGTGCAGTTTTTCTTTTCTGACCTGGCTAAGCGAGAAGCATAGTTCAATTCACATCTGCTGCCCTACTCGACGTCTTTTTCTGCCGCTTTCTGCGCCTCTGAAATCTCCATATCGTTCTACCCCCCCCCCCACCCATTTAGTTGCACCCACCACTCCACCACTCATTCAACCGACCATCGAAAGAGGAGCGCTACAAGGTCAACAGCGGCGGCTGCCACTTGTCTGACTGACTCACTGGAACACGACCGTGTTTCAGTGGCGTCGAATGGGGTCGTGTCACAGTTACTTGTCGCTCTCCCACTGCCGCTGTCCTCCACTTCCAGTCGGTTCCTCTGGAATCGGGGCGGTAATTGAGGCAGTCTTCCCCTGTCCACCCTCACGCGTGCCACCACTGATCCGCTCAGTAAGCTTGGCTCGGAAGCCTAGCTGAAATCCCGCTTCCGATTCAGATACGTGCCTTTGGGAACATTCTTGTCGTTCGATTTCTGCGCTTCTGAATGAGGCCTACATTTAGGATACTCTTAGTCTTCTGAAGGCACACATACATCCTTGTCTGCGCATTCTCTATTTATTTAGCTGAAAGATTTATTCCTATTTTAAAATCATATGATTCAAATATATTCCATTAAACTATGTTCATCCAAGTGCTGGCACACTGGTTAATTCTGGCACGATTTCAGCGTGATGGTGAAAGTAGGGAGTAAACGTATGCTCTTGTACAGGAGGTCCAAGATTTATTAATAATGGCACCCAACTGGGTAATTCTGGCACACGTCGGGGGCGAGAGTAGTCTCCAGTAGTAGTCTATTGTATTGGTTCATTACAAATTTTAATAATCGGATTTGAATATCTGAAATTTGTTTTGCGAATTACTAAATTTCGAATTTTTGAAGAATCTCGTTTTTCGAATGTATTCGAATTTGGGAGCGTGTAGCGCAGTCGAAAGAGGTGCCGGCTGTAGCATGCATCTGTACCAGGTTCCTGGTTCGGATTTCCTTCCCAGACCTACCAAACTTTATCATAGGGTTTTGAAACGCGCACAAGCCATAACATTTTCTTCGCTTCCGGGTATTAGTTGAGTTTTTATTAATCAAAGAAAAGTCTCGGTTTCGCATAGTTTGAAGGAATTCAATTGCGAAACTTCGCGTCGCTAGCTACTTTTTCGTTTCAGGGCTGAGCGATTGCGTCAAACTGGTGCAGCTGACAAGGCACTCTGAAACAACTTCTTTCAAATCAGAAGATTTTTATGCGTTTCAGCACGTGTGTGTTACAACGTCTTAGTGACAAAATATAATTTTAACCTCAGTACTGATCTTCTGATGAGTGACAGCGCACTCGAGGGAAGTCCAAGCTTACACCAGCATCTCGAATCAAGATTCTTGGTTCGGACTTCTTCATTAGGTCAACCAGCAACCAGGTCTTCTATCGCTCCCCGATCGGCGAATTTGCATCAGATTTGTCTGGGAAGAAGAGAGCGTTAATGCCCTCATCGGCTGACCACCACAAGTCATTGCATGGCCAAATACGCATTCAAATCGCCTTCACTACATCCCCTAAAAGCAGAATGCGTGGCGCATCCCAGACGTATTTATAATTTATTTATTAATCACTTCACATTACTGCGTATTTGAAAAATCAATTACAATATCAACACTTTAATTCCGTGGAAGTCATTTCATTTTCATTTCTCAACGATTTATAGGAGAATACCATTTTTCCACAGAGAATACCATTTTTCCACACTCATAATTATTCTCATAGCAATTTCGCTGTATAAATCACCCGTATCACCTGTCGTCCCGTTGATCATCGACTTGCTTGAGCGGGCGCTAGCAGCGTCTCCATTCGTCCCCCTCGCGTGCCAGAGTGCTCCAATGGATCCTCCTCGCTCGAGGGACACGAAGAGCGTCATATCGGCAGTTCAGGGCTTTCACGAAGAAGTCCGACCAACGCGTTGGTGGGCGTCCTGGTGTTCTGTTGAAATCCCGCGGAATTCAGTCGGTAACGGCTCTCGGCCAGCGGGTGTCTGGGAAGCGCATTACGTGGCCGGCCCACCTAATTTTCGATAACTTGGCCCACGAGACAGCGTCTCTGATCTTCGAACGTCGGCGAAGCTCGGAACTCCGGAGGCCTTCTCTCACTTGCGTGAGTCGTGTCACTCCGAGCATCGTCGTCTCGATTCCACGCTGCGCGACGCTGATCGCGTGTTCATCCTGCTTTCGTATAGCCCAGGTCTCTGAGGCGTATGTTAGGGCAGGAAGAACAGTGGAGTCGAATAGGTGGGCACGGAGTCAGACGTTCTTCGTTTTCTTCACGACTTCTTCGACGCTCTTGAAAGCTCCCCAAGCCGCTCGTTTCCTCCTGCTCAGCTCTGGTGCTAGGTCGTTGGCCATGTTGACTTCGCGATCCAGATACACTTAGCTGGAGCATTCGGAGATGTTCGTTCCGTTGAGCGAGAATGGGGCATCAGAAACCCATTCGTTCCTCATGAACATCGTCTTCGTAAGATTCAGCTGCAGTCCAACGTTCCCACATACACGATTGAAGTCGGCCAGCATTCGGTCCGCCTGGCTGATGCTCGGTGTTATGAGCACGACGTCGTCAGCGAAGCGAAGATGGTGCAGTTGCCGGCCGTCGACTTTCACTCCCATGTGCTCCCATTCTAGTTCGCGCATGACGTTTTCGTGGCTGTATAAATAGATAAATATAAATACGGCATAGACAGAATGTAAGTAGAGAACTAATTTTTGACAAAAGAGCACGAAAGTGTTGAAATCGCGAACTGTTCCACATTCTTATACACACCAGGGGCCAGATTCATTAACGACTTACTGAAATTTAACGGATAAATTACAGCCGAAATTCCTGATAACGCCAACATTTCACCATATCGTCTATTGATAAGTCGCGTTAATTCTCGTTTGTTCAAGAATTTCGGCTATAATTTTTCCGTTAAATCTCTGTAAGTCGTTGAAGAATCCGGCCCCAGGTACTTCCTTCTAGGGCAAAAGTTGCTTGAGCAGAAAAAGCAGTCCGACTTCAGCATAGATGAGTTCTGAAGTGAAAATTGTATGCAGTCGTCGAGATTTTGTAACACATTGATACTAGAACCAGTGAACTCCTCCAGTTTTCGGATTCCACAGAATTATTAGTTCACCTGTATCACCTATCGTCCCGTTGATCATCGACTTGCTCGAGCGGGCACCAGCAGCGTCTCCATTCATCTCTCTCGCGTGCCAAAGTGATCCAATGGATCCTCCTCGCTCGAGAGACACGAAAAGCGTCATCTTCTTCTTCTTCTTCTTCTTCTTCTTCAGCGTTTGTCCCGCATCGTAGCGGGGTCCGCTATTCTGGTGTTATGACGCCACCTTTCCCGATCCAGCGCTAGATCAGGGTAAACACCAGTAATCTTCAAGTCCGCATGTAACGTATCAGCCCAGCGCTGCTTCGGGCGCCCTCTAGGCCGCTTTCCAATTACCTCGAAGTTAAGGCCTATCTTGCGGACGCTGTCTTCCTTTCCACGCAGAACGTGGCCGTACCATCGCAAGCGAGCTTCGCGCATCTTGTCGGCTATCGGCGCGACACCGAACTTCTGCCGAATAGCATCGTTTCGAATGCGGTCCATGCGCGTGACTCCAGCCGTCCAGCGCAGCATCTTCGTCTCCATGACGCTGAGGCGCGTTTCAACTTCCCTGGTCGCAGGCCAACACTCAGCGCCGTACATCGCTACTGGCCGGACGACTGCTCTGTATATCTTCGACTTCAAGCGCTCCGGTATCTTCCTATCGCAGAGCACCCCAGTCAACGAGCGCCACTTGGACCAAGCTGCACTCACGCGTGAATTCACTTCAATCATCAGTTTGCCGTCAGACGTGACTGCTGATCCCAGGTACTTAAAGACCGAAGTGCGTGGGAGCTCGATGCCGTTAACCTTGATGGAGCTGGACTCAGTAACATCCGTCGTTAGATATTCGGTCTTCTTCACGTTCAATTTGAGTCCAAACCGCTCCAAGCGATCACACCAAGCTTGCACCTCTCGCTCGAGTTCATCTTTATCTTCGCTAGCGAGCATTACGTCATCAGCATAAAGCAACGTCCAAGGGACGGGGTTCTGAAGATCTCGAGTGATGGCATCCATGACGACAACAAAGAGGAGTGGGGAAAGCGCAGAACCCTGATGTACCCCGACAGAGATGGGAAACTCCATCGAGGTTCCAGCTGCAGCTTGAACTCGACTCTTTGGACAAGAGTAGAGAATTCGCACCCACTCTATGAGCTCTTCAGGAACTCCATGATGTCGCAAGGCGTACCATATCACTTCACGCGGTACGCGGTCAAAGACCTTCTCTAAGTCGAGAAAGGCGATATGCACCGACTTCTGTTTCTCGCGGTGCTTCTCTATCAGGAGTCGGGCGGCGTGAATGGCATCAATGGTGCCACAGCCAGCCACGAAGCCGCACTGATTGCTGGACAGCTGGACGATGTCACGAATTCGTCCGTCGATAATTCGCTCAAAGATCTTCATGCTGTGCGAAAGCAAGCGAATCGGACGGTAATTGGAGCAGTCTGCAGGACTGCCCTTCTTCTTCCAAATCGGAATCGTCGTACTTTGGCGCCAACACTCAGGCACTTTTTTCTCCGCCACAACCTGATTAAAGAACTTCGCCAACCACTCAGCAGGGTACCAAAACTTCGACTTCCACAGTTCTGCTGCCACGTCGTCGGGCCCAGTCGCTTTGCTTGGCCTCATCTTCTTCAAAGCCGCTTCAATCTCCTCCACGGTGATCTTCTGAACGGGGCCGTGGGTTGGAGCCGTTGAAGGGATGGCTGGATGAGGAAATTCTACTGTAGAGATTTCCTCAAAGTAATCGCGCCATCGCTTCAATGCCTTCTTGCGGTCCATAAGAAGATGGCCGTTCTCATCATTGATGCCGAAGAACTTCTCGACGTCCTCGGTCTGGCGATGGCGATTCTTTGCGAGTCGGTACAGATACCGCTCACCATCGCGCGACTCGAGCTTCTCGTTGACATCTCCATAATGAGTGGCTTTTGCAACAGCCACTGCCTTCTTTGCAGCTTTCTTCGCTTCTTGGTACTTCCGCCAGTTATCGGCTGTCTTTTCGCCGAGAAACACGTGATATAGCGTCTTCTTCTCTCGAACTTTGGCTTTCACGTCATCTGTCCACAGCCAGGCCTGCTTGTCGACCTTCCGTCGTCCAGGCTTCGTGATGCCGAGCTCGGACCGTGCAGCGTGACGAATCGCGTCGGTGGCCTTCTCCCAAGTTTCATCGACAGTTGTCACTGTCGGTAACCGCACGCGAGAAATCACAGCTGCTTCCTTCTCTTTCATTCGCCACCACTTGATTCTTGGTGCACCGCATCGCTCGACCTGTTTCAGCCTCGGAGGGGCGATCTTTAAAGTACAGATCAGCGGTCGATGCTGTGGGGCGACCGTCTCATACGGCACGACCTTCGCGTCTGTGACAAGACTTCGGTCTCGATCCTTCACAAGGACAAAGTCTATCTGAGTCCTGGTGTTCCCACTATAGAACGAGATGAGGTGGGAATCGCGTTTGCGAAATACGGTGTTCACTATGGTGAGGTTGTGCGATTCCGCATATTCAAGGATACGCTCACCATCTGCGTTACGCGACCCGTATCCGAACCCACCATGACAGCCGTACCCGTCTTTCGTCGCGCCGACGTGCCCGTTGAGGTCACCAGCGACTATGATGACATCTTTCGACGGTACCTCTGCTGTCTTCTCATCAAGCAGGCTCCAAAACTCTTCCTTGGCTTGATCCGAGCAGCCAGTCTGCGGAGCATACGCAGAGAAGAAGTGATAGAGTCGCTTCTTCGCGGCGACAACGATCTTCATCAATCGATCGTCAAAGCGCTCGACGCTTACAATCGAGTCACGAAATCGTTCGGAGACGATTATTCCGACACCACTGGTGGTCCTGGGACTTCCACATAGAACGGCCTTGAAGCCTCGTCCTATGTCCCTTGACTTGCGGCAGGACCACCTCGTCTCCTGCACCGCACAGAAATCAACTCTTCTTCGCTCCAGTGCTTCAACCAACTCGCACGAGCGGCCCGTCAACGTACCCACATTCAGCGTTGCCACGCGGGTCCTGCTTACGTTACGGGACTTTCGGACTAACTCAGTTGCCTCCCGATGCCGTCCTCGCATCAGGGACCCTCGCATACTTTCCACACTCGCCGGGCTTTGCGAGTGCGCGTCGGCTCCCGCGGACGCCGTAGCACTATCTCGAAATCTCTTAAGCGTCATCAACCATGTGATGTGACATGGGTCTTCGTAGGCCGGCCTGTCACAAGGGCCTGTCGCCTGCAATCGAATGTCCGTGATCGGCTTAGCTCGCAGAGCGAACAGTTTCCAGTGGCACCACGTGGAGGAACGGACATCGCCACCACACGAAAAGCGTCATATTCAGGGCTTTCACGAAGAAGTCCGACCAACGCGTTGATGGGCGTCCTGGTGTTCTCTAGACATCCCGCGGAATCCAATTATTAGTTATAACGGTTATATAATGGGCGCGTGTAATATATAATGGGCGCGTGTAGCGCAGTCGGAGGAGGCGCGACTGTCGCGCACCCGATACCACGTTTCTGGTTCGGATTTCCCGCCCAGGCCAACCAAGCCTTCCATCCCTCCGGGGTCGGTGAATTGGTACCAGACTTGTCTGGGAAGGATAAAGCGCTGACTTGTTTATCGGCTGGCCACCGCAAGTCATTGTATGGCCAAATACGCATTCATGTCGCCTCCACGACATCCCGTAGAAGTAGAATGCGCTGGCGCATCCCAGAAGGGATTGAGTAACGCCGTCCTTTATCCTTTATCCTTTAACGGTTATATAATATACATATGATACTGTAGTCAGCTGTGAATAGAATTGCCAAGCTTTTTATTTATTTATTATTTATATGTTGAGGTCGTACTACAAAGTTGAAGTTTGTCGATTTCTTTACCTATAGCCAAGTGACATCTTTTGCAACACGTTTGCGGAAACCACCTGGTTTTTGAGGTGGTACATCGTTGTACCTGGACTGACTCTATTTTAAGCCATTACATCTGATTCTACTCGGAGAACTGGGGTTGCGAAGTGATTTGCTGCACACACACAGAGTGTTGCCAGCGGAAGACACATGCCCTCATGAAGAACTCGCAACAACTGTTCACTCTGCCCACTTGTTAAACTGATCCTCCATACCGGGCAAAAAACGCCTGACACCGCCACGAGATCCTGTGTCCGGCTCTAGTCTTCCCGAAGGGCCGACGACTTCGTTGCCGAATCCAGCACCGCCTCAACTTTGTTTGAATTGAAGACGTTTTTTCTTCGTTGAATAGCCGAGCTGCCTGGTCCCTGTATAGAGCGTAGAGCGGTCTTCTTTTTTTTGGGCTAGGACGTCTTAATGGCGTCACATTCTGGGGATCTTCCCTATTTTCTGGGTGGCTCATGGTTCAGGATTTGACTCAGGCAAGTTTGCGCCATGCACATTTTCACTAGAATTTTTGCCTGCTACATGATTCATACTCTAATGTCTACTCCTCCGCTGCTTATTAAAGGCTTTGTGAGAGTCGACACTGACTGTTTGTGGATGTGATTTAGGACCTTTTGCTGGTACTCCAGTTTAAAAATTAAGGAAAAAATTAAATTAGGTCAGTTTCCTAATAATTGTTTACAGCAACTTTCGAGAGCACTTGATGGATTTTACCTGCTCTTCTACAAAATGTCTTCATTTGAGTGGTGATAACTTGGCAGCTAGTAAAGATACCGAAAAAGTTAAGAGCTCGTATGAAAGCACAGGAAAATGGAACCTTTCCATCATATGAACGGTAGAGATTGCGCCATGCTACGTCTGAACTCTTGCATTTTACACTCGACTGATTGTCTCTTGCTTAAATACTTGTTCTACTACTATGCTCTACTAAATTCCGTTCTACAACTCAGAAAGCTCACTAATAGGTACCTCAAAGGATGATTTGTTAAGATTATGTTGGTTGCATTCCTTTCGCATGCAAACATATGCTTTGTTCTTCTCGTTGTATATGCCTCGTGATGCCTTTTTGGATTGCTGATTGTAAATATGTAGTTTTGTCATCCACAGACATAAACAAATAAATGAATAAATAAATAAATATCTTCTCTATGACTGATTTGTGCTTTCTTAAAAGTTTAAAACTTGAAAATGCACTGCAGGTTGCGAAAAAATGCAGGTACTGTTTGAAAGGTTCTGAGTTGCTTCTAGCAAAACTTTGGCAAATATTTAAGACGCATATGAAAGCACAAGACAACGTAGATTCTGTGACCTGCAAATGGTCAAGACTGCGCCGTGCACCCGCCTGAAACCTCGCCCTTCAGTCTCGACTGATTGTGTTTTGCTTGATTATTTGTCAGAACATCTTCATAAGGTGGCCGTATAGCCGCATAGATTGACGTGTGTTTTTAAAAAATTTAAAATTTAAAAATGCACTACAGCTTGCGTTTAAATGCAGTTCTAGTTAGAATAAATATTAGGTTGTAACGAAATAAATGACACTGAACCACTGTAAATTTAAACAGTTAATATCTCGGCTTGCAGGCAAGTTTCTTAATCGAATAAAAAACCTTCTGATTCTACACATCTTTGCCAACGTGACACAAGCTTTTTTATCCCAGTAGCATAAAAATCAGAAGTTCTGGAATCGACGAAATCTTCGAAGGCACTTTCGGCATCCTGTTGGTATTTGAATATTTTCCCTACCAAGAAGTCGCCAAGATGCTTGAAGAAATGGTAGTCTGTTGGGGAGAGGTCGGGAGAAAACGGAGGATGTGGTAGAGTTTCAATGCCCAGCTCATTCAATTTCTGCAACGTCATTCGTGCTACATGGGGGCGAGCATTGTCGTGCAAAAGGAGAACTCGCCTTCGGTTTACCAAGGCCGGCCGGATATCCTTCAACTTTTTCATCATTTCTTCAATTTCAATGCAGTACTTCTCTGCCGTGATGGATTCACCGGGAGGGAGGAAGCTGTGGTGAATAATTCCCAGCGAACACCACCATACTGTCACCATTACTTTCTTTTGGTGCAATTCCGGCTTCGCAAAAACCTTGGGCTCTCATCGCTGTCCACCCACTGTGCCGATCGTCGCCTGTTGTCGTACATTATCCATTTCTCGTCACAGGTTACGATGCGATCAAGGAATGGGTCCGTTTCGTTCCGTAGAAGCAGTGCGGACGAGATCTCATATCGTCGGTTTCTTTGCTCCCCAGACAGCTCGTGAAGCACCCATCTTTCCAGCTTTTTGGTCTTTCCAATTTCCTTCAGATGCCGGGCAGCTGTGTTGTTACTGACGCCAAGAACCTTCGCTATCTCCCTGGTACCTTTGTGTGGATCCTCCTCTACCACATCTCTTAGCTTGTCCTCATCAACATCACTATGCCTCCCACGACCTTCATGTTCTTCCAAGCTCTCATCTCCATTCCCGAACTTCTAATACCAACGACACGCCGTCCGAATTGTGGAACATCCTTGACCGAATGCGCTGTTGATCTTCTCGTCCGCCTCCTTAGCTGTAGTGCCCAGCTTGAATTCATACAAGTAAATGCCTCGGATTGCCCTTTTGTCCATCTGCAAAAAAGTCAATAAAACTCTAAAGTTTTCCCACTTTTACATAGAAAATTTGGTACTCACCGGTAGAGCAAAGTTTGCGCTTCTAAATGATATGCCACATGTTACGGTTTGTTCTTGATCAAACGCGTAAAGACGCGCCAAAAAATCGCGCGAGCCAGTGCCATTTAATTCGTTACAACCTAATAAAAAGAAAGATGGAAATGCAGGGTATACTAAAATGGCAGGTACTTTTTGAAAGGTTCTAACGTTGCTTTTAATCACGCTTTGGAAGCTATTTGACATTCACATGAAAACACAACACAGCAAAAATTCTGTGATATGCAAATGGTCAAGATTACGCCATGCATCCATTTGAAGCCTTGCGTTTCAAACTCAAGTGCTTGTGCATTGCCGAATACTTGCTGCAGTCTTGTTATTAAATGACCACATCAACCTTTGCTATGCTTCTTTTCACGTTTAGAACTTGATGTTGCACCACAACTTGTAGCAAAATCCGGCCTCATATGAAACGCCATATCGTAGCAGAATTATTTGCCGATTGTACAACGACAATCAAGTCAGGAATGGCATTCAAATCATAGTTTCAGTCGTCTCTATTGGGAGACAAAACGCGAGCTCACATCAGTTCATGCTTGCATGGTTCACACGCAGAAAGCGAACGTTGAAGTTCGTGCCGTTGAGGGCGTTGACGGCATTGTCAGCGCCCGCCTGGTCGGCGAACTCGCAGAAGCCAAATCCCCGCGGTCGGTCTCGCGGTCGTAGACGATTCTGACGTTGGTCACCTGACCGGCTTGCCTGAAGAGGTTGCCGACATCTTCCTCGCTGCACTGGTAGGGGAAGTTTCAGACATAAACGGAGCATGCAGGCTGTTGTCTATTAATTTCCTCGAGCTGTTGGAGACTTTAGGAAACAATCGATGGGAAGAAGTTTCCTCAAACTTGGGTAATTAAACATATATAATTGTTGCTATTAAAGGTTTTAGAAATGTTAAGGGTTCACATAGAGTTGTATTGCACTGCCAAGTTCTAAACGTCCAAATAGGCGATGAAGAGGTTGATGTGTTCAATTAGTAATAAGACTGTAACGAGCAGTTCACCCCGTGCACATCCAATCACATCCAATCCCTTCTGAAATGTAAGGTCTCAGACGTGTGCGTGGCGCAACCTTGGCCATTTGCACGTCAAAGATTTTTCGCTGTCCTGTGCTTTCATATTTGTTAGGTTACCCTGCATTTTTGCTGCAAGCTGTAGTATATTTCTAAGTTTTAAGCTGTAAAAAAAGCACAATTCTATCGTTACGGTTACTTTATGGAGAAATTATGAACCTATTCAAGCGGAACACAACCAAACGAATGTAAAATGCAACGTTTCGAAGGAGAGCATGGCGCAATCCTGACCATTTGCACGTCACAGACTTTTCGTTGTCCTGTGTTTTTATATGAGTCTTAAACATCTTTAAAAGTATATTAGCAGAAATTTTAGAACCACTCAAACGGTACCTGCATTTTTAGGATATCCTACATTATCCATATTTCCTTTTACTTATTATTAACTCGTACCACTGTCGGTCGATAATCGATCTGTAATCGATACGGTTTTCCCTGGCTAGCAAGCCGTTCGTCGGTCGTCATCCAGCTGGATGACGACCGACCGAGCCGTCTATGCATGCGCGAACATTGGCGGTGCAGCTGGCGACGGCTTTCCACCGAATTAGGCGGCATCGATCGGCTTTTTCCCACTCGGAAACTGCCGTTTCTCGAACGGACCCAGCATTACCCGCTAGACCACCAGCAGACGAGCGAGTCGTTCCTCTAATGGCGGTCGGCGGATAGGGTAGGGTTTCCTCCTCCTTAGTTAGAATCCTACTGTGCAGTCGTGCTATCTGCTTGACCACTGCCTTCTGAAGAGTTTTTTCTGTGCGCGTTCTGTCGTTCGGATGCCATTTGGAGGTTCTTTTTATCTCTTCGTCACGTTTACAACTTTATATTTATCTTTGGGAAAACGAGATCTTTATTTAGCTGATTGATATGCAATATGTGAGTTTAGGGCCTTTTATGATTTTAATAAATCCTTAAATAAACCATTTTTACGTCGAATTGTACACTTTTTAAATTAAATTGGATACTTTTCAGATCAAACTGGACACTATTAAGGTAAAACAGCACACTTTTCAAATCAAATTGGACACTTTTCGAATCAGATTGGACACACTTCAGGTAGAACTGAACACTTTTCAAATCAAATTGGACACTAAACCCAGTTCTAAACCTAAACCTAAGAAGAAGCTCTTTTCGACTTGCTGAGATTGCTACGGCTTTTAAAATTGAATAAAACTCTTTCAAATTCTACTATAAACTAGAACGCTCCAAAAAGGTTGGAATAATTTTTTGTCCAAGGAAAATTCTACTATACCTTTCTTCGAAGTTTTAATACATGCACCCAATAAGTTAGCACATTGTATGAAGTTTTATAAAATCTGTATTTTTTGAGGAAAGATAATGACTTAATGTTTATTTCAAACCGCAGGAATGCGGTCATTTCTAGTGCCAAAAAAGAGATTGCGCCATGCCCTCTTCCAAGGCGTTCAGATTTTTTCCCAGAAACAGAAGTTCTATGTATTTGCGTGGAATTCGACACCTGTTTACGATACAACAAAAACAACTGTAAAAAGCACACATATCATAAGTACACACATATCACTTTGTTCATGGAGGTGGGATTTATGTTATCAATCAAATAAAAGTTGCGGCGAACGTTTTGAATGCATGGCGCGATCTGGTTTTTTAAGCTCTTCGTATATCCTTGCTTGTCTCTAAGCACACGAGAGGAGCAAGCATATGGATGCTTTAGAACAAATTTTAATGTATTGCTTTTTCTAAAAATAAAATTTTTCTAAAATTATAACCTATTGAGGCAGGTAAACTAAAAAATTTCAAAGAAGGGAATACGAAATTTGCGTTGGACAAAAGATTATTCTAACCATCTTGTTGAGTCTGCAGTTTAACCGGTCTGAAGCTCATCTCGGTTTGAGACAGTTCGCTTTAACTTCAAGAGTCTTATTGAGGTCAACGTTTTAGAGAAGTTTTCTGAGAATTTTAATGAATTATCGTTGATAAGCTCTACACACCTAAAAAAAGTAATAGCACCTCACTCTTTACTGATAAGCCAGCGGGAAAGTGTCATAACAAAACCGTGAGATACAAAAAAAAAATCGGCTGTAGGCGACAAGACGAATCATTTTGAAAGAAGGCAAATATTGTAGTTTTATGTCTCTTGCTTTGTTTAAAATTAATGTGATCGTTCATCGGTGCCAAGTTTTCGACGCGTTTTCCATCGCATCACTAAGACAACAGTGTCTTCCAATTCTTCTGTCGAAGCTGCGAAGCCCAGGTTGGCCTTGTGAAGAAGACGTTCCTGGTTCCTGCACCGTGTGTGTGGTGCTTCGCCGGGTGGCAGAGTGCAGGAAGAGACGTTGGCCGAAAGGGGCTCAATCGGCAGTCATCCGATCCACCAGATGGTGTCTAACGTCCTCGAAGGCCACGGCTCGCGATTAGTGTCAATAAAAGAAGGTTAGATACCTCCATGATTCCTCAAATTTTTGCGGGTGTTGTCAGCAGACGATGTTTTTACATTCTCTTCAGGGAATGTTATTTACTTTTTTTGCTTCAAAATCCATTTCTAGAATGATTATTATGCAGTACTTTGGCATTTGGCAGTTTTTTTATTAATGTATAGTTCTTATTTTGTAGGATAGCGAAATATACAGCTTACGGTAGATTTACATCAGGCATTTGGACCATGGTTCATGAATTTTTGTTGTATAATTGTAATTTAATTAATTGTAATTGTAATTGTAATTGCAATTGTCCATGACTTCGTATGAAACACAGGTTTTCAACTAGCGCATGGCGTAACCTCTGGTCCACACATCTAAGCCTGTAAGCCTTGAAGTTTTCCTGTAGGGTGGCTGAAAAGTTCGGGCAATTTTTTGCGGTACTACTTTTGACTTTGACAATGAGGTTTTTTGTTGTTTCTCTTGATTCCGTTGTATTCCTCGCGCAATTTTGATCTAGAAAGTGTTGCTCCAGTTTTCTTTTTTTCAGTTGTGTCTGTGCTATGTCTCGTGAAAGTGAACGTCTCACCGACGTGGAGTTGCACAAGACGGGAATGAAGACCGCGGACATAGTTTGGACAACCGGCTTCAAACAAAGGACCGTCTACAAGGTTGGAAAGCGCTACAAGGAGACTGGCGGAACCTCGGACTGTCCCCACAGCGGCTGTCCCACCGCAGCGACAACGCCGGAGAACATCAACAACGTTCGTTGTCACATTCGTCGCAATTCTGAGGTATCCAAGAACAAGATGTCTACGGATCTCGGGATCAGTGGAGAACGAGTCCAACATATAGCTAGGAGGAAGCAGGGATTAAGTACCTACTAAGTTGCTTAAACTCACTTCCTCTACGACGCGATGAAAGCTGAGAGGTTGAGGAAATGCAGACGAATGCGTCGGCTGGTCGGCGGTGGTCGCTTGTCGAGGGTGCTGTTCACCGACGAGAAGATCTTCACGGTCCAGCCGGTTCAGAATCGCCGGCAATTGCTCAAAAAGGGTCACCAGAAGACGACGGCCACAAGAACCATTAGCCGCAGCCATTTTTCAGCCTGGGTGATGGTGTGGGTTGGGATATGCGGTTACGGAAAGACGCCACTGGTCTTCATGGAGCACAACATCAAAATCAACCCTGCCAGTTACCAGCAATGTGTCCTCCGCGACTTGCTGGAACCGTGGGCGACGTGCCATTTTGGCGCAACTGGATTTTCTCTTCAGCAGGACTGGACACCTGAGCATTCCGCAAAATCCAAGATTGCCGTTTGCGAGGAGCTGTTCCCAGGCTTTTGGGGCAAGGACATCTGACCATCCTACTCGCCTGATCTCAACCCGATGAATTATTTGGTGTGGTCAGTCATGGAGGAGAAGATCTCTACTACAAGATACACCACTGTGGAGCAGCTGAAAGCGACGGCGATTCGATCCTGGGGCAAGATTTCAGAAGATCAGTGTGCGACCATCGTCAGCGACTTCCCAAAGCGACTGCGATAATGTATTGAAGCCAAAGGAGGCAATTTTGTGCACTTGTTGTGAATTTTTCTGTTGTATTCTGTTGTTATTGATCTAATGAAGTTGCTATTATTTTTGTTCGTAAATCCGTTTCGTTTGCGTAGTTTTTTCGTAGTGCTGAAAAATTGCCCGAACTTTTCAGCCACCCTGTAGGTTTACTGAGTCCGCTCTTTTTCATTAAATGTAAATGACTTTCTTTTTTTCTTCAAACTCCATTTCTAAGGTGATTGTCACGAAGTTCTGTGGCATTTGGCAATCTGGAACTTGAGTCGGACTAATGTCTTCTGCATAGGATGAAGATTATGCAGCTCTGCCTTCTAGGTTTTCTTAGACTAAATGAGGTGATACTCATCAAATGATCGCATATACAGTCAGCGTCATGATCAGTATCTCTCGCCTCGTAGATAATCGATTTGCTCGAGAAGGCCTTATTGAAAGCACTATTCATCCTCGTTGCGTGCCAAAGTAGCCCAGAGAAGTCTTATCTCCAATTTCAAGCGACAAAATCAGTGTCACATCGTCGTTCGCTTCCATGAAAAAGTCCGACCGACGCGTTGGTGGGCGTCGTGGTGTCCCTTTTACATTTAGTACGATTCGCCGCTAATAACCACGACATACATAAAATGATGCGTAGGAAGACGCACGTATGGATCCATGTATCCCAATCGGAGGGGGCACATAGTGATTTGCGTCTCCAATCCCTTGCTTAGGTTTCTACGAAAGCGGCAGGGCTGTTCCGCGATACGGTCGGGCTTACCTTTAAGTGTTGGGGATATGGCTGTGTGGAGTAGGATGACGTCCGCAAGTGACACTTTAGAGTTGTCCCTCCCGACTAGGATAGATCCAGGATACCTTTTCAAGTGCGTTTGAAGCATCCCATGTATTGAAAATGCTTACTATGCCATTCACATCTGTAATAGTGTTGTTTTTTGCTTTGGCTTCGTATCTGCCGTCCTTCTTTAGTTGCTTTTCGTCTCCTGTATGAATGATTACACATTCCTTCAACTTTGTGTTAGCTACTATAGATGTGCTGTCCTAAACAAGTTCCGAAGTCTGCCATTTCTCACATCACACTTGGCAACAGGCCACTGCACTGTGACTAATTCAATCCTGGTTTGTCCTACCACATACAGGAGACACTCGACGTCTTTTCATACACCCGGGAAATCCACTCGGTTGCGACCGTCGCCGAGCGGGTATGTAACGTGGCCGACCCATCTAATCTTCGATGACCTGCTCGAATACCGACTCTGTTTCTCCAATGTCGACTAATTTCGTAACCACGAAGTGGGTGTTTAACAGTTGCCAACTGAACGCTGTTCAATTGAAATCGGCGACGAAAACAAGCCTGTCCATGTGGCGTCAATTAGCATTTTAATCAAAGAGAAGCAGAGCAGCTTTGTTTATGCCACCCGCCGAGGGAACTCCCACCTTCCCAATAATTTCGATTTTTTGTTTAATTTTTTAAAATTCCCAACTTAATAGAGAGACCTGCAAATTGTTTAAATCAGAGGTTCCTTAATTGTCATGTCTGGATAGCCTTTATTCTTCTAGTGTTTTGTTTTGTTTATTTAACAGTTTCTAGTTTTCTTCAACTGCTAGATGTTACACGTGAACTTTTTCTATTCTACTGTATATTATATTTGCTATTTTTTATTTGTTATATATGTTATATTAGCGCAGTCGGAGGAGGCGCCGGCTGTCGCGTGCACCCGATACTAGGTTCCTGGTTCGGATTTCTCGCCCAGGCCAACCAAGCCTTCCATCCCTCCGTGGTTGGTGAATTGGTACCATACTTGTCTGGGAAGGATAGAGCGCTGACTTGTTCATCGGCTGGCCACCGCAAGTCATTGTATGGTCAAATACGCATTCAAATCGCCTCCACGACATCCCGTAGAAGTAGAATGCGTGGCGCATCCCAAAAGGGATTGAGTAACGCTGTCCTTTATCCTTTTTTATCCTTTATATTATTTGTTATATTACTCTTTATTATTCTATATTACTATCCTTTGTATGTTATACTGCTATTTATTTATATTTATTCATAGCTCGTTGTTTTTTCTGCTTTACATATGGATTTTGACTGCACTTTGAATTGAAGGTGCTAGTTACGAACGTGGAGGAGGTGTGAACTCGCAGGCCAATTATCCCATCGAATGTTCCTGAATGTGAGAAGGTATGTGTACGATCGACGCCTTGATTGGCCAGAGCGCATTTGGTCGGTGCACTGATTGGTTGTGATTAGCTGGCGCGCTCTAAAATCCCAAAACCATCGAAGAATAGGTGGTCCAGCCACTCGCCGAGTGCGATGAGAGCCGTAACCCACTGAGTATCGCGGGATCTCTTAAGAACATCAGTTTGTTCATCAACGTGTTGGTCGAGCCTCTTCGTGGAAGCCTTGAATGAAAGTATGACGCTTTTGTGTCGCTCAAACGACGAGAACGACGAGAGCCTACTGGATCACTTTGACACGCGACAGGGACGAACAGAGTGTGTGGTAATTCCTACGGAGAGTTGATTGGCACGGTGCTTTATAATTTCTTTCAAATTTCCGCTTAGTGCTCTGATTAGTTTAAATCGCCGGCACATTCCTACATACTTCCCTACGTGGCCCATATTCACGACAAGGACCGAGTTAAATGTCTAAATGCCTATATCAGAATGGATCTGTGTAGCGGAATATATTTATACGTAATTTTTAATCGCTTTATTTATTTGTTTCGATGTGTTGGGATACTATGACTGACTGATGATTTGAAGATGATTGACGTATGCTATTCGTGTATCAGAGGCGCTTAGTGGCGCAGTCGGAAGAGGCGCCATCTGTCGCGTATCGGAAACAAGGTGTTCGGGGCGAAGGCCAACCAACCCTTCCACCCCTCTGGGATGGATAAATTGGAGCGCTGATGCGACAGGCTGCGGCCGCGGCGTTGTGTCCACTTTTCCATTCATATAAGTAGAACACCCGAATATCACGTTGATTCGTACTGTGAAAACGACGTGAAAACCTGGGCAAGAGGCAATTCTGTCACAAAATCTATAAATGGTAAGAAAGCGGAGATTCTGCGAAGACTTCATAGTGAACGACACCCTTGCTACAGTAGTACAAAGAGAGCAGGTGCTTTTTGCCGTGGATATTCCTATTTGGGGTGGGCTGTGGGCCTTTATCGTGAGGCAGCCACTGTTCCTGCCAGGTTGCTGTACGTTATCCACTTCTCACCCATGGCCACTATCATCTCACCAGGATACTATCTCAACGGTAGGTCGGAACGGCGCAAATGTTGTATATGGGCAGAACCGCCTCTCCCTGGGAAGTAACAAACTGCAGGTATCTCGGCCCCAATACAACTCTACGCAGAGTTAGGGGCGACGGAAGTCGCGTGTTGGCACCCTGTTGATTCACGTGCTCCAAAGCTGACGGGCGCGTGCGGGATGAGGGCCCGTATCGCGACTCATCGCAGTGCACAGGCGGCGTAGTAGGGGAGAGCTCGGGCGCACGAACGCGGGGTCGCGGGTTTGGATC
The DNA here is from genome assembly GCA_947359475.1 of Heligmosomoides polygyrus bakeri. Taxonomy (NCBI): domain Eukaryota; kingdom Metazoa; phylum Nematoda; class Chromadorea; order Rhabditida; family Heligmosomidae; genus Heligmosomoides; species Heligmosomoides polygyrus. The sequence goes on along the minus strand of OX375869.1, from coordinate 92,631,702 downwards.
CCGCCGAGTGCGTTTGTTTTGCACTTTTGTAAAATCCATGTTTATCATATAGGTAATCCACCTAGGGGTATTATAGTGTGCTATAGAGCATGTTTACATATAACATATGCTTCAAACTACAGATTAGCTAAAATGTTTACTTCTGTGTGTCACTTGTTTGAAGCCTATTTTGTGTGAAGCCATAGATATGTAACGATAGATATTTTGTGGCACTAGTTAAAAGTTCCGACTCCACCGACAAGACTTCGGTCAAAAAAAAATTTCGCTGAAACTTTGTCTAGGGGGGTTATTTGGAGTGCTGATCACGAATCTGACATCCGTTTTTCACGATTCGGCTGGATAGTATTGGTACAGGAAGGCACAGGATTACATTCTTAAAGTTTCTGCCTGTGACGGTAGGTAGAGACAGAATCGTGAAAAACGGATGTCAGATTCGTGATCATCACCCCAAATAACCCCCTAGATGAAGTTTCAGCGAAATCGGTGACCTGCCTGGACCACCCTTGTTAACGGTATGGGTGGCCTCCGACCGAATCGTGAAAAATGGATGTCAGATTCGTGATCAGCACCCCAAATAACCCCCCTGACAAAGTTTCAGCGAAAAAAATTTTTCACCGAAGTCTTCTCGATGGAGTCGGAACTTTTAACTAGTGCCACAAAATATCTATCGTTACATAGTTATAGCTTCACACAAAATAGGCTTAAAATAAGTGACACACAGAAGTGAACATTTTAGCTAATCTGTAGTTTGAAGCATATGCTATATGTAAACATGCTCTATAACACACTATAATGGAATACACTACAATTCACACCCCTAGGTGAATTACCTATATGATAAACATGGGTTTTACAAAAGTGCAAGACAAACACAGCCTGCGGGATCCAAACCCCCGACCCCGCGTTCATGAGCCAGAGCTCTTCCCTACTACGCCACCTGTGCACTGCGGCCGATTTGCGATACGAGCCCTCATCCCACGGGCGCCCGTCAGCTGCGGAGCACGTGAATAAATAGGGCGCCAGCACGCGACTTCCGTCGCCCCTAACTCTGCGCAAAGTTGTCAGTCCATACCGTCGTTCGGTAGACGGAGAGCAGAGAAGGGCAGACCTTCACATGTGAGTTTTACTCGGCGGCTGTCAGATCGGGGTACGGTATGAGAGTGCTTCGTCACAAGACCGGATCGAGTGAAGATTCATGGACGGTAGTTTTAGGAGTGCCCGTCTACCTCTCTATATCTCGTACACTTAGCCGGATCAGCTTGAACAGACGCGAGGACGACCATTGTACTTCTCAATTGAAGTAGTCCGGATCGAGCAGCATCGTCGAGGGAGAAGTCTCCTTTTGCAAACCATCGATCCCAACAATACACCGTAGCGGTGGAGGGAGACTCGAGACCCATCAGCGGCACAACCTGCTCATGGCCTCGGTTGGGTTGAAGTCGAAACGGAAGCATCGACGCAAAATAAGGTAGTCAGTTTGGCTGGACATGATAAGGCTGACGGATTTTCGTGGTCCCAGGACTAATTGGGGTTTAGATTGGAACGCAGTGGTCAACAAGTAGATTATCATTATGTATCACAAACTCTCAGAACTTTCCGGACACCCTGATATATGCAATGCGTGAAACGGGAACATTCGTAGCCACCAAAAATCCACCAAACACTGGGGTAACAAAATCGGCCATTTCACATGCAACGATCTAATGCATCATGCTCTGGTTCTTTTTTAATGTGTTTATTAATATTGGCATCTTTATTTGTTAATCATCGTTATTCATTAATATTCATTATTTATTCATATTCAGCAGTCATATTCATTATTACTGGCTCCTTTATCTGCTTCTTCTTCAATAAGTAAAAAAAAGGATAAAGGACGGCGTTATTCAATCCTCATTGGGATGCGCCACGCATTCCGCTTCTACGGGATGTCGTGGAGGCGTGTTGAATCCGCCATACAATGACTTGCGGTGGCCAGCCGATGTACAAGTCAGTGCTTTATCCTTTCTAGACAAGTCTGGTACCAATTCACCGACCCCGGAGGGATGAAATGCTTGGTTGGCCTGGGCCTGAAATCCGAACCAGGAACCTGGTATCGGGTGCAGGCGACAGTCGGCGCCTCCTCCGACTGCGCTCCACGCGCCCTCTTCTTCAATACGTATTAATATCAATATGTATTATATAATGTGCTGCACCAATACAAGTGTAGTGACGCCTCCACCTGGAGTAGAAAGGGCGTGGATTCGATTCCCGCCTGGAGCTCAAGCTTTGATCGCATCGAAGCGAATTCCCTTTCAACAGCTGATAGCTCAAATTTCTGCAGTTTTTTCACTCGTTCTTGCTCTTTTACCTCGAAAATGACTCGTGACCAGAGGTGCGAGTGTCAGAACATCCTATCCGACGAGATATTAGCACTGCCAAGGCCACCGAGTGGTCTGGGCCCTAGAAGTGCTAAAGTTTCAGCAGAGTTCTAAAGATTATTGTTCCTTCATGGGCGCCTGCAGCGTAGTCGGAGGAGCATGCTGACTGTCGCGTCATCACATACCAGGTTCTTGGTTCGTATTTTCCGCCCAATCCAACCAAGACTTCTATTTTGGGTTCGAGAATTGGTACCGCACTTGGCTGAGAAGAATAAAGTTCATCGGCTGTCCCCACAAGTTATTGTATAGCCAAATGCACATTCAAATCGTCTCCATGACTTCCCATAGAAGAGAATGCGTGGCGCATCCTAAAAGGGATTGAGTAACGGCGTCCTTTATCCTTTATTATATGATATGCTGCGCCATTACATGCGCAGTGGCGTCGCGTCCTCCTGGGGCAAATGAGGCGTGGGTTCGATTCCCGCCAGGAGCTTAAGATTTAATCGCACCGAATCCGCTTTCAACAGCCGATAGCTCAATTTGCTGCAGTCCTTCTTCTCGCTGTTCGTCTTGTATCTCGAAAATGACTCGGATTCAGAGCTTCGAAGCTCACAGCATCTTGCCCAACGAGGTAGGAGCATTGACAAGGCCACCGTTGGGTGTCTTCTGGACCCCAGAAGTGCTGGAGCCTCCACAGATTTCTAGTTGATTATTGCTCTCTCGACCATTTGTTTGTTTTACCGCCCACATGCACTTGTTCGACTGATTCAGTAAACAGTAGCGAACACGGCTCGCACAGTCCTCCACGTGGTCGGAAGTGCGAGCCGCTTTCTCTAATCCGTCAATTAGCCTCTCGTTTTCGATTTCGACCAGTCGACCAGCCAGCCAGCCGCCTGTCTGCCTGTCAGCCGAAGCACAACGATCGCTCATCAGTGCATCAGCCGACACACCCGGCATTCACCATTCGTCGTTCGTTCGCTGTTTCGTTCGCGTTTCTGTTATGAATCGCTCGGCCGTCGCCAATTCGCAATCAGAAGCGCTCTCCAGCCAGAATCGCCGTGTCATCATCATGATCTGTTTCAGTTCATGTAGAATGCCGAGCAAACCCATCATCCAACAGGCGCTATCTGTACAGTTGTCCCTGAAGGAGAAGGACATCCTGAAGGCGATCCTTGAGTTCCTCGAAATCCGTGGGCTACATATTACTCAGGTAACTCTCAATGTTAATTAATATTTTATATTTCTATTTCGATTCCTCTATTCCACAATGCGCAAGAGAGTAGTCATTTTACAATCGTAGATGTTTCTATTATTGTTATAATATTTTTATTTCCACTTCTACTTCTTTTATTGGTATTATTCACTTGTTTTCGCTTTTATTATACCACCGTAGGTAGCAGATGCTTTCTTCAGTGGTTGACTTTCTTTATGACTATATGATTTTTCTTTGCAACGTTTTTCTTCCCATACCTTTCCTCTACAAGTTCATCACATATTTTCTATAGTAAATTGCAGTAACGTGACATAGATCTTGAAAGAATAACTCCTCATTTCCTTAGTTCTTCTCCGAGCCCTGAAGAACTGAGTTACACCGAAAATCAGCCTAGGGGCTTGCTAAAAACCCTGGTTCTGCAGCTTGAAGTTTCGAGTTATTATCACTTCTATTCCTCCCATCATCTCTTTTCCTTCATATCTATTTATCTACCACTGTATATGCCATTTTCACGTCGAATTGGACACTCTTCTAGCTGTCCTAAGACTTTTGAAGTCAAAGCAAACTCTTCCAAATCGAAATGGGCTTCAGGCAGATTGAACTACTGATTGAATGAGATGGTTAGAATGGTTAGAATAATTAATGGTCAAGAAAAATTTGTAAAAATTGAAATGAGCTTTGTCTACATTAAAATAGAGACTCTCCAAAAAGGTTAGAATAATTTTTTGAAGGAAAATTCCAGCGAAAATTTCTTTGAAGTTTTAATTCACTTCCCAATAAGTGAGCACGTTGTTTGAAATTTTATAAAATTGTTATTTTCTTTGAAGAAAAGTAAATGTTTAAAACTTGTTTAAAAGGGCAAGGAGGCGGTCATTTTTAATTTCAAAAGAGATTGCACCACGACCTCTTCCAAGCGACCTCGTAATATCTATAGCGATAATAGATGGCAGAATTTTTGTTTGCATGGAGTTTCACGCCTGTAAACAATATAACAAACACAACTGTGAAGAACACACGAATTAAAATCGCAATGATCTGGTCGTGCCATATACTAGAAAAGCCAATGCACTATATGATTTCTTTTTTGTTGTTGTTTAAGACAAATTTTAGCTTAGTATTTTTTCTCAACATTATTACACCTATTGGGCAGGTGAACTAAAAAAGTTTAAAGAAAGTCATAGCAAATTATCCTTGAACAAAAAAATTATTCTAACCATCTTTTTGAGACCGTAGTTTAGTTTTGCGTGAGAAATCCAGCGCTTTATTCTTTCCAGGCAAGTCTTGTACCAATTCACCAACCTCGAGGGGTAGATGACCCGGTCGGCCTGGGCAGGAAATCCGAACCACAGACCTGGTATCGGGTGCATGCGACAGCCGTCATCTCCTCCGACTGCGCTACATGCGATCTAAGGCCATATTGCTCCACGATATTCTCAAGGAGTAGAATGGATATTAGACGCTAGTGTGGACTACATGGGAAATGGGCGTCGCACCAGGCCACTTACAAGGGAAGGGTCTGAAGCGTATGTCTGAACGGGGGGAGCGAGTCATATGAGGAGAATCCTCATCACTCAATTAGTATGAAAATGTGTTTATCTTTTGCCAAGTCGTTAAACCCATGGAGTAGAGGGTCACAATGGGATACGGCGCAGCACGCGTTTGGGGTCTCGTACGCCCGTGATGCGCCCGCAGCCAGTGGCTCGGAGCGTAGGTGGGTAGAGTGTTGACTCATGCGAGAGAACTCAAAGGTTCGGGTCCTCTGCGTTGCTGCACTTTTGCATTTCAACTGATTGGTAGAGATTTGGGGGATTCTGAGGTCTGTACCATTTCAGACGTTTTCTGTGCATTTTTCCAGCTGCGGTATTCAACATGGTGATGTATAAATGTTCAACACCAGTGAAACACAGGTACAAAGTGCATGAAGCACCACTGGGCACCTTACGGGTAGCGTATAAAGGCTACAGGCTCCTCATAGTCCGTTTCCATACATGGACCAAAGGCCTCGGGAAAATCATCCTGCTCGGATTCTCAAAGGAGACCACGTTGTGACGTCGGAAGTGGTTCAAATGAGAAACGAGGTGTGCGGATCCCGCAAATTGAGCTAAACGGCATCGATACACTCTTCCCCTCATGTCTGCCTGTCACCTGGAAATCAGAGATCTGCTGAAGGTTTTCTGGAACCTAACACCAACAATGTCTGCCGACGGTCGGATGGTGATCCACCTGCTCACGCTGAAGTGTGGCCCACCTTTAGACAAGGAATATTCGAGAGAAGAAATCAAGCTGGCCGAACGGATGGCCAGCATACTCAAGGACTTCGAAGCACGTCAACTTGGAGTTAACGAAGACGAACAGCTGGAAGTGGTGGAAGAAGAAGAGGAAGATTGGGATCCGCAAGATGAACTGATGGACGTGGAGAGGAAGCAAGCAGTGGGCACATGATAACGTTTTCGGGTGGAACCCTTGTTTCGGAGGAAAGGGTACGTCTTCAATTGGATTTCGGATGCGTGCTCATAACCATGGAGGAAGACACCGCGATTCACTACATAGGCACTTTGTACCTGTGTATCACTGGTGCTGAACATTTATCACCACGTTGAATACCACAGCGTACAGCTGGAAAAATGCGTAGAAGACGTCTGAAAATGGTATACACGTCAGAATCCCCCAAATCTCAACCAATCAATTGAAATGCGAGAATGCAGCGGCACAGAGGAACCAAACCCCTGACCTCTCTCGCATGAGTCAAGCCTCTACCCACCTGCTCCCCGAGCCACTGGCTGCGGAAGCATCTCGGGCGACAAGACCCCCAAGCGCGTGCTGCGCCGTATCCCATTGTGACCCCCTACTCCTTGGGTTTAGCGACTTGGCAAAAAATAAACACTTTTTCAAAGCAGCTGAGGGGTAAGGATTCTTCCTGTATGACTCCCTCCCCCCGTTCAGGCATACGCTTCAGACCCTTCCCTTGTCAGATCTCAACAAATGAGTGCGTTACCCAAGGGAAGTGCACGGTTGGCGCCTTTGGTCTGGTCAACAGTGATTGGTTGGAGCGTCCCCGCTTCGTATGTAGGTCACAATAGCGACTTCTGACTAGAATGTATGTTCTCTAGAGTAGAGGAACTGGTTAACCGCGTGATGCGTTTTTGCATTGTTTCTTTCCTTTTTCTCATTTTTTTCTATTGTCGCTTCCAATCTTCACTATCCTGCTTCTGTCCTCGTATATAGATGTAGCCGCGCTGCTGATTTCCCCCTCTATTACTCCTTCCCTAGGACTTCTGACAACAAATTTCCAAGAAATTTTTGACGAGACAGGATGACGGAGCAACACTGAATGCTTTCCATGAGAAATTGCTGAGCTGTGGATGTTGAGAGCGATTTCTTCCCAGATATTCATCTGATTAGAACAGAACTCTATGGGATGTTAGACGCCGATTTACTAGACACCCTCAACTGCTCAGGTCTCGATCAGCGGTCAGTGATTTGCGGAATAAATTCCGAACCTTTTCAGCTTTCACTGGAGCGCGAGACAGGTGTGATAAATGGCCAATACTCGGACGACCTGCTGTTTCTGCGGCAGCTGATCCTCGACGGACAGTGGGACAACGCGCTGGACTTTGTCGAGCCGCTGAAATCCGTGCCGGACTTTGACTTCAGGGAATTCAGGTACGGTATATCACCTAATACTGTACTAGAAGCATTGCTACCGTAAGTAGAATAGGCGATTTCAAGGTACACCATCACAAAGTACAAGTTCTTCGAGCTGCTCTGTGTGAAACTGGAGCCGGGCCCTCTACACGATAATGACTTCGCCGTTGAGGTACGGTAGCCGTTTAGCGCTTTGAAGGCTCACTCATCGGCTTAACGTCTTCAGGAACTGGTCGAATGCCTGAAGGATCTGGAGCACATCTGTCCGACACCAGAAGACTATCGTCATCTGTGTGCCCTTCTCACGCTTCCGAAACTCTCCGATCACGCCGAGTTCAAGAACTGGAACCCGTCTTCTGCTAGGGTCGAGTGCTTCCACAAGGTGAGGAAAGCCTGATAGCGGTATATGTAATTTTTGGTCGCTTTAATAATAAAAATGGCTTTCAGATTCAAGCTCTGGTCGCTCATCTACTTCCACCAACTGGCAAAGATCGAGAACGTCAGGTAGAACTAAGCACTAATTTTTTGTCCGGTGCTCGTTTTATGCAAATGGCTTGGCTACTCATTTTATTATATTTTCGTCGATTTATCTTTATTCATTTGATTTCTTTGGTTTATTACCACATTATTTTATTTTTACTCATACGTGGCGCATAATTGGCCATTTCTGAATAGAATCGATATATCTAATCGATGTCGAATGATATTGTACAAATGTTTGTAGCCTTCTTTCCGATCATCATTTTCATTTAATCCCATCTTAAATCTGATCGATAATTTCTATCAATGTTTGGGTCCGCCATTAATTTGCGTCGTGGACGGACGATAGGCAGTAACATTTTAGCCTACGTGAATAACAGCCAACATCTGCAGTCCGAGTCCAGATGGCCATTTCCGAATAAAAATCAATATTTTTAAACGATATTGAACACACATGTCGATCGATATTGTACACATTTTGTGCAGCATTCATTCATGTCATCATATTCACTTAATTCTCATCCTAAATTTGATCGATAATGTCGATCGAAATGTTTGTTTCGATGACATTATCGATCAAATTTAGATAAATTTCGATTAATTTCGCGCAGACGGACGTCGGACGGTTTTATTTTGGCCTATGCTAATACCAGCCAACGTGTGCAGACCGAGTTCAGATTACTATTTCTGAATAAAAATCAATATTTTAATCGATATTGACTGAACGATCTATATGGTATACTTGCGGTGTAACCTCCTTCCCGTTTATCGCATTCACTTAATTCACATCCCATACGTTTAATTCTGATCGGTAATGCTGACCGAAATATCTAGGCCTACCATTAATTTTGCGCGGACGGGCGACAGACGGTATTATTTTAGCCTATGTTAATGCCAGCCAACATATGCAAATCCGACTTTTGATTACCATCTTTTGGTAAAAATCGATATTTTTAATCGATATTGACTGAACGATCGATATTGTATACTTACTGTGGCCCCTCCTTTCCGGTCATCGCATTCACTTAATTCACAGCCCAAACGTTTAATTCTGATCGGTAATGCTGACCGAAATATCTAGGCCTGCCATTAATTTCGCGCGGACGGGCGACAGACGGTATTATTTTAGCCTATGTTAATGCCAGCCAACATATGCAAATCCGACTTTTGATTACCATCTCTTGATAAAAATCGATATTTTTAATCGATATTGACTGAACGATCGATATTGTATACTTGCTGTGTAACCTCCTTTCCGGTCATCGCATTCACTTAATTCACAGCCCAAACGTTTAAGTATGATGGGTGATGCTGACCGAAATATTTATGCCTGCCATTAATTTCGAGCGGACCCACAACAGAGGTGAGACACTGAGACATACCGGAGAATTAGCTCTGTTATGTTTAGTAGGATTTTTCCTACATAACTGAACTGCTAGATTGGAAAACTCTCAGAGCACTTTTGAAGTCGTCTGCTTTTTTGGTGTTCTTTTTTATTCTCCTTTCAACTTTTTATTTTTATATATAATTTCGGTTAATTCAAATCTCTTTTCTCTTCTTTCAAGTACAATCTACATATTTCAGTTTCTTTTGATCACTTTGCTGTTTTTATTTTAATTTTCTGTTTTTTTATCAATTTGATATAGCCTGGGCAGCTGCAGCTATGCCAAACAAGAAAGTCGGTCTACTTTAGGAGGAGCATCACTCCAATCACGACCGACTGATTTCCCTTGTGGCGAAAGGCGTCTTCTATGAGGGCTGTGTTGACTATTGCCAGGCTCAGGCGATCGGAGACGTCAAGGGTAGAACTGCTTCTAAACATCTTCGGAAATGATTCCGACCCGTGAAGCATCCGCATTTTAGGGATAGAAAACGGACCGCATCCAACAGACATTCTCTCAAATCGGCCACGGCTCTCGTCTACCGACTTGTCATTGATATCTTGGCTGGAGATGGTAGGACGAGATCAGTTCGCGATGCCGTTTCAACAGAAGCAGCTCGATCTTCGAATAGAACACCTTAAGTAAGCGTTTCGTGAAGCTACGTGCATACAGAAGCGAAGCGGAGCGAGGTGAGCCTTCTTCAGGAAGCCAAAACTGGAAGCACAGTGGACGGAGACAATTCTGGCAACACCGATGAAGCCCGGTGGCCACTTTCCACATTCGATGGTGCCGAATGCGAAGCTGAAATTTGCCGAGAAGATGAGCCAGTCGATGACGATGCTGCCGATGGCCGTTAGCATGACCACAAGTGAGTGTTGTCCATTCTGGTGATTCTCACTGTCGCATTATTGTCTTCAGTGAAGTCAGTCGTCGTTCAGGTGCCTTCCCCATAGTCGGCCGACCGCATCCGATGTCCCAGTCAACGGCAGCCGGCTTCTGCCTCGGTATCAGTGACGCAGGCGGTGATGCGATGGTTCAGAGCCAGATGATCGACAACATGATGGAGCTGAGCCAACTGACAAAGAGCAGCCGACCGGACGGACAGCAGCGGAATCACATCATCCAGAATCCTATGACCAGGTCTGTCTTCTGAAGAATTTTTGGTACTAAGCGGGCTGGTGCCTGCTCCATTATGAAACCATAGCCATGGAACACTCAATTAAACACGGTTTCTGTTCACTCCTCCGCTGACGCGCAGAGCTAGGCAAGGAAAGGAACTTCGGGGTGTGGCTGATCTAACTTACCTGTTTTAAGATATCTTGCCGCTGTACAGTGGGCACCAGCCCGCTTAGTACCGAATTTTTCTTCCGAAGTTCAGCTTTTAATGCGTTCAAACAAGCGAGCTTTTCAAAAATTCGAAAATTTTGAACGTAGTGGGTTATATTAGGTTGATGCACAAGTTCTCGGATATTTGAAGCGCAAAATATTTTGTTTCATCTAAAGAAGAGCGAACCAAATAAAGTAGGCACCATTAGTGTGGTCTTCTGCCAAAGTGTTGGCAGGTCGTGGACGCCTTTCCTCCAGAACGTAGCTGGCTGTTCCATGAAGAACGCTTTGAGTGCCTCTTCGACGTCGTCTCGGTTCGTGAAACGTCTGCCATCAAAATGGCGTTGTAGGCTCGAGAAATGATGGTAATCGGATGGAGCAAGGTCTGGGGTGTATGAGGGATCGGGAAGGATTGTCCAGCCGTACTGTGGTAGTTCAGTCTTCGTCGATCTTGCAATGTGTGGTCTAGCGTTGCCATGCTGGAAGTACACATTTGAGGATGGGCTTTCAACTTCCGCAGCTGACTATCGTGGACCTCCTTCGTCACTGTCACACCTTCATCCAGCAGCTCCTAGCATTCTACACCATGGACGCTCCATCACACACAAAGCATCACCTTCCTCACGTGCAAGTCGGGTTTCGAGACCTGTTCTGCTTCATCTCTTTTGTCGATCCACTAGATACGGCAGTGAACGTTAGAGTACAGTATCCACTTCTCGTCTCCAGTTATACATGAGACTGTCGAGCCAGACAGGCATCAGAAGGCATGAATTGCGAAGCTATAATTGCTGGCTGTAAGCGTATTGAAGTGACCGTCAGGAACAGTGTGCAGTGTTTTTTTAATCTCCTTCTATCGGTAGTCTGATCACGTGTTTTGACCAGTGCCTAAATTGGTGAAACTCCGGCACTATTGTACTTTACGGACTCCAGAGGACGAGGAGAGGTCGAAAAAAATTTTTCGCCCAAAATTCGCCTATGGCGTTATTTGGGGTGCTGATCACGAATCTGACATACGGTTTTCGTTTTACACTGGAGTACGGTAGATTACGGTAGGTACCGGTGACTAAGACTGCCAAGGTCATGGTCACCGATTTCGCCCAAACTTCGCCCAAGGGGTTATTTGGGGTGCTGATCACGAATCTGACATACGGTTTTCGTTTTGCGCTGGAGTACGGTAGATTACGGTAGGTACCGGTGACTAAGGCTGCCAAGGTCATGGTCACCGATTTCGCCCAAACTTCGCCCAGGGGGTTATTTGGGGTGCTGATCACGAATCTGACATACGGTTTTCGTTTTGCGCTGGAGTACGGTAGATTACGGTAGGTACCGGTAACTAAGGCTGCCAAGGTCATGGTCACCGATTTCGCCAAAACTTCGGCAGTAGGGGTTATCTGTAGTAATGATGTTTTTCATTTTGCTTAAGCCTAGAGCGGCTGTTATAGAAGATAGAGGCTGTTAAGAGGATGTTTAGTTGAGGTCAAAACTCTTGCGCCAGGCGGGACTCGAACCCGCATCTTCTGCTTTCCGGGCAGCGATGTTCGCCTTACACCACCGGCGCTGTTTGACCGAACAGAACATCCACGATATCTTCCTAGCAATCTCGCCTATCAGCACTCACCCGTGATATCGGGATGAGCCGGCCGCTGATATCAGCATGGAACCGGTTAAGCTGAAGGCCTTCGTAGAAATGATGTTTTTCATTTTGCTTAAGCCTAGAGCGGCTGTTATAGAAGATAGAGGCTGTTAAGAGGATGTTTAGTTGAGGTCAAAAACTTGCGCCAGGCGGGACTCGAACCCGCATCTTCTGCTTTCCGGGCAGCGATGTTCGCCTTACACCACCGGCGCTGTTTGACCGAACGGAACATCCACGATATCTTCCTAGCAATCTCGCCTATCAGCACTCACCCGTGATATCGGGATGAGCCGGCCGCTGATATCAGCATGGGAACCGGTTAAGCTGAAGGCCTTCGTAGAAATGATGTTTTTCATTTTGCTTAAGCCTAGAGCGGCTGTTATAGAAGATAGAGGCTGTTAAGAGGATGTTTAGTTGAGGTCAAAACTCTTGCGCCAGGCGGGACTCGAACCCGCATCTTCTGCTTTCCGGGCAGCGATGTTCGCCTTACACCACCGGCGCTGTTTGACCGAACAGAACATCCACGATATCTTCCTAGCAATCTCGCCTATCAGCACTCACCCGTGATATCGGGATGAGCCGGCCGCTGATATCAGCATGGAACCGGTTAAGCTGAAGGCCTTCGTAGAAATGATGTTTTTCATTTTGCTTAAGCCTAGAGCGGCTGTTATAGAAGATAGAGGCTGTTAAGAGGATGTTTAGTTGAGGTCAAAACTCTTGCGCCAGGCGGGACTCGAACCCGCATCTTCTGCTTTCCGGGCAGCGATGTTCGCCTTACACCACCGGCGCTGTTTGACCGAACAGAACATCCACGATATCTTCCTAGCAATCTCGCCTATCAGCACTCACCCGTGATATCGGGATGAGCCGGCCGCTGATATCAGCATGGAACCGGTTAAGCTGAAGGCCTTCGTAGAAATGATGTTTTTCATTTTGCTTAAGCCTAGAGCGGCTGTTATAGAAGATAGAGGCTGTTAAGAGGATGTTTAGTTGAGGTCAAAACTCTTGCGCCAGGCGGGACTCGAACCCGCATCTTCTGCTTTCCGGGCAGCGATGTTCGCCTTACACCACCGGCGCTGTTTGACCGAACAGAACATCCACGATATCTTCCTAGCAATCTCGCCTATCAGCACTCACCCGTGATATCGGGATGAGCCGGCCGCTGATATCAGCATGGAACCGGTTAAGCTGAAGGCCTTCGTAGAAATGATGTTTTTCATTTTGCTTAAGCCTAGAGCGGCTGTTATAGAAGATAGAGGCTGTTAAGAGGATGTTTAGTTGAGGTCAAAACTCTTGCGCCAGGCGGGACTCGAACCCGCATCTTCTGCTTTCCGGGCAGCGATGTTCGCCTTACACCACCGGCGCTGTTTGACCGAACAGAACATCCACGATATCGTCCTAGCAATCTCGCCTATCAGCACTCACCCGTGATATCGGGATGAGCCGGCCGCTGATATCAGCATGGAACCGGTTAAGCTGAAGGCCTTCGTAGAAATGATGTTTTTCATTTTGCTTAAGCCTAGAGCGGCTGTTATAGAAGATAGAGGCTGTTAAGAGGATGTTTAGTTGAGGTCAAAACTCTTGCGCCAGGCGGGACTCGAACCCGCATCTTCTGCTTTCCGGGCAGCGATGTTCGCCTTACACCACCGGCGCTGTTTGACCGAACAGAACATCCACGATATCTTCCTAGCAATCTCGCCTATCAGCACTCACCCGTGATATCGGGATGAGCCGGCCGCTGATATCAGCATGGAACCGGTT
>OX375869.1:92544136-92617705 GCA_947359475.1 Heligmosomoides polygyrus bakeri | reverse complement strand
AAAGACTCACCATCTTCTACCTCCTGCACTGCACAGAGTAGTACCACACGGTGTATTACATACAACTGCACAATACGACAATATGGGAGTACCATAGGCGAATACGAGATACCACGTAGTGACTATCCGAGGTTCAGGCGTGACCCATCGAGGCTCGCCATCATCCTGTCCAGCCGACAGCATTTAACCGACAGCAAAATGAGGGAGCGGCAAGGCTCTGTTCGAAAACCCCGGGGAAAGACGAGAGCGCGAAAGCTCGTCGCCCGGAGCCGCGCCAGTTTGAGCTCAAACAGTCGTTTTCTTTCCTTCGGGACGAACAGGTGCACTAGCAGCACCACCAACAATGGCTTCTGTCTGGATCAAGAAAAAGAAATGAAGTCGGATCGAACGGAACGGAGTGACATCGTCACAATGCTCTGCGCTTCGTGGTTTCCACATCATCCGCATGTGCTGGCTCCATGGCCGTCCCGTAGTAGACAGCTGTTAACGAGCAGGGGTGTGCGTAATTACGATTTACGATTTACGATTTTACGATTTACGGCTATTTTTGCCGATTTTTTACGATTTACGATTTACGACATTTTGGGTCGTAAATCGTAAATTTTCGTAAATGTGGTCTTTGATCAACAACCAAATGACGTCCAAATTTATGTGGTCCGGGTTATAAAGATGTGCCCACCCTAATGGTCCCCTCTTATATGTTATGTTATGTTTATTTAGGCCAACAACAAACAACAAAGTCGACAAGCGAAACACGTAGCAAAACAATGGTTGGCTATACAACAAGAAATGAAGGGAATGATATGAAGGGAATGATATAGCTCTTTACCACTCCCCTTCAGATTTGTTTTTTGATATTCAAATGTGCTACGGTGGTAGAAGACACCGTCCTGAGCACAGGGTTCTCGAATCCGACTATCAGTTTCCTAGAGAAAAAGGGATGAATATTCTAGATCCACGTCCTGTTTGGTGGTGAGGTTTAGTCAATTTGTTTATAATATATTCACGCTAAACCTAACTAATAGAATTGATGCAAATCCACTATTGAACATCATTCGTGATTGGATTCGGAAAGTTGCTACACTCGTGTGGAAAAGATAAACCACTAACGTTTCCATTGGTTTGCATTGTGCTTTATAGGGCGGAGCTTACTGATATACAAAGTGCGGTAAAACCAAGCGCGTAGCATTTCAAGAAACTCTCGAACTGGTTTTGACAGTTTTGATCCCCTTTTCGGTGATGTGGTTGAGTTTATCGTATTCACCCTATCTGATACGATGCTGCAGACTTTCGGAGCAAACGTTGGTTACAGAACTTATGAAGAGCAGCCCGAGCGAGTGCAGAGAATTACTAAATGGTAGTGCAGTATTTCAATGGTTTTCAAAGTCGGACAAGCGCAGACAAACTTGCGTAGAAATCCAGTGTTCTAGGTAGGTTTAGGCTACTCCCCTCCCCCCGCCCCGATAGTTGATATTGTCGATCGATGGTTCAGAAGTTGTGAGCACTTTTAAAATTATGAAGTGCCTACAACTAACAGAGCTTCTGAATTTGAATACTGCGCTGAGGTTATTTCTTGGAACCTTCTGTGCCACTTCCTTCCTGCTGCGGTCTATTTCACTTGCTGCGTTTAAAATGAACGTCTGCAAGCTCAAACTGATCCTGTTTTAACCTCGTCCGCGTTCTTCCCAACTCACAGATCAAATAGGATTACTTTTAAATCACACTGATACTTTCTAAATAAAAATTGTCTTGTCTATGGAATCAAACTGAGAATGCCTTAAGAAGGTTACCTTAAGGAATACGTTAACCTTGCCATTTTTAAAGCGACTACAAAAGTTGTCCAAGAAACATGGTCATTTCACCACTGACCAAAGTTCATACTGTCTTGGCGGCCAAAACTCTCTTATCCGTCTGTTATGGGAACGCTCATGGACTAATTTCAAAATGTAGAAAAGCTGAAAACTTTGGTGCGTTACACAATGGGATTGTGCCATGCGTTCACTCTGAATGCATGGCGTAATCCCGTCATATGACTCAATATGTTTGTTTGATTACTGCATGCACAGTTGCGGTTTTCTCCGCATTGGCCAGTGGTTATCCTTAAATTAAATGTTGACAGCCACTTCTCGCTGTTATAGATTAAAAATACGCAAGCTAAAAAAATTGGTGGTAAGTTAGGAATTTAATGAATATTCAAGCGATACAGGGTTTGTTGGTACATCATGCATAGGCTAAAGTAAAGTCTTTAAATCTACAGTTTTCTCGGCTGCCTTGGAACGTGTGAAATTGAATTTGAAAGATGTCATACTAGTAAGACGTGAAAAAGAAAAGTACTTTGGTAAGAAAATAGCTGAGCATGAGCTGAGAGTAACGCGACAAATAAATACTAAATCACATCTGGTTAACATTAGCAGAAAAATCCCTCTGGAAATTAATTGTACTACACTAGAAGTAAGGTGACTTACGATTTACGGTTTACAATTTACGATTACGACGGTTTTTCGTAATTACGATTTACGATTTACGAAATTTCAAATTTCATTTACGCACACCCCTGTTAACGAGGAGTACGTAGGAACGCAAGCATTGTCCACAACTAGTCACTAGAAAATCACTAGGAAAAGGAAATGTCCGCATCCTGTCCATCTAATCCTAGAAGTGTCCTGTTGTTTCTCACAATATCAATAGCTGTGGAATAATCATAACAGCACTGTAAACAACCGCTCTCCCCACCCAAAAGACTGGTGGGTCTCACTTTGTCCATGCCTCCACATGCACAATCGTAGGTTTCCTCGCTTGTCCGCATGATACTCAGTGAAATTTCGCATAGTTGGTGGTGGTCGCCCGACGTGACGAAACACAATAAAAGGGCAACAACATATACAAATAAGCGAACTACACCAAGCTGGCAGAGATAGTCTCAGGTTTCGGGTTACTCGGAGTGATCTAAAAAGAATAGTTTAGGGTGCAAATCTACAGGGCGCGGCAAAATTACCCGTGCACTAAAAAATCAATGGCATTTTCAAATCAAACTTCGCAAATCAATTCTAACTATCAAAATTATCTACTACAAACATGGCAACTCAAAGCATGCTAACAGTTTTCGAAATGATCGCCTTCAGCCTCCACACAGTCCTTAAGATGCTCGACAAACGCTTCGTATGTGGCACGCATGTGCGGTTCTTCAATTTCGTCCCAGGACCTCAAAAGCGCTTCTTTAAGAGAGTCCAAATCTGGGTGTCTGGTAGAGCAAGATTTTTTGGTTCAATCCGAGCAAAATCGCGTTGAAAGCACCAGTAGGCTTCTCCGAAGTGGGAATCGACCCACGGCTTGCGAACTTTTTCCGGGACGTCCTTGTAAATCGCTGCGTTGATTTTCAGTCCAGCTTCGACGAAAACAAATGAATCCTCCCCAAACCATAATGTACAGTACCGCCGCTAAACATTCAACCAAACGACGTTTGCGACGCAAAAAACGCTTTTTGCGTCGCAAACGTCGTTTGGTTGAATGTTTAGCGGCGGCACTGTATTGTGGCTTTTCGAACTTTCCTGAAGAGTCCTTTGGCTGTAGCATCAGCAGGCGAGTCCCCAATAATCCTCTCATTTTGGGAGATAAAGGCTGGATTCAGCGTGAACATCTTTTCATCGCTAAAGACGATGTCTCGAGGGCGTGCCACCGTAAATCGTTGCAGCAATCTTTTGCCTCTTTCCAATCTCTTCTTCATAGTGCCCGTCAAGAGTTGGCATTTCTGCAGACGATAAGGGAAGTTCTTAAGCTTTTCCCTGACTGTCCTGCTTATTGATTTTTCACTTATTCCTACGTCTTTTGCCATCTGGCGCATGGATCTCCTGGCATTCTTTCGGATTTTTTCTCTCACGAGTTTCACATTTTTCCGGTTCGTAGCTGTTGTAGGATGGACTCTTTCTTTTCTCTCATCTTCGGTTTTCAATTCCTTGCAGCGTTTTACTGTATCCTGAACCGTTCTTCCGCGAAGGGAAAGAATCTTCACAATATCTTTCGTTTTGCTTGCCGGCCTTATGAAGATTGATAGTAGTACTTCGTAGATTGAAACGCCTAACCATTTTGTACTCAAGTACGTATGGGTTCAACAATGTCCTGTAAAATATATGAGGCGAGTGAAGCGGTAAATTTCGGAGAAAAAAGCGGAAAAAATCAAAATGCTTAGGTGCACGGGTAATTTTGCCGACAAGCACGATTTTGCCATACGGCCACAAGATCTACGCCGGGACGTCGGGAGAGGCGTACTTTCTGCAATCAGAAATAGGCTAGGGAAGAGACTCAGGCGGAGAGTCGTTGGGTACACCGCCCTAAGAAAGGGTCGGGGCGAGGGGCGCGCCGAGGACAAGATGTCCGGGTCCCTGCCTTCACATGGAGGCACCGCATTTCTAACCACTTCACTTGGCCCTGCAGCTCTATTCTGAACTGATTTCGTTCTTGAGACAAGAATCAGGATCTTCTTCACATATTTGGAGGGAAAAAGTTTTCTGCTGCAGCGCCAAGGCTTTCTTCAGGAGACAGACAGACAGACTTTCTTCAGGAGACACCTTTCTTCAGACATTCTCAGTACTAAGACCTCGTCCGCATTTTCCGACAAGTACAGCAACATCTTAGCGAGATATGTCATAACAACGACGGACCATCCACTAGAAATTCCATCAACACAAGGAAAATTGTCTGATCCTTGGAAAGAGGATGGTGAGCCGGTCTTGCGCACAATAACGGATAAGGCTTCATTGTAGAACTCCTGACCGGAATAACCCATAGTCTCTAGATGAGGCGATAATTCTAGAGAGAAGAGCAATGTTTTCCTTTCCTCAACTGCCTCCATAACCGGGTTCTGCGCTCTTCGAGCGGCGAAGCGCATACGGCTGGAAAATGCGCAAAAAACGTCTCAATATCGCTTGCACGTTAGAGCCACTGAAATCTCATGGAGTCACCTGAAATGTAAGTATTGCACAATACAGGAGAACCGAACCCCCGACCTTCCTCGCACGAAGCGTCTCATCGACCACTGCGCCACGATCCGCTTGCCGGGAGAGCCACCGAGGGCTCACAGGTGGGTAAGAGATCGGTCGTATGTCAACGCCGCGGATGCCGACGCGATCTCTAAGTTAGGAGGGCGCGGACAGTAAAAGATTATAGCGAAGATTTTGTGGCCGTATGGCCCCGTGCATACTTCCCGAATTTTGCAGAGCGACGCGAAAGAATTTGAATTTCTCTGTGCTCGACGCATCGCCCATCGCTCTGCAATGGGGCGCGACGGCGATCCGTCCAGGACCAAACGCTAAACACCGCGCGCGGCGCGAAAAAGTATGCCATGCCCGCGATGGGCGCGGGAAGCCATCGCGCATGCCGACCGTTACTGTTGCGGCGGCCGCGGCGAGGTTTCCTTTTACTATTCGACCGCGTGCGGCGGAATGGTCATGAACTGAGCGCCGCGATGGCATCGCGAGATGGAAGTATGCCCCCGGCCTATGGCAAAATCATTTCTCAATTTTGCCGCACCCTGTATAACAGATACTGGATCACGCTCTAATTATTTACGTTGTGACCTAGCTCATAAATGTTATGTATTCTCATGTTTTCTGTGCCATTTGCTTTGATTTAATTAGTGTAGTTGTTTTATGTATATGGAATGAGTAAATTCAAAGTATGACAATACCGAACACATTCACGTCTTTATGAAATCGTTTAGAGCGGCGCAGCACGCATTAGAGGGGGCAGCCCATCAGTACTCAAACGCACGTACGTCGTAACGTGGCACTGCTCACGTTGTACAAAACCCGGCGCGTAGTTATGTGCAATGGATGTTGCAACGACGTAGCGATTGATCTAGGTCCTGAAACCTAGCGTGTGCGTACGCGTCAGGCTTTGTACAATGGGAGAGATGCTACGTCACCGCGGTCGACACTTACGTTCAGGTGGAAAACCTTCGGCCTGCCTCCCCCCCTCTAAGGCCTCGTGCATACTTCCCATGGCCGCGATTCCATCGCGGCGATGAGTTTTGCAGAGCGACGCAAAAGAATTTGAATTTCTCAGCGCTCGTCGCATCGCTCATCGCTCTGCACCCGCGGCGCTAAAAAGTATGCCATGCCCGCGATGGGCGCGGGAAGCCATCGCGCATGCCGACCGCCACTGTTACGGCGGCCGCGTCGAAGTCCTCTTTGACTATTCGGCCGCGTGCGGCGGAATGGCCATGAACTGAGCGCCGCGATGGCATCGCGGCGATGGAAGTATGCCCCCGGTCTAAGGCCTCGTGCATACTTCCCATCGCCGCGATGGAATCGCGGCGATGAGTTTTGCAGAGCGACGCGAAAGAATTTGAATTTCTCAGCGCTCGTCGCATCGCTCATCGCTCTGCAAGGAAGGGCGACGGCGATCCGTCCAGGACCAACGCTAAACACCGCGCGCGGCGCGAAAAAGTATGCCATGCCCGCGATGGGCGCGGGAAGCCATCGCGCATGCCGACCGCCACTGTTGCGGCGGCCGCGTCGAAGTCCTCTTTGACTATTCGGCCGCGTGCGGCGGAATGGCCATGAACTGAGCGCCGCGATGGCATCGCGGCGATGGAAGTATGCCCCCGGCCTAAAAGGGCTGTGCACACTCACCATCGATGACGCAGCTGCAATGATGAAAGATAAGGCAGAGATGTAGAGTGCGTGTCTTTGCATCAGGGGTGGCGGCGCGCTTATGGCACACTTCGCTTCACATTTGGCACTCGGCATCAACGCTTGCTTCAGCAGCTTCACATAATGAGCTCGGTCATGCCGTGAAGCTGCTTCATCGAGAGTCGCTCCGCCCCCTTTTCGACGAGCAAAAACCGGTGCCGAGTGTGTCCAGTCCTCGTGCATACTTCCCGCCGCGCGATAGAATCGCAGCGATGAGTTTTCTAGAGCGACGCGAAAGGAGGTGGAGTTTCCAGCGCTCGTCGCATCGCTCATCGCTCTGCAAGCGACGATCCACCCAGATCAGCGCTAAACACCGCGGGTCGCGCGAAAATGTATGCCATGTCTGCGATGGGCATGGCATACCTTTTCGCGCCGCGAGAACCCATCGCGCATGCCGGCCGCCACTGTCGCGGCGGCCGTGGCGGAGTTTCTTTTGACTATTCGACCGCGCGCGGGGAAAGGGTCATGAACTGAGCGCCACAATGGCATACGGATAAAGGATAAAGGACGGCGTTATTCAATCCCCTTTGGGATGCGCCACGCATTCTACTTCTACGGGATGTCGTGGGGGCGAGTTGAATGCGTATTTGGCCATACAATGACTTGCGGTGGCCAGCCGATGAACAAGTCAGCGCTCTATCCTTCCCAGACTAGTCTGGTACCAATTCACCGACCCCGGAGGGATGGAAGGCTTGGTTGGCCTGGGCGGGAAACCCGAACCAGGAACCTGGTATCGGGTGCACGCGGCAGTGGCGCCTCCTCCGACTGCGCTCCACGCGCCCACAATGTTATCACAATGGCATACCGGCGATAAAATTATGCCTCCGCCTCCTACGCACATTGCGCCCTTCGGCCACTACTGGGATTGCCCCCGATACTCTTATATAATCAAAAAAAAAAACATACAACAGAAAACAACGCAAGCTCTGTTTTATAGTCTGTAGCTGACCGTGTAGTCACTGTGAAATACGTTGTGCGCTTTAAATTTTACCGGTTGTCAAAACACTAGCCATAAATAACGTGCCCCCCACCGCTAGGATAGCTATGGCCGCATGCACACTTTGCAGCTGGCAGTGAGCAGTGGAATCTGGGCGGAGCCGGTATCCGCCCACATTCTACTGCAGCACATAAAACCGCGCCGCAGCGGCACGGCGGCGGCACGGCTGTGAAGAATGCCTGAGCTCATTCCTCGCCGCCATTGCCGCTGCGGCCGCTGCCGGCAGCATTGTGACAGTGGAAGTGTGCACCCTTCACTGCCGCCTTCGCTGCTGCAGCGAGACTCCGCCCCTCCACTCTATGCCTCAGCGTGGCTGCCGCACTGCGGAGTATGCATACGGCTTATGATAATGGGCACTGAGCTGTCAGTGGCTTTGTTAATTTGAGTGGGAGTATCACGTGGACCTCTCCCCACCCCACAACAATCAACTTGCCTCTAAAATTTTACCTGGAAAAATTGCAATTTTTTCAATCGCAAGCTGTTCCTGAAATTAATTAGCTGAAAACCTCTACACTCTGCTTCGTGAAGTTTCAGTTCTTCTTCTGCTGTTAGTGCCTGTTGAAGGATTGTCAACATCAACAAGTCCGCGAACAACCCACGAATGGGCTATCTTTTTTCCTCCAACGAACGAAACCATACTTCACCCTGATATGTAAGTTTTGTAAAGTTACTAGGTATTTATGGCCCAACGAACACAGTAGCCCTACCCAACACCTTGATTTATTCTGTCATGTATTTTAGCATTCACCTGTTTTTAGCATTCAATAAACACATTTAAGTGAGAATATCTCGGCATCGTCCCTACATGTGTCGTTGAGCAGTCCGTCAGATACAACCGCAAATACCAATGGGTTCTCTTTCGAGCACAGTTACTCCACGTAAGTATCAAAACCGCCATGAATGCGGTGTTTCCTATCGAAGCTGTGCATAACAACGATTTCCATTTCATTTCAGGACAATGTTTCAACACCTAGTCGCACCCCAAGATCCACCAAAACCTGCCGAGCACAGCAGCAGCTCCGGCTCCTACATGATATACATCATAATCGGAGCTGGAGTCCTTGTACTTCTTATACTTATCACAGTGATCGTTGTCGTCGTACTTGTCATGATCTCAAGGAAGAAGAAAGCTGCTCGAGAAAAACGTCTGGCAGCAGCACTAGATGAAGAGGAACGCAAACACAAAGAAAGAGAGGTTGGGTACACGGCACAATCCTGGAGTGATGGAAAGGACATACAGAGTGGAATACTGATTCCCTTCCATGCCTAGGCGCTCTAGATCGAAATATAAAAATATTGGGCTGGCCGAAAAGGGCTCCAGGACGTAACTCCAACGCGACGTCGCGAGCTAGCCGCATGAGACACTGCGGCGCTGAAACGTGGACGTGCGCTCGGTGAAGCATGGTTAGCCGCGGAGCACGGAATTTAGTCAATGATTACGACCCACCACCCACGATCAATAAATAATGACGATAAGAGGTATTCGCTTTGGTAGGAAGACATGTGTACGTGAAGTTACATCAGAAATGGCCTACCTCACGATCAGTTCACCGTAGGGGTAGAACACACCAGTGCTACCAAAAAATCCAGTTTCGTACAGCACCAACGGTGTGTCCTACATGGTGATCCCCCCCGAGCCTATTTGCGGCAATCTCTCTAAATGTGATACTCATTACTCAAAATGACGACGCGCCGGCTGATGCAAGAGCTGCACTGTTGCGGACGACTTTTGTTGCTTTGCTTGTAATTTTTGTGATAACTGGAATTTGCACCCCTTTTAACCCAATGAATTATTGAAAATCCTATGCTTGCTATCCTTCTTATCTCTAACAGACTTATAATAAGGAGCAATGTTCTACCAAATTCGGAAGTTCGAATATATTAATGTATTGCATCAGGTCCCTTCCAGTTTCTTCAGCCTGTGCGTTCGCCCAATGATTGATATATTACGTCATTAGCCGTCCATGTCGGAAGCAATCGGACCGCGACAACTCGTTCAATTTCGTCGCACAACGTGCGCGACGCTAGGAGGGTTCGCGCGGCGTTGGAGTTATGTCTGCCCTGCCGAAAAGTCTTAAAAAACACTCTGAAAACTTCAGAATTTTCTGGAAAAAATTCAAAAACACCGGGTCAGTGACGATCGTGTAGACGGTTCCAGAAGCTTTCGCTGTATGAGTATATAAGAGCCCGCTTCCAGTAGTCATCTTTCACGAATGGCGCCGAGACTCCAACGCGAGCACAACGGCCTCCAATATCACCGGTGCATTTGGAGCTGCAAGCTGCACCACAGAGCATCGTTGGTTCATTCGCTTTTATTTAGGAGATACGAACCTTGTAGACGGAGAGCGCAGTGGACGACCTGCTGCTATCGATGGTAATAAATTGCAGCTCGCTATCAAATCCAATCCAGAAGCAACTACGTGGCAACAGCCCTCGGCTGCACCCACTCCACCATCGAACTGCATCTCTACGCGACCTCGGCTATCAAGAAAAGTTTGACAAGATGGATTCCTCATAGGCTGACCGAGGCACATAAGCAAGTGCGAATGAACATGTGCCAGTCACTCCTCGCGCAGCGGCTTCGAAAGGAATTTTTTGAGCATCGAGTGACGTGAGATGAGAGCTGGATAGTCTGCGATAACAGCGCACGTCATGCCGTCCGGCTTCCACGCGACGCAGAACCTCCAGTCCAGCTGAAGCCAAACCCAATCGGTATATGTCGCGAAGACTGACAGCATTGGGGGATGAGGAGCCCAATCCAATCAGACCGCGTTGGATGGCCGTGCCATTGAGGGAGGGTGTGTACAGTCGGTACCCAGATCGGCTGGCATGTGTTCGGTCTGTGTTCTTTGGTCATTGTTTGTTGGCGCGCTCCCACCTACGAATGCTGTTCACCTTCACGACATGTACCGGCGAAAAAGATCAAGTGTCCACCTGATGCACGACCACACGTTGCGTCGACAACTGGTTAGAAGGTAGCAGAGCTTGGCTGCATCCGGTAGCCCATCCCCCGTATTCGCCGGATCTTGCGTAATCGGACTAGCTTCTGTTTGGACCACTGAAGCATCATCTGAGAGGGAAAAACTTGAAAGGTATTATGACCTCAAAACGGCAGTCGACAACTTCTTCAAGTCGTGATCCGCTGGTTTCTGAACGAAAGGAATCAGCGATTTGCCGAGCAGATGGCAGAAGATTATATTACTCTGTGATGAATATATTGTTGATTCCTCTCCTGCATTTCGAAAATTGTGGTTTAATAAAGGAAGATTTTTTGTTTCAAGACTTTTCGGCCAGCCTAATAGAAACCATTACGAGTTCAAGACAACACGATTTAGGCTGAAAAGAAAAGCAAAGAATTAGCCGAAGAACGAAAACAGGATGAAGAAGAGATCGAGAAAGAAGTAGGTCGTTACTATTTTATTTATTTATTATTTATTACAATGCACATACTTGTGCGCCATAAAGAATATATATATGCAATATAGATATCTAGATATGTAGGCAATATAGTCGTTATAATCGCGAGAACAGTCGAGCAATATGGATATAGGTAGTGTCGTCGTTATAGTCCGCGAGAATAATTGAACACTATCGATATAAATATCGGAGCCCATGAGCGTAATAGAGCAATTTCGGGAACGTAATTATTGTAGCTTGTCTTCTTCTTCTAATGATTTCTTGTTTTCTTCGTATAACAGCATACATGAAGAGCGAACGTCATGCTTCATATGTCGGGATAATCAGGATCTCTTCACTATATTTGTGCGTTATAAATTGTATATATAATATGTAGATATATAAGTAGTATAGTCGTTATAATCGCGAGAACAGTCGAGCAATATAGATATAGATAGTGTCGTCAGAATATAGAATAGAATAGCAATATAGATATAGATATAGATAGTGTCGTCATTATAGTCCGTGAGAATGATTAAACACTGTCGAGATAAGTACCGGAGCCCATATTATTATTTATGTGAGTTTTTCGCCGATAAAAGAATAGAATGGCAGTGCAATCTCTGGAGTAGGCTAACGTATTTCCCCACCAACGAACGCTGAATCATAAAAAAATGTAACATTCGTATCATTATATAAATAACAGTCGATAGGTAGCTTCTATCGAATCCGAAGCGGAGATTCTACTTGCATTTAGGCTCGCTATCGGCAAGATGTACTTACAACTATGATGCCATCTTTCGTCGGTACCTCTGCCGTCTTCTCGTCAAGCAGGCTCCAAAACTCTCCCCTGGCTTGATCGGAGCAGCCAGCCTGCAGAGCATACAAAGAGAAGAAATGATTAGCGAGAAGTTGCTTCTTAGCGGTGACAACGATCTTCATCAATCGATTGTGAAAGCGCTCGACGCTTACAATCGAGTCACGAAATCATTCGGAGACGATTATTCCGACACCACTGGTGGTCCTGGGACTTCCACAAAGAACGGCATTGACGCCCGGGACTTTCGGACTAGCTCAGTTACCCCCGATGCCGTTCTCGCACCAGGAACCCTCGCATACCTGCACTTTGCCAGTGCGCGTCGGCTCCCGCGGACGTCATAGCTCGAAAAAATGACTCATCAAACACCATGTGATGTGACATGGGATCCATATAGGCCGGCCTTCCACAACGGACTGTCGCCTGCAATCGAGTGTCCGTGTTTGGCTTAGCTCACAAAGCGAGCAGCTTCCAGTGACACCACGCGGACGAACGGACATCACCACCACAAAACTTCAACTAAAAAGCTGAAAAAATACAAGACAATCTTCTGCCAAGAGGACGAACCTATTACGGTTACTGAAATCACATTAAACTTTGGAAAAATTAGGACGTTAAAATTTTTCCATTATAAGTAAAACAGTGATGGAGACACAGGGTCTTTAATCTTCGACAAACGCTTCACCCTGTTGGGAACCTGGTGAGAGCTTCCCCGGTTTCACCGAGACTGAACCGAAAGAATTTGTATCGCCCTCGGGAGGAGAAGGCCAGAAAAAGGCCTGGCGGTCCTCACCCCCCCCCCACCCCCAAGGCGAGCTCGGGTGCTCTTCCTTGCTCCTCTATGTCCTTTTCCCGTCCGTATGCTATCCTCCCAGGCTGTCCAATAATTCCTGTCCGAACATTTTCAAAAGTCTATAATTTTCCTTAGAAGTGTTATAATATCTGGCAACTGTAAAAGGCTTCTAGAAGGTTCTCCAGAGTTCCACGCTAGGGGTATATAGGGCGCAGTCGCCGCGTCTAGCTACCAGTACAAGCTAAAATGGACCAAGGTCGAATTCGTACGTTCGTGAACTACGAGTGGCTGCTGGGCAACGACACGGGCACCGCGGTCGCCAACATCTGCAGAGCGTGCAAGGAGGATGCAGTGTCCCAACGCACAGTCAGGCGCTGGTTCAATCGTTTCGAGACCGGCGACACTAGCCTCGAGGACAGGGAACACCCGCTGAAGATCATGCTCTGCTGCTGGTGAGACGCCAAGGGCATGCTGTACTTCGAGCTGCTCCCGCAAGGCAATACGGTCACCGCCTCCATCTACACCGATCAGCTCGAGAAACTAGCCGCCGCCGCCCGAGAAAAGCGTCCCCGACGGGCCTCGGTCCACCTGCTGCACGACAACGCGCGCCCCCACGTGGCGAAGGAGACCCAGCAGAAGTTGGCGACGCTCGGCTGGGAGACGGTTGCCCATCCGCCGTATCCCCCGGACCTCGCCCTCTCCGACTACCACTTGTTCCGCCCGCTGAAGCACCATTTGGCCGGAAGAAAATTCACCAACTACGACAACCTCAAATCCGACATCGCGGACTTCTTCGGGTCGCAGCCCCCGGAGTTCTGGGCGAAGGGCATCGGCTACCTGCCCAATCGATGGGCCACTGTTGTGGATAATTGTGGTGATTATATTGTTGATTAGACTTGTTTTTCAATAAAGTTGAAAAAATTAAAAATGGTGAAATTTTCGGACAAGAATTATTGGACAGCCTGGTACATAGCTAGAATTGTAATCGTTTAATATAAGTCATCTTCTACTCTTCATGCACGTTCCTATGGCGTAGTCCGTATTCCATACACATCCAGATAAACTCATATAAAAGAAGCGTGTTATGTTGGATATTAGGTTGTTCGGAAAGTTCTCAGCATTTTGTATCACTATTTTTTATTCGTCTATTATCAAGTGAAAATTCAACTTGCATTAATGCTATTTTCTGTACAGAATTTTTCGCTCTATCTGACTAAATAATTTATGTTTCAATATTGCTTAACATTACTGTTCTTGGAGGGCTTATTAAAGTATATCAAATTTCGAACAATATTTGATTTTAACTTCAAATTGGCACCATCGCAGCCGAAACAGCTCGACAAATCAATCAAGTGTGGAGTCCTAGTAGTGTTGGAGAAAGCGCTGTGCGCCAGTGGTCCAGTAGATTTCGGCCGGAGGAGATTTCAGCCTCGAAGACGACCCCCGTAGAGGTCGACCTACAGCAGTCCTGGACGACGAGTTGAAGGAATTGGTGGAAGCTGAACCACCCTAAACAGTTCGTGGGATCGCAGGAGAGCTAGACGTCAATAAACCTACTGTTGCGAATGGTTTGAAACGCCCTGGGAAGGTGAAAAAGCTCGAAAAATGGGTGCCCCACGAATTGAGTGAGCCACAAAAAATCTCTTGCTTCGAGATTTGTTCTCCTCTATTTTACGCAACAAAACTGACTCGTTTTTGGAACGAATCATCATTTGTGATGAGAAGTGGATTCTGTGTGATAACAGGAAACATTCCGGGCAGTGGTTGCACGCCGGCGAACCCGCTAGGCATTTTCCAAAGGCGAACCTCCACCAAAAAAGGTATTGATCACTGTGGTGGTCGGCGGCCGGTGTGATCGATTAAAACTTTTTGGCACCAGGCCAAACGATCACAGCAGAGTCCTACTGTAATGAAATCGACAAAGTGCACCGAAAATTGCGTCAACTTCAGCCAGCATCGGTCAACAGAAAAGGCCTGGTACTTTTGCACGATAACACCCGCCCACACGTTTCATAAATCACTACTCAAAAACTGAACGAGTTAAGGGTTGAAATTCTGCCTCACCCGCCATGTTCTGCAGACCTCTCACCAAGCGACTATCACCTTATCAACCACTTTCAGAACTTTCTCGCTGGTAAAACCTTCACCAATCAGGACCAAGCCAAAACAGCTTTCGTGAATTTTGCTGAATCTCGACCACCTATTTTTTGCTGATGGACTAAGTCGACAGGTGGTTCATTGGCAAAAGTGTGCTGATTCGAACAGTGCTTACTTCGACTAAATCCGATGAGATTAGAGAAAGTTATGCTATTCCAAAGTGGGTGCTTATCTCGACTAAATCCGACAGGATTTGAGAAGGTTATGGTAGTTCCAAGTGAAGCATTCAAAACACTGAGAACTTTCCGGACAACCTACTATTTGCTCTATGTTATAGCAATCGCTATACATTCAAATATTTAGATGTACACCCTAGCTGGGCATTTCAAGCCAAATCGCCCTCAATACCGCGGATTTCATCAATGTCAACATGTCGCGTGGCTGGATTTTGGATCTTGGGAAGAGGGCTCACTAAACTGTTGAAGTCACAGCCAACAGACAGGGTTACTGTAGGAACTTCAAGACTGTTGATATTTACAAAGGATTCGCACACGAGACCAATAGACAACATGAGCAAGGCGCAAATCAATGATATATTCAAGAAGTTGCTCCTGCTGGGTACCAATCCTTTACAATATTCCCTTGGCCTCATGTGCAGAGGCAGAACAGTTCTATGTACCTTCGCCTGATCTCTTTTCTCTATATTTTGTAATGAAACAAGCTTTAGGAAGAAGCTGATAAAAAGAAAAAGAAGAAAAAGAAAAAGAAGAAAAAAGGCGGTGATGGAGATGTGGGTTTCAAACACATCCTTTTCTCCCAAAAGTTTCATGCAAAATGCAAAACAACGACTCTCCACACTCTTTTCGAGTGAGTACAGTGCGATGTACATTCATCCTCCCTCTCAATACGCTTCAGAATTCAAAATGGCCTCTTCACCACATTCTTCTGCAAAACCGCACTCGGGTGTTCCCAAAAAATTGAAATGACGACTACTGAAAGCGATCTGCATCTGTATGTAGAGGCCGTGCTAATGTAGACATGGTTTCAGAAGGGCGAGAACTCCAAGTTCTTCAACATCGACCAACTGATGATGGCTCTGAATCACGAGAAGATGGACGAGGTGATGATGGATAAGACTGCGGACGCTAATCCGAAAGACGTGAACAAGATGGTGAAGGAGCTGCAGGAGAAACGCATGCAGAAAATGATGTCGAATGAGAACGGATGAAACCGTGCGACTGCTGATAAAAGTGTCGATGAGTACAGAAAATAAGACGGTCGATTATCACAGCTATTCTCTCGCTTAATAAACTGAAAAGTAGCTACGATGTACTGTAGTGTACTCACTGAATGAACTAAAAACAGGCGGGATACATCCTGGTAAAGGGTTAGGGCCACATTTTACTCTGCCTGTTTGATAACAGCGGTGACACTGACAGAGGAAACCCATGAACTTGCCCCAAAGATTCTCAACGTGACCTATATGGTCTTGTAGAGCATCGGACGAGAATCACAGATCTGTGCTTCGTTTTTGCTACGGGCTACTGAGTGGCCCAAAAATGGCAAAAACGACATCGCTTCAGTGCGAGCTGATAAGGCAAAAGTGACGCCTAGGCCCTGGCGTGCTCAGAACTTGACCTACAAAAGTTTGAAGCTCAAATTAAAGTTTGATTACACATAGTAATATGATAATTTCCTACGTTTCCTAGACGAAGCTGCAGTGTACATTCAAGTGATTCATTTGCAATGGTGTCTGCTGCAATTGGATGGTCGAGTGGGTAACGTGGCGGACTTACGGGAAGCGGTTCGAGGGTTCGAACCCAGGCGGGTCAGGGCGGTTTGCTCTGTGGAGTGCGCCTATTTTTGCAAATAACGAGTACATTTTGGCTTCGGTATGGTACCTTCTTCTCTTCTTAAACCTGTTGTCAGATGTGGAAAAAGCTGGTTTTGTCATGTGGAGTGATGTCGCGCGTCCATTAAGATAGATTGACGATAGAGCACTTGCACTCACTCCCTCAATTCTGGTGGTCGAAAAAGATTTTCGTCCAAAATTCAGAGGGTGATTTGGGATGCAGTCACCAATCTGTTAAAAAATTTTCGGTGAAACGATGGATGGCAGAAAGTTGTGGGCATGTATAAGTAAAGGGTTGTACGCAGAATAACCGGCACTGCTTCCTTTCACGACCCCAGAGGTCGAAGAGAGGTCGAAAGAAAAAATTTCGCTCAAACATCGCCTACGGAGGTTATTTGGGGTGCTGATTGCGGATATGATACCTGTGATACCTGTTTTCAAAATTTCGGCATATTACGGCAGGTTACGGTAGATGAAGGATAAAGAATAAAGGACGGTGTTATTCAATCCCCTTTGGGATGCGCCACGCATTCTACTTCTACGGGATGTCGTGGAAGCGAGATGAATGCGTATTTGTCCATAAAATGACTTGCGGTGGCCATCTGATGAACAAGTCAGCGCTTTATCCTTCCCAGACAAGTCTGGTACCAATTCACCGATCCCAAAGGGATGGAAGGTTTGGTTGACCTAGGCGGGAAATCCGAACCAGGAACCTGGTATCGGGTGCAGGCGACAACCGGCGCCTCCTCCGACTGCGCTCCACGCGCCACGGTAGATATGGATGAGTAAAGCTGTCCACTTTAGTGGAATCGATTTTTCCTCCATTGTGGTCAGACTTACTTTTTAACCTTCGACTTCAACCTGTGATGGAAAGTACTGCAAGCAGAGTAATAATTTTAAAAAAAGAGTGGCAGATTCGAGGTCAACAGCTTAAATGATTCCCATAGGCGAAGTCTGGGCGAAATAGGTAGTCATGGCTTCGCCACCTTTATTCACCACTACTCAAATACGATACCATACCGCAGCCAAAATGTACTCTTCAGTTGCAAAAATGGAAGCAGATCACAGAGCAAATCCCGTAACCTCCTCCGGAGTCGGACCCTAGAACCCCCTCCCGCAAGTCCGAATCGCGATATTTGCTCCGAAATCAAAGCTTATTGTAGAAGGCAGGCTCGTTTTCAGATATGTCTGCACCGAGTAATATATTATACTCATTGGCCTTTCGGGCAGCCAGCAGCACCAGTAGCAGGTGTTTTCGGCCAAAAATGTTTGCTTACAAATGGCTCCACTAATGAGGACGACAGCAGGTAATACTATCCGTCAGGCGAAAATAACCAGCATAACTGAGATCTCACTTAGGGATTAAGTAAGCACTGCGCATGTCTGATATGCTCAGAACGGCAACCGAACGTTTTGAGGGGCAAGGATCCTTTGACTATGGGAAATTTTGTTGATTAGAAAGGATGAACAACTTTTTGCCTAGCACGGTATTATATGACGGGAAAGTGGTGCATTACTACCTACTATTAGGTTGTCCGGAAAGTTCTCAGCGTTTTGAGTGCTTCACTTTGAACTAGCACAACTTTCTCAAATCCCATCAGATTGAGTCGAAATAAGCACCGTTCGAATCAGCACACTTTTGCCAACGGACCACCTCGACTTACTCCATCAGTGAAAAAATAGGTGGTCGAGATTCGACAAAATCCACGAAAGCTGTTTTGGCCTGGTCTTGATTGGCGAAGGTTTTACCAGCGAGAAGGTTCTAAAAGTGTTTGAAAAGGTGGTAGTCGGTTGGTGAGAGGTCTAAAGAATATGGCGGGTGAGGGAGAACTTCAACCCTTAATTCTTTCAATTTTCGAATGGTGATTTGTGAAACGTGTGGGCGGGCGTTATCGTGCTAAAGAATCGGGCCTCTTCTGTTGGCCAATACTGGTTGAAGTTGACACAATTTTCGGTGCATATCGTCGAATTCCTTACAGCAGGACTCTGCTGTGATCGTTTGACCTGGTACGAGAAAGTTGTAATGGATCGCACCAGCCGCCGACCACCCCTGGGTCCATCATCGGTACATGTCGCGTAGGTGAGCAGCACTGGTAAGTAATAGCTAATAGTAACCAAACAGAGCACGATCCGAACACATGCCAGCCCATCAGGGTACTAACTGTTCATGCGCTCTCTGAATGGCATTCCCATTCAATGCGGTCTGATTGGTTTAGGCGTTCCCACCTACCAATGCTGCTCACCTACGCGACATGATCCTCGACCGCTACGGGGGTCATCTTCGAGGCTGGAATCTACGGTCCGAAATTTACTGAACCACTGGCGCACAGTGCCTTCTCCAACACTATTAGGCCCCCACACTTGATTGATTTCTCGAGCTGACTCAACTGCGGATTGTCCCAAATTGAAGTCAAAATAATACATCGTTCGGAACTGCTCCTTCGACATACTTCAATAAGCTCATCAAGAACAGAAATATAAAACAACGCTGAACAACGTTAAACTATTTAGTCAGATTGAGCGAAAAATTCTGTACAGAAGGTGGCATCAATGCTCAATGCAGGTTGAATGTCTACTTAATAATAGACGAATGAAAAATAGTAACACAAAACGCTGAGAACCTTCCGCATAACCTAATAAAACCCGAAAAATTCGAGCTAAAATCTGCCTTTGCTAAAATCCAAAGAGCACGACACCCCCCCCCCCCCCTCCCATAAAGCCGTGTCATAGTACGACCCTCTTTTATTCTCCAACCTTAAGCTTGAGCATGATCCAAACAATCCTTGCACCACGGGAACCCCTCGGGAAGATAGATAGAAACTAGGTCCGCTATATATAGTAGAATAAGACTCGGCGCCAGTCGCCTTTTTGTGAATGCGCCACGCACTCTACTTCTACCTTCAAAGCCACTGGATTGTTTTAGGCCTGCACAATAAATTGCGGTGGCCAGCCGATGAATACTCTGCGTTTTTGCCTTCCCATGCAAGTCCAGAACCAATATGACGACCTCGGAGCGATGGTAGGCTCCACAGGCCTGGGCAAAAGTTCGAACCAACGGAGGTCATGCGACGGCCTGCGCCTCCTCCGATTGTGCTACCATGCGCCCACAAGTATGACACACTTCTTTAAAATACTTCATTCAGCTCTACTAGCAATTCAGTGACAATCTTATGGTCCATGGACACCTTACCTAACTTCTGAATCTCTAACATAATACAACCTCAGCAAGCATACTCTATTCCATCAGACAGATACGGAGCCGGATACTCTTCGGGCTTTCGCCAGCTCTTCGCCAGCGGATCGTCGGAGCGGACGACGTCGTAGTAGCCGCGGTACCATGGTTTCTGGTCTTGAATGCCGTACTTGTGCAGCTTGTATATGGCGACGATCACCGTCGCCACGCCGAACGTCGAATACATGATCGTCTGCTCTGGATAGGTCTTCAGC
Organism: Heligmosomoides polygyrus bakeri; assembly: GCA_947359475.1. NCBI lineage: Eukaryota > Metazoa > Nematoda > Chromadorea > Rhabditida > Heligmosomidae > Heligmosomoides > Heligmosomoides polygyrus. The sequence goes on along the minus strand of OX375869.1, from coordinate 92,597,617 downwards.
ATCCGGTGCGGCAGCGCCTTCCAATATCTGATGATTCTGGTAGTGCGAGACACATGGAACATCGGCATGGCGCCGCCTGAAAGAAATCTTGGAGGGAAACAACGAACGCTGGGGGCTTTCCTAGTTGCGGAAGACACACTGAAACGAAAGTACACGCTATTGAATGCGTCAAAACTGCAGAAGCCATTTGGAGCGAGGCTCCGTTTATACTTCCACAGCCGGGTGACACGATTCAAAAGGCCCCGTTTATACTTCCGACGCCGAGCGACGCGACAGCATGTAAAGTGGCCAAATCGATCAATCGTGTCGTTCAATCAATATGGCGACTATACATGGCGTCGCGTCGCTCGGCGTCGAAGTATAAACGGGGCAAAACGGAGCGGTGCGTACATTCGCGCCACGCCGTCTTGGACGACGATGAGCACTCCGAATTTCGGGCGACGCGGTCACGAAATTACGCCCTATACTTTATACTTCTGACGCCGAGCGACGCGACGCCTTAGGCCTATGTTATACTTCCGCTACGAAGTGCGAGCAGCCTGCGCAACCCTGTTGCTGACAACAGCGTCGCCGAAGTACAATATAGACCAAAATTGATCGAAAGCGTCGCTCAATCAATGTGGCCACAATACGGGGCGTCGCGTCGCTCGGCGTCGGAAGTATAAACGGGGCCTTACGCACGGTTGCGTTTCGCGTTTAGATAGTAAGAGCCCGTTTATACTTTGACGCTGAGCGACGCAACACCATGTATGGTGGCCATACTGATTTAGCGAGGCGATCGATCAATTTGGCCGTTTTACATGCCGTCGCGTCGGTCGGCGTCGGAAGTATAAAGGCCCCACAGAGTTCTGCGGCAGCGCCGCGGCCCTATGCTTAACCATAGGGCAGAGACGCAGAGCTCGCCGCCGGCGGCGTCCCTGCCCTATCCTTAACCATTGCGGCGAGTGGCGTTGCCGCAGAACTCTGTGGGCCTTTAAGGGGTCGTTTAGTGTGCGCGCGGCGCGCGACGCGATGCCATATGTACTGGCCGAATCGATCGATCGCGTCGCTCAATCAATTTGGCCACTACGCATGCATCGCGTCGCGCGTCACCCGCACACTAAACAATTCCTAATCGGGGCCTAACGCGATCCGACGCTGAGCGGCGTGATTGGTCGCGAGTTCACGCGGTTCATTCCGGCCGGCTGGCGTCGATGCGATCCGACGCTGAGCGGCGTGATTGGATGCGAGTTCACGCGGTTCATTCCGGCCGGCTGGCGTCGACGCGATCAATCAATTTGGCCTCAACGCATAGCCATCGTGTCGCTTGGCGTCGAAGTATAAACGAAGCCGTACGCCACATGGCGTCTGCAGTATTCATTCGCCTATAAGGTGCTCTTCGAAATCAGAAAGAGCTAACACAAATCACAAACGAGGCAGATAACAGAGGAACATTCACCTCGAACCTAGTCTCGCAGCATCAATAAATCCTTTATACATCGTAACGAAGATATTCACACGGTAAACAAATAACAACTACTTTAACTAAAACTATTCTTCTAGTCGTTGCTGCTGCTGCGGCTCACGATGCTGCTGTTGCTCAAGGAGGTATTCGGTTGCCGTCACTCTACTCGTCTTGTGCTTCGAGAATTCCGGATTCGGCAACTGCGTCGAGTTCATCCGCGGCGACAACCACGTCATCGGGGTCCATTCTCCCTGAAAACGCAGCTGTTCAGAAGAATTCCCACAAAACCATCAGAAATTCTGTCAATTGCGGGAATATGTCCAAATATGAGACAAGTCTAGGTGACGGCCAATGATAACAACGTCCTAAAATAGCTTAGAAATTGGATTCCAATACTATTTGTGAACGTGCGGAATTTAAAGTTTTAATTTGGAAGGCATGCAGAGTTGTTCACCCATCTCCTTCAAAATTATACATATTACGCATACAAAAAACTAAAAACAGAGGTCTTTCAGACTATTATGATGTCTTCTTAAGCTGCTGACCAAGATTGATATCGGCTTTATTGAGGCCAACGTTTCGGCGTCTTCGCCTTCTTCAGAGCCTGGAAAAGTCGAAATCATTCACGACACTACTCCTCCAAACACCATTTCACCTTACAGGGTACTTTTCTTGAGGATACTAGAGACAAGATCGGGATGGGAGTTTGCAAGAGACGACTAACCTTTAGACAGTGAACAAAAATCGTTTTCTCGGGGAGTGGCACTTAGTATTGCAGAAGCAAACGGGTACCCAACGCAACATTGGCATAAAGGCCCCCACAGAGTTCTGCGGCAGCGCCGCGGCCCTATGCTTAACCATAGGGCAGAGACGCAGAGCTCGCCGCCGGCGGCGTCCCTGCCCTATCCTTAACCATAGCGGCGAGCGGCGTTGCCGCAGAACTCTGTGGGGGCCTTAAGGGACGAGGGGTGGAAGCCAGCACCCCGGTACGCTGCGAGGAACAGCGCGGAAAAGTACCCTTCTACGTGCCCTTCATTTCGGACGACATGAGCGCGGAAATACGCAGATGTCTCCGTCTGGCTGATCTTCAGGATGCGATGAGGATAATTGATGTCCCTCCCAGGTCCCTGAAGGGACAACTGGTTCGGAATCGGTTCTATGACAAGACGTGTCCCACACCGTCCTGCGTAGTGTGCCCCAAGGGGGAATGCATGACAGCTGGTGTGGTTTATCTCATGTCATGCAATGAGTGTAGGAATGAATACATGGGGGAACAGGCATAGCCCTATGTGCCAGGGTCAGGGAGCACCTAGACGGCCTTAAGAAAGGCAACGTCCTGACCCCTTGGGGAGAACACAGAGTTCGATGCCACGAAGGTGCGATGTTGCAGGTGTCAGTGTCGATCTTAGCGCGAGAGAGCGATATATCGGCACGTAGGACACTCGAAGCGCTCTGGATCACGGCTAGGAGCCCACAGGTCAATCGGAAGGAGGAGTGTCTAGCGATAACCCAAGAACTGGCACCCTTCGTAGAGCTTTGTAGGTTCTGACCTATTTGGTCTGATCTCCAGGGTATTTAAGGCAGGGGTCTGAGGGCTGAGGTTCATTCACCCACGTTACGTCCAGCTTACGGGTGATCGGTGGTCCTCTTCGGCATACCACCTTAAAGGTTAGTCGTCTCTTGCAAACTATCATCCCTGATCTTGTCTCTAGTATCCTCAGGAAAAGTACCCTGTAAGATGAAATGGTGTTTGGGGGAGTAGTGTCGTGAATGATTTCGACTTTTCCAGGCTCTGAAGAAGGCGAAGACGCCGAGACGTTGGCCTCAATAAAGCCGATATCAATCTTGGTCAGCAGCTTAAGAAGACATCATAATAGTCTGAAATCATGATGCCAAGATTCACTGAAAGCCGAACATGGGCAGAGGTCTTTATTCAATGACAAATTGCTGCATTTCGATGAACACGTTTAAATGATTTCTCATTTCTCCTAAATTCAAGGACGCGTGGCAGTGCAGTCCGATGAGGCGCCAGCTGTCGTGTGCACTTCGAATCGAGGTTCTTGGTTCGGGGTCCGCCTAGGCCAACTAAGCCATCCATCCCTCTAAGATCGACGAATGCCGATGTTATAGCCATAAGTCAGGCGTGACGAATAAAAAGTAACGAGGGTATTCGGCAATGGTGAGCAGGAGGGAGGCCTCGCAACTGATTCGACAGAAATAGACGCGACTATCCGTCGAGTTCTAGGCGGTGTGGACAGAAGGACGATGTGCTAATAGTTCTTTTCTCTATCATACTACTCGGCTTTTGCATAGGACATCGTATTTGCCTCCAATAGGAGAGAATAGCGAAAAGGGCATCACCGCTCCTCTATATATACCATTTTCACGTCGAATTGGACAATTTTCAAATCAAATTGGATACCCTCTAAGCTAGCCTGATACTTTTGAAATCAAAGTGAACTCTTTCAAATTGAAATCAGCTTTTTCTACATAAAACTGAAGGCTCTCCGAAAAGGTTAGAATAATTTTTTTGAAGGAAAAGTTTATTATAACCTTCTTTGAAGTTTTAACTAATCTAAGCAATAAATGAACTCATTGTCTGAAATTTTATAAAAATTTGTGCTTCTGAGGAAAAAACGATGGATTAAAGCTTGTTTTAAAGAGCAGGAAGGCGGCCATCTTCTAGTGCAAAAGAAGGGATTGCGCCATGCCCTCGTCCAAGATGTCGCGATTTCTATTCGATTGATAGCAGAATTTCCGCTTGCACGGAGTTTGGCACCTGCTAACCATATAGCAAAAACAACTGTAAAGAACACACAAATACTTAGTTTGATGGTTCATGTAAGTTGAATTTACACTACCAATCAAATAAAGTTGTGGCGAATCATTTGGATGCCTGGCGCGACCTCATCTTTTAAAGTGCTATATGCTTACTTCTTTGCTGTGTTTCAAGGCAAAAGTTAATTCGTTACTTTTTCCTAAAAATAAAAGTTTAATAAAATTATTATGCTTATTGGAGCAGATGAACTAAAAATTTTCAAAGAAAGTTATGCCAAATTTTCCTCGAACAAAAAATTTTCTAACCATCTAATTGAGTCTGTAGTTTAACCTGCCTGAAGGTCATCTCTATTTGGAAGAGTTCGCATTGATTTCAAAAGTCGTAAACCTAGGTTAGAAGAGTGTCCAATTTGATTTGAAAAGTGTCTAATTTGGTTTAAGGCTTTCACGACACGCGTGATTTTCACGTGACTGCCGCGTGGGACAGCGCGTATTTTTCCCGCGCGTCAAGTCAGTATGAATAAATAGAATATAAACAAATAAATATGAATAAAACAGAAACCAATGAAGTTCCCTATGGACCTTCTTGACCGTAGATATTAGTGGACTTAGTGATTATTATTATAGTATTAAATGTTTGATAACTTTCCGTGAACGTTTTTTTATGATGGTGCCCGACGACGTCGTCGGACAAGGTCCCACGCGGCAAAAATAGGGGTCCGACGACATCGTTGTACAATGCCGTCAAAGGGTTAAAAAGCGTCCAGTTTGATTTCAAAAGTGTCCAATTCGACATGAAAACGGTATAACCCACCCACATCAACCAAGTATATCAGGCAGATTCTTCTTCTTCTTCTCCCGAGCGTTTAGTCCCGCGCAGTCGCAGGGTCCGCTGTTCTTATGATCCGTCGCCATCTCATCCTATCAAAGGCGTCGTCTGGCATGGCGCCGACTTCAGCGAGATCTTTCTTGATGACATCCTTCCACCTTTTCCTTGGGGCTCCTCTCGGACGCTTTCCGGGTGCCTCGAAATCTAGGGCCAACCTTATGGGGTGATCCTCTGGTCTTCTGAGGACGTGTCCATACCACCTCAGGCGCTGCTCCCTCATCTTCAGCTGGATCGGAGCTGTCTTCATCACTGCCCTAACATCCTCGTTTCGCACCCTGTCCCGACGGGTCCATCCACAAGCCCACCTGAGCATCCTCATTTCCGCCGCGTGCAATTGCCGCTCCTGCGCTTTACCTAGGGCCCAGCACTCACTGCCGTAGAGGAGGGCAGGCCTCACCACTGTTCTATAGAGCTTTCCTTTGAGTGTCCTGGAGCACCTACGGTCGCAGAGGATTCCTGTGGACTCCCTCCATTTGAGCCAGGCTGCGTTTATCCGTCCCCTGACCGCCTGGTCCACACTTCCTTCCTCGGATAGGTCACTTCCGAGGTAGCGGAATTCTTCCACCTTCTCGATCGCCTCCCCTTGGCAGTCTAGGATCGGTCTAGTGCACTGCTCAGAGCTGATAAACTTGGTCTTCTTCACGTTCAGCCGCAGGCCGTTATCCGCGAGGGCTACTTGCCACAGCCTCACCTTCTCCTCCAGCTCCTCCCGGCTGTCGGCTACTAGAGCGATATCGTCCGCGTAGAGGATGGTCCTGAGAGGGCCTTCCTCAAGGAGTTTCACTATGCAGTCAAGCGTCAGCACGAAGAGGAACGGACTCAGAGCCGACCCTTGATGTACACCCACTGTGATGTCCATCTTCTTTGTCATTCCGTGTGGGGTTCGTACCGCCGCTTTCGAGCCTTCGTACATGTCCTTTACGATTGTGATCAGACGTTCCGGGACACCTCTACCTCGGAGCGATTTCCAGAGCACGGCCCGGGGTAGCCTGTCGTAGGCTTTCTCCAAGTCCAGAAAGGCCATGTAGCAGGGCTTTCGTTTCTCCCGATATTTCTCCATTACCTGGCGAGCGATGAAGATGGCGTCTGTGGTGGACCTCTCAGGCATGAAGCCCCACTGCTCCTGAGAGATTGTCACCATCTCCCTCAGCCTCGAGTCGACCAGACGTTCGTAGATCTTCATCGTGTGCGAGATCAGTTTGATCCCTCGGTAGTTGGAGCACTCGGACGCGTCCCCTTTCTGTTTGAAGATGGGGACTATGATGCTGTCCCTCCAGTCATCCGGCATCTTACTGTCTATCATGACTCTGTTGAAGAACTGTGTCAGCCAATTGACTCCACAGTCCCCAAGCACCTTCCAAGCCTCTACTGGCACCCCATCAGGTCCAGCTGCCTTCCCGAGCTTCATCTTTCCTATGGCGTTGCGAACCTCTTCCCGCGTCCAGGATGGGATGGGTCCTTCCGTTGGTTGTTCTTCTTGAACTTCGCGACGAGGCAATTCTTCATTCAGGAGCTCCTTGAAGTACTCCTCCCATCTTTTTCTGACCTCGACTGGCCTCCGTAGTACCCTGCCGTCAGCACCCCTCACTGTCTTGACCACTCGAATGTCGGCGCAAGCTCTATGCCGCGCCTTAGCCAGCCGGATAGCAAACTTCTCTCCCTGTGGCCCGTCTAGCTTCTCATATAGGGCATCCATCTCCGCTCTCTTCGCTTTCGCTACAGCTGCTTTTGCCAGGCTCTTCATCTTCCTATAGACTGTAAGATGCTCGGGTGCGCTTGTCGTTTGCCACTGCTTATAGGCCTCCTTCTTTTTCCTCACCGCAGCCTGCACCTCTTCATTCCAGAACCATGCAGCCTTATCTCCTCTGATCCCTCCCTTTGTTTCACCGAGGGTTTCCTTGGCACATCGTAGAATCGTTTGGGTCACCCTCCTCCAGGTCTCGTTCACGGGACCAGTTGGATCCGGAAGACCTGCATAGAGCACCCTCCTTCGTAGCTCGTTGCGCTCTGAACCCCGCAGTTTCCACCATCGGATTCTGGGTTCTGTTCTTACCTTGGGTTTGCTGGGTAGAGGTATGGCCAGGTCAGCTACCAATGGCCTGTGCTGTGGTGCTACATCTTCAGCCGGAAGGACCTTCACATCCCGGACAGTTTTCAAGGCAGGTCTTCGCACTAGGATGTGGTCGACTTCCGTCCTTCTTCCTCCGCTAGCATAGGTCACCTTCTGGCTCTCCCTCTTCGCGAAGAAGGTGCTACAGACCACCAGGTCGTGGGAAATAGCCAGCTCGAGAATTCTTTCTCCATCTGGGTTCATCAAGCCGACCCCTTTACCTCCATGAACCCTTTCTACTCCTCTTCTGCCACTCCCTACGTGGCCATTCATGTCCCCTGCTATGGACAGGTAATCGCCTTCTGGTACGGACCTTATGGCCTCCTCGAGCGTGAAGTAGAAATCATCTTTCTCGTGCTCGGGGCATCCGGTCTGAGGGGCGTAGACGGACATGACAGTCCAGTAACCCTCCTTCGTGTCGAGCCGCAGTGACATGATGCGGTCGTTTATCCTTTGGACAGCAGCTACCGAATCCCTGAGGGACTCTGCGACAGCTATCCCGACACCGTTCTTCTTCGTATCCTCTCCGTTGTAGAACAGGATATATCAGGCAGATTACAAGACCTATATACGCGCATTAGTTGAAAGTGGCACTAAAGTGTTCAATCCTTGTAGGTTAAAAGATGCCCATAACTGAGAAGGTACAGAATAATTTTACTCGGAAGTTGTTGATTCGCATGGGTGGTTTCTGATACCCCAGGATCCCTAAAGCAGTACTCAAACATAAGTACTTCAATCTGCCATCCCTCGTATCAACACGCAAAGTATTTGATGTCTGTCTCGTTTACAAAATTCTGCACCAACTTAGTATGGGTGGGATTATGGAATCATTCAGATTGTTGCCCTCCCGAACTAGAGGAGAGGTTTTGAAAATTGCTTTGTGTTGTCCAAAAACAAAAGTTCGCGCTTCCTTCTTTAGACACAGAGCGAGTAGCGCTAACTAAAGACTCACGAAGAACCTCTCAAAAACGTACTCCATTCCTCAGTTTAAGCGCTACACATCGAAAAGTTTACTTACTTTTGACGGAATCTAGGCCTGGAGATCGACTATATGCAGTTCTTTGTTATGCTTGTGTTACTTACTGATGCTCGTTGCTTGCTTGTTTGCTTGTTTTTGTCTTGTTCTGTCTCGCGTCTGCCTTTTGCGATGTAATAAAGATAAACATAAACATTATAATGTCGACAGCCTAAATAGTGGTTGCTCTTCGTATTCCATGTTTCTGGATCTATTAAGGTTGTTTAGGTTGATGATATGATTTATTCACGTTCCCTAATAGCGTTCCGACGTTTTCCTGTAGAAGTTCACTGAGGTGTTTAGTCGTACAAGTCCGCAAAAGGTTCTTACTGATCTACGCTCTTGAAGAAACGTCGGCTAATAAAGAAGTTACGAATCTCGCGTACATCAATCAACCACGAAACACACTCAAATGCCGAGATTCAACGAGTCGCACCTGAGGAATAACAAAAGCTCTCTTGGAAGACTCAAATCTCAAATCACTTAAGATAACAGTTGACTTTAGACCTGCCATTAAAGACCCATCACGAGAACCTCGAAAAAAAAAAGCAGAAAAACGAAGCTTTTATGCGATTCTAGCGAATCTGATGGGTATAATTTATTTAGACGAACAGGATTACCCGAGTAATGACAAGTAGGACTGCGTAGTGGGTTGTGCAACTATTTCCCCACGCATAATGAATTAATTTCCAACCCTGAGGAGTACTTACCGATAACATAAACGCCAGCTGACCTTATGCTCCATCGTATTCCAATTTTATGATCATTTTTGCCTCCTTTTTTCCATTTTGCATCTCTCCCATACAAGCTCGTTTAGAGCTTCTGCTACAGTTATATGTATCTTTATCTTACCTTATCTTACCACTTTCATTTCAAAAGAACTTATTAGACAAATTCACCAGGAGACGCAGTCATTGGATGCGTCGGCTTTCAGAGGTACCGGACTCAAGGTTCTTCGTTCGGATTTCCCGCCCAGGCCAACCAAGCCTTCCATCGCTCCAGGGTCGGTGAATTGGTGCCAGTCTCGGCTGGGATGGATAACGCGCTGACATGTTCATCGGCTGGTCAGCGTACGTCATTGTTGTCCCAAATACGCATTCAAATCGCCTCCACGACATCCTTTAGAAGTAGACTGCGAGGCGCAAAGGGTTTGATCAAATTTTTCTATTTATTTTATTATTGTGTTTGGAGAAAAAGGACGGGGACACGACTTTCTAGACTTGAACCGATCTCTCTGCATCAAGAACAAGACTCCGAACAAGACTCAGACTTGACCGAAACCTACGACGGCTTTCTCAGGGTTTGCGGAGAATGTTGGTTTTAACATCACTGTTGTATAAATGGGAAGTCATCCAGTGTTTTAGATCATGAACGTTAAGGAAAAGGATAACAAACGGCGTTAGTCAATCCTTTTGTGTGATGCGCCACGCATTCTACTTCTACGGAAAGTCGTGGAGGCAACTTGCACTCTATTTGGCCTATAGAATGAATTGCGGCGGCTAGTCGATGGGAAAGTCAGTGTTGTATCCTTCGTAGAATAGGTGGGTAGCAACTCATCAACTGCGGAGCAGAAGGTTTGGCGAGCCTGAGCGGGAAATCCGAACCGAAAGCCCAAGTCGCTAACGACAACCCGTGCCTCCTCCGACGACGCCACTACATGCCATCAGATGCACAAATAATCATCAATCCGTAAGAAATATCAAAAGAAAGCTATTAGAATAAAATAATGCGACGATATATAAACTAAGCGAGAAAAAGCAGCAGAACTCGAGCCAGTTCTGGTAAAATGGCGTAAAATAGAAACTCGGAAATCAAAGCGGATTACATGGAAGCTAACACTGACCTGTACAGAAGGCGCTGCAGCGCTCTGTCGAGACTCCAGCTTCACAACAGGAACTCCGCTACGAGAGTACAACAGATTCACGTCTCGTTCGACGTCTTCCATGCTCATGTTCTTCGCATTCAATTGCACCACCCGGCCGTTGCCGTATTCGGCACGAATCACCGGTACGGTATTTCGCACCGGTTGTGTGTACACGACCACAGACGGTACACGTGCTCCTGCAGTCAACAAGAATCAACCACTCGCGTACGAAAATGGGGATACGTTCAAGCCGAAAGGAAAAACGAACCCAGCTCTAACATCCTGTTCTCAATGAAATTTCGAACACCAACGCTGTCTTCACTCTGTTTGCAGAACCGAAACGTAATTCTGAAAGCTAAGAATGATGCTCGTGTTGTGTACTAGTTGCCGCTATATCTCTATTAACAAGTCAAAAACTTAACACTTCGCAAATAGAAGCAACAGTAAATGGTAGTACAATAATCGGATCTATCCTAATCCAGGGCTCCACATAACTAAAAATTATTATATGTTACAAATTCACTCAAGACTTACAGAGCGGCTCCTACAGAACAACACAGGGCCTCAACAAGAAAAAGCCACAAAGAAAAAACGAAAAAATTGCATTTGTTACGGTTGTAAGACGGCAAAGTTGTGTGCCCTCCTCACCATGTTAGATCCTGGTTATAACATGTCAAGCGAAGGCCAGCGCGCGGCATGAGGCTTCATGCGAACTTCCCACCATGTTAGATCCTGGTTATAACATGCCAAGCGGCGGTCAGCACGCGGCATCACTCTATTCCGTCACTCTTTGCCTGCCGAGACAATTGTCAACCGCGGCGATTTTTTTTGTTTGTTCGTCCGTTTTTGGTTTCTTTTAGGTTAAGTTTCTTTCTCTAGGAGCCGCTCGGTAAGTATTAAATCATTTTGTTGCCTAGTTTTTAGTTATCTGCCCCCCCCCCCGGACTAGGATAGATCCCAATAATCTAATGAAGAAATCAAAAGGTTTTAGCGCCATAATAGTTCCGGTAGAGGAAGGGAAGCCAAGAAAGGCCCTTCAAATAGTGTGTTTGCTCTTATACCTTCGCCTTATTGTCTTTCTCACTACATATTATTTGATTCGTAGCGGAAAATCTTATTCCGGAAGCTAAATAGTTGACAGCGGTGCAACGAGAACAGTTGGAAAAGACCGGTATGTCCTCACTCCGATGTTTCAAGCAATCAGCGCTTACATAATTAAACAAACGAAAATCGTGACGAGTTAGACGAAGCGCGATCTCTTATTTTCGTACACTACAAAATTGCTGCCTTTTCCCACTTTAAAACAAGCTGCAAACCATAGCTTTGCTCTAAAAAATAGAAATTTTATAAAATTTCAAACCACTTTCATCTTTTGAGGCAGGTGAACTGAAAATTTGCATAGCCCCAGTACAACATTAATGTTAAACAGTGAGCATTTCCGTTTCCGCCTTCCAGTCCAAATCAAGTGGAGCAGGGAATGGATCGAAAATCTGAAAAGAGCGGACAACCGGAATTTACAACGCAGAACCGAAAATTCTGCAAATTCGAAAACCAACTACGTTCTGGACGTCCTAATGCCTTGGACAACGAGACTCTAAGCAACGCCAATGCTACCAATCGCGAATTATTGGCGACGATTGGATGCGGCCAAAAAACCAATCACCCACTTTCACTGCATTGCCTATGAGTGTGGGATTCGGACAAAGTTGACGAGAATCAGCGTCTATGAATGGCTGTTTCTCCGCCCTCACAAGAAGGACCTTCTCAAAGATACGATTAATGGGGAAGAAGGTTGGATTCTTTGTTTTGACCAAACACGAAACGAACAGTGACTGACCTGCAAGGAACCATCTCCTAGAGAGTCCAAAAGTGACCAACACTCCAAGAAGATCACAATCTGTTGCTGGTGGGGTTCTAGGAGAATGTTCTAGTTTGACAGCCTTTCTGCGGCCAGATTCATTAACCGCTTATCGCCCTATAATGGTGAAAATACCGCCAAGCCTGATGCTTATGACAGTCATATCAAGGAGTTTTGCGGCATTTTCACCGTTAGAGGGCGGTAAGCGGGGATGAATCTAGCCCCTGGTGGAACTAAGTAACTGCTTAACCGTATGCTGCTAAACTGCAGAAAGTGGTCGACGCTATTCGCATGAGACGTCGCCAGAAGACTGCGGGACTCTGATAGTAAGACCTACCCTATGTATCCTATTCTCCCGACTTGGCTCCTTTTGGTAAACATCTATTTCGAGCGATGAAGCCTCGTCATTGCGAGAAATTCAATGAAACCGGAGAATGAGGTCGCGCACTCGCTGTCGCCTAACAAGGAAAGGATCCCGACTCATGGTGAGCTTTTGCGATGCTATTTTGACAGGATGTAGAGCCGTGTGGGAAATCCAGAATTGCAGTCAGTTTTTGCTGAACGTTTTTTTAAAGACCTGAAAAAGAGGTGTGAAGGCGTGCGCGTAACACTCGTCAACCCCTACGACACCCCTCCAGCTGTGCCTCGGTGGCGCAGTCGGTAGAGGTGCCGCCTCATAGAAGCACATCGGCGTGGTTTTGAGTTCGAGTCCGCATACTGACGATAACTTTGCATATATTAAATTTTGTTATTACGCTTTCTCACGATCACAGGAGTCAATTTTAGACCATAGAGGCTTCCCAATCAAAAAGGCTGTCTATTCGCTGTATATCGAAGAAAAAAAAACAGGTCTTGGAGAGGTATTCGTTACTTTTCTCTCAACCGAGCATACTTTTTTCAGGCTTTTCGTCCAATTAAGTACATTTTCCAACCACATGTCAACAAAAGACAGCAGAAGTAGCCTTAAAGAACTATGACAGCTCTATTTACATTTGTTGGCTAACACTGATCTTGCTAGGGACGACCTCAATTTTTGAATTTCAAACTCAAATTTTCACGTTATTTACAAAAGGATTGAACCATCAATGCTGACGAGAAAGGTCAAAGAGGTGATCGTGGAGTTTCTCAAAGCGACCTAAACAGTGTTGCAGGGCGTTGTCTGGGAAACACCATAGTGGATTCGAAATTCCCTGCGGAAACGGTACCGCTTCAGTGCGGGTCGATAACGCAAAACTGACGTCAGGAATGCCCTTGTCGTGTTCAGAAATAATCCTGCAAAAGGTTTGGAGCTTCAGTCATTGGTAGAACATGGGATTTGACGAATTCCTAGTAGGAGCGAGAAAGCGCATTCACGGGAGGCATTCACCAGCATGGCCCCATCGACTGCATTGCCGGGTGGATAGCGCGGGCGACTTGCGGGAAAGTGGTCAAGGGATTGGTTCCGGGAGTGGTGTCTTTGCATTGCTAGTGGTGTTCTTTGCATTATTTACCTATGTAGAGTGCATTTTGGTCTCGGCAGGGTTCAATGTTCGCGTTTCAACCTCTTTTTAACCTCTTGCGAGATATGAGCCAAGGTAGCCTTCGCCGATTAGATATGGTCATTGAACCATGCTTGTCTTGTTGGGTCCCTCATTAGATGGGAGTCCCATGCGTTTTCTATGAGTTTTAGAAGTGCGTATCGTAGTAACCTTGAAGTGAGCATGATCGACTATTACTCTGGTCTATCACAAACGCATGCTGATCGCCTCCCGGATTTCTATGGAGAGCTCGTTTCTTGTGACTTTTACTTATTTTACTAACTGTGACGAAAATTAGAATTTTTATCCGTCTTGCGTTATTGGTCGCACTTCTACTTATTTTGGTGTCGATCACTCTTCTCTACTCTAGATGGGGGGGCAGCTATGAATACAAGTACTCTCACGTCGGAAAAAAGTTTCGCCAGAGTTCGTCTAGGAGAGGGCGTTTGAGATACTGATCATGAATCTGGAATCCGTTTTTTGTTCCGGCAGATTAATTGGCTACGATGTGAGTAGAGTGCGGCTAATCGTAAGTGAAATGATAGGACAGGTTAGCCGCACTCACTCCCTCACTCCATTCATCTAGGGATGTTATTGAGGCGATGATCACAAATCTGGTATACGTTTTTAGTTTTTAAATTTTTTGAGGTCTATTTTCAGTTTAAGATACGATCTTCGAAACGAAGTGCGGCCAGATGAAGAAACCCGCTTGAAAACCAGCTTTTTCGCAGTATTCATATCTACTCTAACCTGCTGTAATCTGCTGTTGTACCGAAAACAAATGCCAGATTCGTGACAAGCACCCCAAATAACTTAACGAGGTTTGAACGAAGGAATTTTTTAGCCTTTAGAGTGTCAAGACTACGAGTAGAAGGGAGGCTGAAACGCGAACATTGAACCCTGCCGAGACCAAAATGCACTCTACATTGATAAATAATGTAAAGAACACCACTAGCAATGCAAAGACACCACCCCGGAACCGATGCCTTGACCACCTTCCCGCAAGTCGCTATCCACCCGGCAATCCAATCGATTTGGCCATCCTGGTGAATGCCTCCCGTGAACGTGCCTTCTCGCTTCTACTAGGAATTCATCAAATCCCGTTCTACCAATGATTGAAGCTCGACACCTTTTGCAGGATTATTTCTGAGCACGACAAGGGCATTACAGACGTCAGTTTTGCATTATCGGCCCGCACTGAAGCGGTACGGTTTTTGGACATTTTTGTCCTACCCAAAGGTCCGCAGGGAATTTGGAGACCACTATGGTGCTTCCCAGGCAACGCCCTGCAACACTGTATATGTCGCTTTGAAAAACTCCACGGTCACCTCCTTGACCTTCCTCGTGAGCATATACCATGTATTCAGGCTATATCTTCATAATTTGTTTCGTTTATTATTTATGGCCGCGCATATAGGGTCCAACGAGAGTCACCATGTAGGACAGCTCTACAAAACGGTCTGTGCTTCGTGAGACCGGATTTTTTTTGCAGCACTGATGTGTTCTATCCCTACAGTGAACTGAGGTTGGCCATTTCTGATATCAGGCTGAATAACTGAACCAAATGGCTATACGCCGAATAAGAGTGCAGACAGTGGCATACATGCTCGCTTCTCAACAATAAAAACGAAAACTGAACATCGGAACGTACCTGTGGAGCTGAGGGATATATTTTGAAACTCCGTTATAGACCGGAGTTTTTAGAAAATCCGTGAACCTCCAACCATAATTCAAGGCTTTTGCTGCTGTATAAACCGTCTTAATCCGGTCTACCCGCGGTACTGAAGGCATTGCCTAAAAGCAAAAGATCATGTACATAGTGTAGCCCAACAAAAAGCACACAAAAATGTCTGAAATATACCTAAACGAGAGCAAGACGGAGAAGCTTAAGTGATGCGCGAGATCGAAGCTGATTTTTTAATAGGCGACAAATGTACGACATTCGCGTCCGCTACGGACAACGCGCACCACTCACCCAAGCTGTTTAGAATGAAAACGGTTGCCGAGGAGGAACCTGAGGGCAGAAGTACAGGGTGCGTAAAAAGTATTGACGCGCCTACTTTTTGTTTCAGCTCCAGCTTTCTCTTTCTACCCCTCTAGGTTTTTGTGTGTTATTTTTGTTGTCTGTATTGTGCTCAAAATACACTCACGAAAAAACTGAAGAAACATGATCGTCATCGCTACGGTGGCCCTTTTTTGTATGTTACCCAGACAGCTGTATACTTCCTTAACAAGAGAATTAGGCGCTGTTCGAAACGGTTGGTGAGGAAAGAGGCCAGCAACCCAAACGTCAGCCACGGCTCTGTCATAACAGATGATGATTACAATATGTTCAAGCACGATAACGTTCAAATCCAAATTTATCAATCTTTGTCCGATAACGGCAAACGGATAAGGCGCGCAGGTGTGGACAGCTTCTCAGACGAACACAGCTTGAACGTGAATCCGCTGGATTACTCTTTTTAGGCGATTTTGGAGAGTGAGGCCTGGGCTACTTTCAGCAGAAGTGACCAGTCGCAGAAGGCTACCCTGTTAAAAGCACGGAACGAAATCCAAGCGAGTACTTGCGGCGCGTGCTCATGAATTTTTCCGTCGTTTTCGTTCCTGTATTCTCAGTAAAGGAACCGATGTCAATTGCAAGTTATTCTATCGTGTTTGCAAGATCATTTTCCATATTTCCCAATTGAATATTTTAAAACTTACTGCGCAATACTATTTCCACAGCCGTCATTTACTGCGTCAATACTTTTTACGCACCCTGTACTGCGCAGCACAAACCAATGGCGTTACTGGACGGTATACATTGGATCCGATCGAAAATCTTCGGATAATTGGATGATTCGGATGATGCTATTTTGGCGGACCCCAGGTTTTTGGATGATTCGGATAACGGCGACTTTGCGTACTCGGATTTTTGGATGAATCGGATCGGGTTATCCGAATCGGATATCCGAAAATGATTTTCATTAAATACATTGAATTCGACCAAATCTCCGGATTAATGAATGATTCGGATAACGCTATTTTGACGGACCCCGGATTTTTGCACGATTTGGATAATGACAATTTCGGGGACTCCGGTTTTTTGAATTATTCGGATACGGGCAATTTCGCGAACCTTGGATTTTTGAATTACTCGAATCGTATATCCGAAAATGATTCATTCGGATCCAATATATACTGGACGGTCCGGAGAAGGTGCCTATGATGAATGTACGGAAGTGGTGAACGGCTTGATGCCAACAAAGTACGCAGCAAATCCTACATGTTAGCGTATTTCAAGTTTTACAAAAAAAAATCCCTAGGCCAATGATGTTGCAAAGTCGCGCGAAGCGCGCAAGTGCGAGACACGCCGTTAGGCGTGTCTCGCACTTGTAAGTCTTATAATTTGCTTTCTTCACGACTGCACTGTAGTGGTTTTTAAAATCGAGGTTGTGCGATATCAAAAAGCCTAAGTCGTGAACGTCCTTGGCAGAGTAGATCCCTGTAAGTTGTATAATATTATGTGATCTTTGCCTCGGGGTGCAACTATGAGATATTTGGTCTTTTCCGCATAAAGGGGTAGTTCCCAGTCCCTAGACCATTGATCCATGTAGTTAATTCCTGACTGTAGGAAGTCTGAATCTTCTTTCCTTTTAATAGCCTTGTAAATTTTTATATCGTCAGCATAAACCTTGCAGGAGACACCAAATCGCGAAATTTCAACAGGAAGTTCATAAGTATAAAAAAAACAGCAATGGAGACAGAACTCCACCTTGTGGAACGCCACTGTAAGTTGAAAAGATCGACGAGAATTTGTCTTTTACCCTGACTTGGAACGTTCTGCCCGATAGAAATTCTTTCACCCATCTGACAATCATTGGATGTATTTCTATCATATTCATCTTTAAAAGTAGTTTAGGTATAGGAACCTTATCGAATGCTTTCATAAAGTCAAAACAAACTACATCAGTTCGCACTTTATCTGCAGGGGCAGTGGTCCAGTCATTTAAAGCTGTAAGCATCGTTATAAGAAACCATGCAACGCAAAGTACCACCTCTATCACCTGTCGTCTCATTGATAGTCAAGTTGTTCGAGAGGACGTATCAGCGTCTCCATTCGTCCTTGTCGCATACTAGAGTGCTCCAATTGATCCTCCTCGTTCGAGAAGCACGAAGAGCGCCTTATTGTTCTTTCACGAAGAAGTCCAACCAACGCGTTGGGTGGTCCCCGATGTTCTCTTGACATTCTCCAGTCGGTAACGGCTCTCGTCCAGTGGGTGTATGCGAAGCGCATCACGTGGCCGGCCCACCTAATTTTCGACGTCACCAACGCAAAGTGC
The DNA here is from genome assembly GCA_947359475.1 of Heligmosomoides polygyrus bakeri. Lineage (NCBI taxonomy): Eukaryota > Metazoa > Nematoda > Chromadorea > Rhabditida > Heligmosomidae > Heligmosomoides > Heligmosomoides polygyrus. The sequence continues at coordinate 92,579,820 of OX375869.1, read as the reverse complement.
AGCCAGCCTCGCAAACCGTATCAGCACTATGATTCTTTCACGACTCCAGAGGTCAAAGAAAGGTCGAAAGAAATTTTTTCGCCCAAACATCGCCTATGGGTCATTTGGAGTGCTAATCAAGAATCCGAGATCCGTTTTTCGAATTATGGTCGATTACGGTAGGTTACAGTAGATACATGTTACTAAGGCAGTTTATTTCACCATGACCTCAGTCACTCACACCTATTGTAACCTACCGCACTCCACCGTAATACGAAAAACGGATGTCAGATTCATGATCAGCATCGCAGATAACCATCCTGGGCGAACTTTGGACAAAAATCCCTCGATCTCTGGAGTCGTGAAAGTATAATGCAATAGTGCCACCTTATCTACTCTAGTCCTGATAATAGTGGAACGGATTACTAGAACAGCATTCCAGGTTGAAGGAATAAAAGTGAAAAAATACGACAGAATGAAACAAAACGTGGAACAAGTTTGAGCAACTCTGGCTATCGCCACAGTTCAACAGTCGAGGCGCATTCGTCTGGTCAGGAGAAGCGTAGACTAAAGACATGACAAGAAGAAGCGTGCTGACGAGATTTTATCTTCTTCTTCTTCTTCTTCTTCAGCGTCTGTCCCGCTTAGTAGCGGGGTCCGCTATTCTGGTGTCATGACGCCACCTCTCCCGATCCAGCGCTAGATCAGGGTGGACACCAGCAACCTTCAAGTCCATATGTAACGTGTCAGACCAGCGCTGCTTCGGACGCCCTCTAGGCCGCTTTCCTACCACCTCGAACTTAAGGCCTATATTGCGGACGCTATCTTCCTTTCCACGCAGAACGTGGCCGTACCATCGTAAGCGAGCTTCGCGCATCTTGTCCGCTATCGGCGCGACCGAACCTCTGCCGAATAGCTTCGTTTCGGATGCGGTCCATGCGCGTGACTCCAGCCGTCCAGCGCAGCATCTTCGTCTCCATGATGCTGAGGCGCGTTTCAACCTCCTTGGTTGCAGGCCAACATTCAGCACCGTACATCGCTACCGGCCGGACAACTGTTCTATATATTTTTGACTTCAAGCGCTCTGGTATCTTCCTATCGCAGAGCACGCCAGTCAACGAGCGCCACTTGGACCAAGCTGCACTCACGCGTGAGTTCACTTCAGTCATCAGATTGCCATCAGATGCTACTGCTGATCCCAAGTACTTAAAAACCGAAGTGCGTGGGAGCTCGATGCCGTTAACCTTGATGGAGCTGGACTCAGTAACGTCTGTCGTTAGATATTCGGTCTTCTTCACGTTCAATCTGAGTCCAAATCGCTCCAAGCGATCACACCAAGCTTGCACCTCTCGCTCCAGTTCATCTTTATCTTCGCAAGCGAGCATTACGTCATCAGCATAAAGCAGTGTCCAGGGGACAGGCTTCTGAAGATCTCGTGTAATGGCGTCCATCACGACAACAAAAAGGAGTGGGGAAAGCGCAGAACCCTGGTGTACACCGACAGAGATGGGGAACTCCATCGAGGTTCCGGCTGCAGCTTGAACTCTACTCTTTGGGCAAGAGTAGAGGATTCGCACCCACTCTATGAGCTCTTCAGGAACTCCATGTCGTCGCAGGGCGTACCATATCACTTCACGCGGTACGCGGTCAAAGGCCTTCTCCAGGTCGAGGAAGGCGATATGCACTGGCTTCTGTTTCTCGCGGTGCTTTTCTATCAGGAGGCGGGCGGCGTGTATGGCATCAACAGTGCCACAGCCAGCCACGAAGCCGCACTGATTGCTGGAAAGCTGGACGATGTCACGAATTCGTCCGTCGACAATTCGCTCAAAGATCTTCATGCTGTGCGAAAGCAAACGAATTGGACGGTAGTTGGAGTAGTCTGCAGGACTGCCCTTCTTCTTCCAAATCGGAATCGTCGTACTTTGGCTCCAACAGTCAGGTACTTTCTTCTCTGCTACAACCTGATTAAAGAACTTCGCCAACCACTCAGCCGGATACCAAAACTTTGACTTCCACAGGTCAGCCGCCACGTCGTCGGGCCCGGTCGCTTTGCCTGGCCTCATCTTCTTCAAAGCCGCTTCAATCTCCTCCACGGTGATCTTTTGAACGGGCCGTGGGTTGGAGCCGTTGAAGGGATGGCTGGATGAGGAAATTCTACCGTAGAGATTTCCTCAAAGTAATCGCGCCATCGCTTCAATGCTTTCTTGCGGTCCATAAGAAGATGGCCGTTCTCATCATTGATGCCGAAAAACTTTTCAATGTCCTCGGTCTGCCGATGGCGATTCTTAGCAAGCCGGTACAGATACCGCTCGCCATCGCGTGACTCGAGTTTCTCGTTGACATCTGCATAATGAGTGGCTTTTGCAACAGCCACGGCCTTCTTTGCAGCTTTCCTCGCTTCTTGGTACTTCCGCCAGTTATCGGCTGTCTTTTCGCCGAGAAACATGTGATAGAGCGACTTCTTCTCTCGCACTTTTGCTTTCACGTCGTTTGTCCACAGCCATGTCTGGTTGTTGACCTTCCGTCGCCCAGGCTTCGTAATGCCAAGTTCTGACTGTGCAGCTTGACGAATCGCGTCGGTCGCCTTCTTCCAAGTTTCGCCGACAGTCGTGACTGTCGGTAACCGCACGCGAGAAATCACAGCTGCTTCCTTCTCTCTCATTCGCCACCACTTTATTCTTGGTGCACCGCATCGCTCGACCTGCTTCAGCCTCGGAGGGGCGATCTTCAAAGTACAGATCAGCGGTCGATGCTGTGGGGCGACCGTCTCATACGGCACGACCTTCGCGTCTGTGACAAGACTCCGGTCACGATCCTTAACAAGCACAAAGTCTATCTGAGACTTGGAGCTGAGCTGACGAGATTTTATATGAGGATTTATTGATTTGAATGGAAGTATCAATATGGTCCCAGACACGATATGCAGGCATTCGCGATCCAAATGCTACCGTTTACTGCCCATAAAATCGCTTTGCCTGGTCTTGTCCAGAGGCACTGATGGACTCTTTGCTGCTGCTGTGTCGTGACCGTTCATACCCTCTGGGGGAGGGGTGGGGCGGGTGGCATATTTAAGCATCGAGTATGTTTGTGTGTTCGTGTCTGCGCGGATTGTACCGTGCACGTCGACCCGGCAACCCAGAGGTCTCATTCATCCACGACCTAAAGCAGTTTAATAGAGGAATTACAGCCGAAAAGGCAGATAACGCGACTTAAATGAAATTCCCTGTAAAAGATACGACGCTCTTGTCGTCGATTCATTGACCGCGTTGGTTTCATAGCGTTTGTGATGAATCACAATTCGCGGTAGTTTCTCTGTAAGACCGTTGTATTGTGAATCTGCTGTGAAATATTACCGCTGTAACGTTGACGAATCTCACCCCAGATGCTAGCACTCGATAGACTGGGAGTAAATCGTAAGGCGCTTCGAGGCTGCCTGCAAATTCTCGCTCCGTTCCTTCGAGTTGTGTCTGGCTGACTATATGGAGTTCCTCTCCGGAACGACAGAGCCTAGCTAGCTATCTGTTGCACCTCAGTCAGGCACAGCAGCACTTAAGGGCGTCAGTTCCCTGACCCCGAAAGAGACCCGATTTCTGCAGCGATGGAACGGACGATTACGGAGTGGCTGCTAAAATCTCAGGGCCTAACCAGACTGCGCGAATTGAGAAGGACTACGATGACGATCTGTACATACAACGCCCGTACGCTCGCATCGGAAGCATCCGTTGAGGACCTGATGATGCAAGCTAGGAAGATCAAGTACGACGTCATCGGACTGACCGAGACGAGAAGACACCACCCCCTACACGCCGCCTACGACTCCGGAGAAGAACTGTTCCTCGGAACATGCGACAGCAGGGGAGTAGGCGGCGTTGGTGTTCTCGTCAACACGCACTTGGCCATGAACATCGATTCGTACGAGTCTCTGACAAGCCGAATCGGACGTCTGCGACTGAAGCGATGTGGCTCCATGCCAACTTTGACTGTGTTCGTCGCGTATGCCCCAACATCCGACTACGACGACGAAGACGTCGAGGCCTTCTACGTGGAGCTGGAGAAGTTCTATAAGGAAGATCACACCTTCTACAAGGTGATCGTCGGCGACTTCAACGCCAAGATCGGGCCACGAAGGTCGCCGGAAGAACTTCACATCGGAACCCACGGTTTGGAGTGGAACGAGCAAGGTGAAAGGCTGTCTGAGTTTATCATGTCGAAGAAACTCACAGTTCCAGAAGCCTCTCTCCCTATGATGGACCTGGGAATCCCCGGTGGTCAGTTCCACAACGAGATCGACCACATCATCTTCAATCGCAAGTATTGCGTGACCGATGTCTCCGTTGTCCCCAAGTTCTACACGGGATCGGACCACCGCCTCCTTCGCGCGAGGTTCCGCTTTTCGCGTCAAGGAGAGAAGGCCGCGAAGTTCAAGAAGAGGAGTCCCAGAACGACCATCAACTGGGATCTCTACACCTCTCTTGTCGGCCTTTGGGAAGATGCCGTCATGGACAACGTCGACGAGGAATACGATCGCTTCGTGCACCATCTCCACGATAGTGCTAAGGGAGCCGAGAGCTTGAAGACCACCAAGAGACGCCTGTCTCCGGAAACTCTCGAGCTTATACGCCAGCGTGGAGCAGCACGAGCGTCAGGCAACTACCAGCTGACGTCCGAGCTTGCGAAGCTATGCAGAGCGTCGGTAAAGGAAGATCTCAAGGAGAGAAGGGCGGAAGTGTTGGCTGAAGCAGCAGAGACAGGGCTGAGCATCCGCAATGCCCGCCGGAAATTTGCCGACTTCAAGACCAAGATGAGCGCTCTCCGACATTCTGACGGAACCGTCACCTCTTCCAGAAGAGCAGTAGAGGTCATCCACGACTTCTACTCCGATTTCGTCAATAGCTATGCCCACCTACCCCCATGCCATCTTCCGCAGGATGGATACGGCTTCTCTTCTTACTCTTCGACTGATATGAAATCAGTCAGTCGAGAATGTATCACTTCGAAGCGCATTCGCAACAGCTAGGATGTTTCTATCTTCCAGGTAATGGTATGGTCAGCAGCGTTCCGGTTTCAAGTACGTTGATCGCGCCTCAGCTTTCGCTGCTGTTCCCTTTCGAAAGCACCTTAAACATTTGAGCCATAATTGATTTGCGGGGTTTCAGGGGCTACTACTTTGTCATTGATGACAACAGTTGGAACGTGAGTTTTAAGCAAATGTTTAGAAGAACTTGGAAACAAATGGGAATCTTTCATAACAGACGGGTGTGCGCTTGTGTAGGACGATGGAGTACATTGAGACCCCAATGGTCAACTGCAAGCGAACTTGTGGTGAAATGGAGGACAACCACTCCTCGTATAAAATTCACCAACAGTTGACTGGATTTTCGCCCATTAATGACTGATTTGCCTCTGAAAGGTCAACGGGATTTTAAATCAAGGAATTCTCGGTGCAATCCCAAGGCAGGAGAAGGGACCTTATAACGGGACTTGCACCCCTCGTTTTCTCGGCACCCCAAGCCGAGTCCCCAGGGAAGCCCCAAGAAAAAGTCGGTTCAATCCCAATGAGGGGGGGGCACTCCATACTCACGTTGAAACACTACATAGAGATGAATACTTGTAACATAACATGCCTACCGGAACCCCTGCTGTGGCTACTGCAGTCTTCCTCATGAAACAAAGAGGAAATTTCGACGAAAAAACTCCGGACGAAAAGACGAGAAAAAGGCGCGTCGACAGGTTCACCGTGGCGATTCGTACAGGGATAGCCGTACAGTGGCCGTGGGTCGATACGTGGAGCCCGCAGGCGTGGGTTGAAACGTGGAGCCCGCAGGCATCCCTGTACGTATCGCCACGGTGAATCTGTCGACGGCCGCCGTGGCCCCCCCCCCCCCCTCATTGGGCCTCCTGGGAATACACAAGAAAAAACATTAGAACAAAAACAAAAGCGAAAACAAACAATAATAAGCAAAAAATACTATGGTGGTTGGGAGAGGTCACCATAGCATGCCGTGGCAATGAGGCGGGATGAGTAGCTACATATAGCGAATGTAAATGCAGTCTTATCTCTTCGGTTCGATTACAGATCCACTTTATACTTTTTTCGGGCAAGGGAAAGTACTCCAGGGGCCGGATTCATCAAAGTTAAGGGTTGGGCACACTCGGCAGCGGCTTCAGTGCGTCAAAAACGGGGCGGAGCGTCGCTCTCAGGCTCTGGACATGTTTGCGGTGAGGAGCGGTCGTTCTTTCTTTCTCTGGTGTCGGCATTGGACCACTGCCAACCATCGCTCAGCTGACCGGTTGGCTGGTTTGGTTGAAGAAATGGCTTTCCTATCTTACGTATCTTATCTCTTGCTCAGGAGCGATAGCGTCAACTTCACGGAATGACCGACCTCATTCCGTGAAGCTGACGCTTGCAGCGCTGACGCTGGGCGTCAACGCTGAAGCGAAGTGTGCCATAAGCGTGCCGCCGCCCCTGACGCAGAGACACGCACTCTGTTTCTCTGCCCTATTCTTCATCATTGGAGCTGCGTCAAGCAGCAGAAGTGTGCCCAGCCCTTTACTGCAGTAACTTTAACGGAGAATTGTAAGCGAAAAGCTCAGATAACGCGGCTTATCGCTCACCATATCGCTTGATAAGCCGCGTTATCTGAGCTTTTGCTTACAATTCTCCGTCAAAGTTACTGCAGTAACTTTGATGAATCCGGCCCCAGGGGCCGGATTCATCCAACGACTTACGTAACTTTAACGGAGAATTGTAAGCTTATCAAGCGATATGGTGAGCGATAAGCCGCGTTATCTGAACTTTTTAACGCTGCTTTTCGCTAACCATATCGCTTGATAAGCTTACAATTCTCCGTTAAAGTTACGTAAGTTGTTGATGAAGGCCCAGGATGTAGGCAATTTTAACGCGGGTGCGTCACTCGAGCAACACCCTGAGCTCCCTTCCATAGCTAAACCTGTGTTCTCCTCCGCTGAAACGACAGAACAGAGCTATAGCATTGTTTGTTGGTTTTCTTTACTATCAGTGTGCCTTGTCTCGTTTTCTTAGCGTTGATGACACTTTTTATAAGGTGACCCCTCCACCCGGACCCTATTTGCGCCGGAAATGCTTACCTGAAGCACTCCCGTGAAAACAGCAGGTCCCGTCGCCGGAATATGGAAAAAATTAGCTATAAGAGCATGAAAAGGCGCAAACAGGGTCCGGGGGGGGTCACCATAGCAGATGGCGGCTATTCTTCCTTCGCTGCGCCGCGAGTGGTCGCATCGCGGACACGTGGCAAACGTGGAAAACGAGGTCAGCGCGGTCAGTCGATGTGGAAGGAGGCCGATGGTCGGTCGGTGGCTGCTCACTGCTCCGTGGACTCTCTCTGAGCGACGAAAGCAGTTCCCACATGGGCAGTTTGGATGGCACACACCCTGGAGTCCCTTCCCTAGCCTGATTCTGCGCTCGAAGAGCGCAGAATCCATCCGCGGACTCTCCCTGAGCGACGAAAGCAGTTTTCACATGGGTAGTTTGGATGGCGCACACCCTGGAGTCCCTTCCCTAGCCTGATTCTGCGCTCGAAGAGCGCAGAATCCATCCGCGGACTCTCCCTGAGCGACGAAAGCAGTTCCCACATGGGCAGTTTGGATGGCACACACCCTGGAGTCCCTTCCCTAGCCTGATTCTGCGCTCGAAGAGCGCAGAATCCATCCGCGGACTCTCCCTGAGCGACGAATGCAGTCCCCACATGGGCAGTTTGGACGGCACACACCCTGGAGTCCCTTCCCTAGCCTGATTCTGCGCTTGAAGAGCGTAGAATCCATCCTCGGGCTCTCCCTGAGCGACAAAAGCAGTTCCCACAGGGGCAGTTTGGATGGCACACACCCTGGATGCTGCGAGAACCCCAGCTGCGCACTCCCCCTGAGCGCGCACAGCAATGAAGGAAAGATTTCGCGCTCTGTCGCAAAGATGCGTGAGAATATTGCGGCGGGTGCGTGCGTGCGATGAGCGCTCGCGGCGTAGCGAAGGAAGAATAACCGCGATCACCATAGCATGGCGCGGCGGGCCGGCGTGGCGAGTAGCTACATACAGCGAATGTAGATGCAGTCTTATCTCTTCGTTTCGATTATTGATCTGCGTCTCATGTGCTTCCTAATTGGCCAAGGGTGGGAACTCCAGGATGTAGGCAATTTTAACACAGGTGCGTTACTTGCGCCACACCCTGGAGTCTCTTCCCCTGCCTAAATCTACCCCCCTCCGCGTCAGCGGCAGCATTGTTTGTTTGTTTTCTTAACTACCAGTGCGGTTTGTCTAGATTTTTCATGTTGGTGACACTTGTTATAAGGTGACCTCTCCGGACCCTATTTGCGCCCATGAAAAGGCTCCAGCTGCTAATCCCCGTTTAAATTCCCACGTTACCGAGTGCGTGGGCGTCGACTGCGGGGCGATAGCCCTAGTTTACAGTTGTGCCGCTGCGCGGCGCGGCACGATGGTCGGGATGGATATCGACCGGGCGGCGCGAAAAATCGATATCTATGGCGATCGTGGTGCCGCGCAAGTTTAAACTATGGCATAGGCCCCGTTTATACTTCGACGCCGAGCGACGCGACGGCATGTTAAGTGGCCAAATTAATTGATCGCGTCGCTCAATAGCCACTATGGCCACTATACGTGGCGTCGCGTCGCTCGGCGTCGAAGTATAAACGGAACCATAGGTAGAGGTGACCCGGGGATGCCTACTTTTTGCTTATTATTGTCTGCTTTCGTTTTTGCTTTTGTTCTAATGTTTTTTGTTGGGCCTTCCCAGGGGAGCTTTCTGTTAGGGCTTCCCAGGGGTCTCTGGGGTTGGTGAGTGAGGGTGGACACGCCGAGAACGAGGGGTAGAGCGCACTTCCGTTGCCCCGCAGCATGAACTTTAATATTGGAATGCAGTGCCCCTTGCCTTGGGGCTTTGGGATTGCACTGCGCGTTACCCTACGCCGACACCAGATCTATTCTTTTCGGAGGGAAACAACCGTAAGCTACCAATTGCGTACGTCGTTCCATACCACACAACCACATCCTCTGCATTTAATTGAAACGCCTCACACCGACTGCAGCCGAAGTTCTTGTAGAAACGTAAGCTTAGAATGGAGATGTAAACCAAAATATTCCTCCCTCCAATTAGGATAGATCCTCGATATCTTAAATTATAGAAACGTTGGTGCAGTTTCAAAGGGAGGGCGGGCGGCACTTTATAGCTGAGCTTGCGCCCTACCGCTTGCGTCCTCAGACACAAGTCAAGAATAAGGCGGCCCCCAGAGTCCCCTGGGAAGGCCATACCTAAGCCAAACAGCAACGGAAACATTAGAACAAAATAGAACATTAGAACAGAACATTAGAACATTAGAACAAAATCAAAAACGCGCAAACAAAAAACAAAACAAACAAAAACAAGTACGCCCCAGGTGGGTCACCCCTACGCATCGCCCCACGCTGAATGAGTCGACGCACACGCATCCGGTAGCGCGGGAATTTAAACGGGATTACGAGCGGAGCTGCTGGAGCCTCTTCATGCTTTTACAGGGTGAACCAAAATAACGTGGACAAGATTTTTTCGTCATAATTATAAAACAACCAACAATTCGAGAAAACGTCAACTAAATTACAACAATACAAACATTAGGGTACGTCATGTTCAAGTGGTTTCGTTGTGGCCTCCCTTGGAGCGGATGCAGAGGGCCAAACGTTTCGCGAATTTTTCGACGATGGGCCGCAGATCGTACCTGGGAACAGATTCTGTTCACGGATGAGAAGCTGTTCACCGTGGAGAAGACACACAATCGCCAAAACGGTATGATGTTGTCACAGAGGCTCCAAGCACCTCTGTTATCGTCCAAAACGCACAATCTGTCATGGTTTGGGGCGGAATCTGCGCCAGCGGCAAAACCCTTGTCTTCGTGGATAAAGGAGTGAAATCGACGAAGATGTGTACCAGCGAGACATTCTTGAGTCCGTAGTTCTTCCCTCGGCCCACCAGCACTTCGGTGATGCCCATTGGACGTTCCGACAGGACTCTGCACCGCACATAGTGCGAAGAGTGCACAGGCGTGCTGCAAGGTCAATTTCCCCGACCCCATCACGCCTTCGGAATAGCTGCCGTATCCTCCGGATTTGAGTACGATGGACTACAGTGTCGGCTGTAGTCCATCAGACTCAAAGAGGCTAGGGTCGGCGTCAAACGCCACCGCAGTCTCGACTCCCTGAAGGAATCCTTGCACCAGGAGTGGAAACGGTTGTCTCCTGATGACCTGCGGCCCATCGCCGAAAAATTCGCGAAACGTTTGGCCCTCTGCATCCGCTCCAAGGGAGGCCACTTCGAAACCACTTGAACATGATGTGCCCTAATATTTGTATTGTTGTAATTTAGTCGTCTTTTTTCGAATTGTTGGTTGTTTTATAAGTATGATAAAAAAATCTTGTCCACGTTATTTTGGTTCACCCTGTAGAACTAATTTTTTCAATATTCCAGCGGCGAGACCCGCTATTTCTTGAGGAGCGCATCAGATAAGCTCGTTTATATGATATATTGTATGAGACGCTGCCTTCTGCACGAACCTAATTACCAAACACCAAATGCCACGCAGTAGAAAAACTTCGGCGCTCCAACGCGGAAGGACGGAAGACAGCCTTAAACTTGGGTATCTAAACCATTTATTACTGACAACTAATCAACTAACAGAACAGGTTAGAACTTATCTACATAACGAAATGAGAACAGAACAGGTTATAATTTGTCTACATAACGAAATGAGAACAGAACAGGTTATACCCACCTAGGAACGATGAGCACAACAACACTATGCATACCGATAAAGGAGGAAAAAGCTTGCGGGGGAGAATCTATCCGGTTTTGCATACGAATACATAACTAGGAGAAATAGACGCGGCGCACACTGCGCGGACGCGGAACGCACCTCCATGAACGAACGAAAAACAACCAAAATTAGACAGGGCAGGGGCAAGAAGTCTAGAAACCCACGACAGCCACCCAGTGAAGCAAATCATGATGGAGGGAGGGAACGATGGAGCGTGTATCTGTTACACCTCTAGTACAGGTTAGTAACACCAGCGGAGATAGCAACAGAACACGTGAAGAAACGCCTGGAGGGGGTCGCTCCGGCATACCGATTCCGATCGACGACGAACGCAAAATGTTCCTCAGCGTACCAGCCCCGGAGCCTTTCAATCAATGCCATCGACGACGTCCTACGCGCAATAGTGCAGAGAAATGCGAGACGGAGGCGATCCAATGAGATCACGCGCAGGTCAAATTATCGATCGGTCGACGACTTGTCGTCACTCCGCCCCGCCTTCCTCTGATCGTCAGTGGTCCTCTTGATTCTCACGCGCTATCAGGCATTGCAATTGTCCCTATAGACGCCATTCTTCCTCTTCCAACTCGATAATCCTTGCACGCGCCTCGTGTTTTCTGTTCGGAATATTGCAAAGTGCCGAGTATGTGTCAGTATGTGTTTGTCCTCAAATAGGGGTGATTTACGATTATGGGGTGCCCCACCCCCTCCCTTTGGGACTGCACCGAAACGTTTATAGAATTAGTCACGACAGTTATCATGACATGTCGGAAAAACATGTGTAAAGAGATACGCCATTTCAAGTCATATAACAATATAATTTCAACTCGCAACAATCGCAAGCAAATAGAATTAAACACAAACACACTGAAAAGATAGCGTCATACATGCGTCTGGGATCCACACAATGAATCTCCCATCCGTAGAATGGCGAAACGTTCCTGAGGAGTCTTAAATTATCGTTCGCATTTACTCGAAGAAGGCTGTGTATAGGAGTTTCAGGGTAATTTCGTTTTGATAACTCGAGGTAAATGGCCGTATAGTAGTACCATTCGAACGATAGAGGCCAATCGTGGTTGCAGCCTGCGGAATAATGCTGCAAATTTGCAGCTGCTGGAGACTTTTAAGGAAGAATTTATGGTAGAAGTCGATGATGTAGCTTACACGGGAGATTTGGTACGCGCCTGCAATTACAACTAATCCGAACACCACCCGAACACGCACCAGCTAATCAGAGTACAGACTGCACACACAATCATCCTGGGCGGAGCGCCCATTCGATCGAGCAACCGGACTGGTCAGATGTGCCCTCGTTCCGGTTCAGGCCAGATTAACAACTAGATCCGAATTCGATGCTTAGCTACCTTGAAATCTGTGGGAAATAAGAAAATGCCTAAACTGCAGCGGAACTAGGGAATCCGTTCATTAAAAACCAAATAAGAATATGTAAAAATTCCCCACATCACATGACATGGCTGGCTGAACTCTCATCTGTACTCGCTTTTTTCAGCGAAAAGAGGACAGTACCTTACATCGATCACTTTGATATAGATGAGGAAGAGGATGACAACATATTTTTAATATTTGGAACACCAGCCATAATTATAATTGTCGCCATGTTAATGATTTTGATAGGATTTATGTATGAAAAAGCAAAAAGAGAGGCCAAACTCGAACTTCTTCGACGAGCTGAGGAAGGGATGGATTTTGAGTTTGATGAAAGTGTAAGTACCTAATGTCTTCAATGAAGTTTCCCATCCACTAACTCCTAACACTTCAGATGTTTGCCGAGAGGGAAACGCACGAGCCGAAGAAGAACGAGGCAAAGGTGGGAAAATGGGTAGATTTGTGATGAAGAAAGTGGAAGCGCTTCAAATTTCAGAAACCGGGACTGCTCAGCCAATTATTTGGAAGTGCAGGAAAAGCAGAGAAAAAGGGCAAAAAGAATGATGTGAAATCACGGCCAAAGAGCACAAAACCAGAGTCCAAGACAAAGTCGGCTTCAAAGTCAGCGGTCGTCAGTGTAAGGCGCAAGCCCTCGACGGGAAAGCTTTCGAGATCAGATGGAAGTACCCGAGGGCCTGCGCGACTATCGGTAGAAACAACCCGTAATTCGAGGCAAAGCACTACGAGATCGAAAACGATTTCGGGATCCGCGGAGAGGAGCACGAAATCAGCAGTGAAAAGTCTATCCGGGGAGACGGCCACGAAATCAGTCGTGAAGAATCGTTCAAGAGAGGCCCCAAGAAGATCCAACAAGGTTTTAAGAAAACGATGAAATAGGTTGCGTTGAGAACTTCCCTATGTAAAAATTGTTTCGCGATTCATCTTAAACTAAAACAATGGCAATTTAAATAAATATTTTCAATGTAAGAGTGCATTACAGAAAAAAAAAACTGAAAAAGACTTGTGTATTTTTGTTTAAGCCCAATGAGGTTGGTATATAGGATTGAAGCTACTAAAAGGATGCTCTAAAACTGCTAAGCTAGGCCAGACACGAACCCGCTCTCCCTACTTTCCGGGAAGGATGCTAACCAGTTACACCACTCAAGCGGAACATCCATAATATCTGCCTAACCGGAACCCACGGGATGGAAGTTCGAATTCCGCCAGGCGCATGAGTTTTGACCACAACTAAACAACCCTCTAACAGCAGAAACAACAGAGACTTCTGGTGACCGTGCGACTGCGCGATTGGAGCTGCAGTAATGAAATGCGTATCGAAGAATTTCAGGCGAATGGAGAGAGGTCTACCGTAATCAATGAATGCTGTCTGGGCATCGCTTCTGTTTGGTAGATTTGCTTTTTACTTAAAAAAAAAGTTTCCCGACAATACAAATTAAATCAACTGCGCAGACTTCACAAGATGTGTGCAGCGATCCCTTTGACCGCAACTACGGCAGCACTCGAAAAAGTAAGATCCCTGAAGTACCAGCTAATCATTTTTTTCCGCGAAGATGACGCTTCGAAGCAGTTAACGCCAGGTGCTAGAGGACATTCTGATGCCGTGCGCAACAGAACACGTTGGAGATAACGTGTCGCGAACTCGATGGCCCCGGTGACCGTGCTACTTACATGCACGAGGGGAACCTGACTGTACCCTAGGGAAGGGACCCGGTGAGGGCCCCTGCCTCCGTCGCATCCCTGTGGGCCTGGGAGGTGTTACGGACGCCCTTCGTGGGACCCTGGTGGCTTGGCGCGCATGGAAATGATAAGCAATACACAACGGATACAACGAACCCCGACATGAACAATATGAACTGCCCGAAACCAAGAAGTACTAAGGTGATTCACGGATTGTCCCGCTGCCGAAGACAATGTAGATTATTTATTAGACTACAGGAATATACAGAATACCGCACAGACTGTTGAATTGACATAAGATAATTGTCATGGCTCTTTGGCTTGCCCGGCCATTATAGAGTTCGTCGGGTCGCAATCCCGTCAGTGAACCCTGCCGGGCCCGCGAAACGTAGCTGACCATTGTAAAGGTGTCCGAGAATAGGGCCCAAGGGCGTCCGGTGAGAGCTCCGGAAAGATGGAACTGGAGGTAAGCGTCACAAGCTCGGCGCACCACTCCGCGTCGGCTTGTGAGCCCCCCGAGGCAGCCGACTGCTCAAGGCCGAGCAGGGGATGCGAATGAAGTGGCTATGCTGCGCGGGAGCGCGCTCGGCGCAGATCGATAGGCCTCGGGTGTGGAGCTTTCTCAGGCCGCATTTGTCGCCTCATCAGCAGTTCACCGCGGGAGCGACGCACTATGGGAAACCAGTCAAAGGGGAGCGATCGCGGTCGATTCGCGACATAACGGATTCACGCTCTAACAGGGATAGGAGCCAATAGATCAAGCAAAATTGACGTTCGTAGCACACGAGGAGCAGTTTGCAGGATTTTCGAGGCAAAGCGTTGTTAACAAGATGTCAAACTTTCCCAATTTGGATTGTATGGATTACAAGTGCTCCAACACTCCTAACGGCGTGTCTCGCTCTTGCGCGCTTCGCGCGATCTTGCAATGCCACTAACCAACCGAGGCAATTTCGGGAAAAATAAAAATCCGCTAGCATCTAGATTCTACCTGGACCGTCCAGTAACGTCACTGGTTTGTACTGCTCAGTACTTCTGTCCTTCAGGTTGCTCCGCAGCCGCTCTCATGCTCAACAGCACTTGTTAAAACATAGAACATAGATTCTACCTCACGTTGGTTTTTAAACACTCTATCTTTTAAAAAGCTATCTAGATGCTTGAAAAGTGAAAGTCAGTTGGCGCTAGGTCTGGCAAATAAGGCGGGAGAGGGAGTTTTAATTTCTGGAGGACTATCCGCGAAACATGCGGTCGTGCGTTGTCACGCAGAAGCAGCACGCCGTACCGATTCACCAGTGAAGGCAGCTTTTTCGCCAATTTTACACACATTTCTACCAATTGCTCACGGTACAGCTCTGCTGTTATCGTGTGGCCAGGAGGAAGAAAGGAAAAGTGGACTATTCCTTCTGGATGCGGTCAACCAGACCGTATGCACTGTCTCCTTGCAGTTCAAATCCGGGTTCATAAAAGTTTCAGGGGGCTCGTTCACATTTGCCTACTGCGCCGAACACCTCTTATTATCATACCAGCGTCCGTCGCCGGCTTCGCCGGCGCCGTACGCTGGACGTGCGGGCCACGCCAGGCTTGCCGGCTTCGCCGGCTTCGGGTATGGCGGGCCACGCTGGGAACGTAGCCTAAACCTAGCAGGGGATGCTTCCTCAGCCAGCGTCCGTCGCCGGCTTCGCCGGCGCCGTACGCTGGACGTGCGGGCCACGCCAGGCTTGCCGGCTTCGGGTACGGCGGGCCACGCTGGGAACGTAGCCTAAACCTAGCTAGGGATGATTCCTCACCCAGCGCCGGTCGCCGGCTTCGCCGGCAACCAACGCTGGGTAAGGAAGCATCCCTAGCGTAGAAGTCGTACATGTTCAAACGAACGCCTACTACAGATCGAATGATGCCTTGCTGAATATCAGTAACATCCCAGTACAGCACTCAGGGAAATGTCCGCAGCACTCCTGCTTCGTCTGGGGTTCTGTTCACAGCCTATTGCAGCTCGTCAAGCCTAATCGAATTTCTGACGTTCCTGTCCAGTCGTCGTGCTTTAAGCCACGAGGTGTGATGAATTTCGAAAAGGGTGACTTAAGGCAAAAAAAAATACTATCCTCGTCTGCATATAATAGTATGGAAACTGGTCAAAGCGCTGCCGAATATTGAGGACCAAGGAGCAAGACTTGGTTAAAACCGTAGTCGAACTAAGCGTAGGTCCGACGAACTTTCTTCGCTGACCTCTCTTGGTCCACCCCTTAAAATTGGAGGACCTGGGCAGGTAGAAATAGCTTAGTAATCCAGCGCGCGAAGTATATGCTCTTGAGATCAAAGTGAACAATTTTCAAATCAAAAGAAGCATCTTCCAGACCATGACATTGACCAATCAATAATATCGGTTGATATTGATTGCTTGATGGAAGCTTCAACATGGTGGCTGATTACCTGGTCAAACTTCCGTCGGTCATCATAATCACGGAACAATCGCCCGATTAAGTCTGGCGAGAACCAATAGCTCCGCTCAAGCGATGGATAATATCGGTCGACATTGATTTTCTGAGCGACTAATAGGACCGACTGCCCGATCGAAACACCATCGGCCATAACAATATGCTGTTGCTAATGTTAGATAGCTGAACGAAGAAGTACACGCCAACAGATACGTGATTCGAAACCTCGTGGATTGTTCTTTGATTTCCATCCCTATGGTAGTTGGTCGATAAACACCCTAGATGTGATCAACATGCGCCATCTACAGGTCACGTGTCGTTGGCAGTAAACACCCGCTGTCGCCGCGGGCCTCGGGCAGCACGGCGGGCTTCGGACAGCGCGGCGGGCCTTGGACAGCGCGATGGGCTTCGTAATGATGGTAATGATAATGATAAAGATGATAGTGATGACTCCGTAAACACAGTAGATGCTATAGGCCGATCAACGTCTCCCGTTAACACCTCATTTGCCGTCAGCAGGGCAGAACTGCTGTCGCCGCGGGACTCGGACAGCGCGGCGAGCCTCGGACAGCGCGGCGGGCCTCTTACAGTGCGGTGGGCTTCAGAATGATAGTAGTGATAATGATAAAGATGATAATGATGACTCCGTAAACACAGTAGATGCTATAGGCCGATCAACGTCTCCCGTTAACACCTCATTTGCCGTCAGCAGGGCAGACCTGCTGTCGCCGCGGGACTCGGACAGCGCGGCGAAGCTTCAGACATGACTCATGCCTCTCCCGATTATATATAGTAAAGATATAGAATATTAAATTTCTCGTGGCAGGTGACAAGTCGATGGAGGAACGGCTCCGTAGAATTTCTTCTGATCAGGGAACTTGCCACCTCCATTCGCCTCAGCTGCTGCGCTACGGTGAAGTTGTGGGGCCCCCACCTGTCGAGTTTTTTCACCATGCACAGATGCTTGAGGTGATCAGCAGCAACTGTATGGGAAGACCCCTAGGTTCCTTGCTATCTCCCGGAGTGGTTGCCGAGGTCCTTTTCGACTACTTCGTTCAAGGCACGTGACCAATGAGCAATGGTCTTCCAGCTTGTGCCTCGTCTTCAGTCGAATCTCTTCCATTCCGAAACTTACTGAACCAGCGAAAAACGCTTCGCTCAGGGGCGATACCTTCTCTCCATGCAGTGTTTACATTCACAACTGTTTCCTTCACCATCCGACCAAGTTTGAATTCGTGAAGTAGAACAGTTAGCCGGTAAGCCTTCTTGTCCATGATATAATTAAGGTTCCCTCAGAAATCAGAAGAAATCAGAAGTGTTGAAGAAATACGTGAAAAGCACTCAGCAAGAAGAAGAACCATTTCCTCACGTGAAGTCACAACTTATCGATTATGTAGCTGACCAGCCGTTCAAATTTTGTGCAAGCTGATACCAAATAGACGCGAAAACTGTCAGAACTTTCCTGACAACCTAATATTTGAATTAAGACGCTCGTTGCATGACTTCGTAACATGCCTTCTATATTGAGACATCCAGCGACGGCGACGCGTCTTCTGATTATGGATGCTCGTTACGCGACATCGGTGACACGGTTTCTGAACGCGGACGCTCAGAAACGCGCGCAGTAGCCGCTTTATCAAGGACGAGGAGGCTGTGCTTCCTATGCTGCTGCAGCATCCCATGTCGAATTCTGAATCCGAACGCACACCGCACGACGTCGGTGACACCTCTTCTGAATCCAGACACTTGTTGCGCGACGTAGGGACACGTCCTCATAATCCCGAAGTTCCGAAACGCGCACTTGCCGCTGTGTCAAGCAGGAAGAGGTTGGCAATGGTAGATCCTTCTTCCCAATATGAATTCCCCTTACGCTGCCTTCTTGCTGGTTCCCCGCCCTGATCCCACCTCCAAGTACCTCTTTTCTGGTAGCTGGTCCTCTCTCTCGCCCCTCCCCCTCCCGACCTCCCAGTGCTGCTCACATTCTGGACATCTACCCACCTTTTAAACCAAACTGGGCACTTTTCGAATCAAATTCACTTTTCATATCCTTTAGATTAAGCTAGACTCTCCAACACGAGATACTACCTTTCTTCTGTTCAAGGAAAATGCTGTACATCTTTCCGTAAAGTTTTTATTTAATCCGGCTCCATAACTGAACAATCACACCGTTTGAAATTTTAACAAAATTTAATTTTTTAAAGAAAAATTATAAATTGAATTTGGTTTCAGAAGCTCGGAAATGCAGCAATAATGGAGGTATTAAAAAAGAGAACACCCCATGCGCTCAACTAAATCGTCGCTATTTTTATTCTTTTGATAGTGCAAATGCTGCTTACTAAAAAAAGCTGTAAATATATGTTTTTATAGCAGTCCCATGTGTTTTTATAGCTGTTCTTGTTGTACCGTTTTATTCGTGTTACTCAATACAAACAGAAATCTTGCTATTATTCAAAATGACCTAGTTGAGTGCATCTTTTTTAATGCTCAAAATTATTGCTACTTTCCTGTGCTTTAAAACAAAATTTAATTCAATATTTCTTTAGTTGAAAGTCAAAATTTATAAAAATTTAAAGTGTGCTCATTTCAGATAAATAGGTAAGAACTTCAAAGAAGGTTATACTAAAATTTTCCTTAGGCCCTTTGTAAGTCTCGGAGTTTCTATTTCAATGTAGAAGGAGCTCGTCTAGACTTGGAAGACGTTAAGTTTGATCCCAAAGGCGTCAAGTTTGCTTGGAGGAGTGTCCAATTTAGCCTGAAAGTGTTATATTTCACCTATAATCTGTACCTATTCTGAAGAAACAAGTGCTCAGACACGCCTGATGGCGTGTCTCGCCCTTGCGCGCTTCGCGCGACATTGTAGCATCCCTGACCTATGGAAAGTAGTTTTTGTAAAACATAAAATTCGCTAGCATCTAGGACCTGGTGCGTTCTTTATCGACATCAAGCCGTTCACCACTTCGGTACCTTCATCACAGACATTCTCTCCGGACCGGCCATTAACGTCATTGGTTTGTGCTGCGTAGTAATTCTGTCCCTCAGGTTGCTCCTCCGCAACCGTTCTCATACTCAACAGCTAGCTAACAGCGTTTCCAGATATGGTTCACATGCCTTCTGAAGCCAGGTTCACGCTCACTCGTTTCTTCTTACTAGATCTAATTGCTGGTCCGCCTTTACTAGTCTTCCCTCCCCCTCTTTAGTCCCTACCTTCCTGGTCCCAAGTCCTGGTCCACTTTTCTGTTTCCACTACTAACCCCCTACTGGTATCTTGTTGTTGGTTTTCCCGTCCTGGTCCCCTCCTCCAGGTTGTTCCTTTATTCCTGGTCGCTCTCCTGGTGCACTCTAGAGATTCCCCTTACCGCCCATTTCCACACCGCCTTAGTGGTCTTCCCATTCTCACGGCAAACGTCGGTGACACGTATTCAGAATCAGGATGCTTGTTGCGCGACATAGGGGTCTGTATTCTGGATCCTAAAGCTCAGAAGCGCGCGCAGTCGCCGCTGCTTTGAGCACGAAGAGGCTATGCATATGGCAGACTCCTTGTTCTCCGTATGAATTCCTTTAGGGCTCAGTTTTGTTGGTTCCTTGTCCTGTTCAGCCTCCAGGTCCCTTCTTCCCGGTAGATTCCTTTCCCTCGGGATCCTCTATACTACTCTACCCCAATTATGTAGCCCGCTCACGCTCATGACACGATGACGGCGAGCGAACGCTGCGCGACATCGGTGTTATAAAGGATAAAGGATAAAGGACGGCGTTACTCAATCCCTTCTGGGATGCGCCAGCGCATTCAACTTCTACGGGATGTCGTGGAGGCGACATGAATGCGTATTTGGCCATACAATGACTTGCGGTGGCCAGCCGATGAACAAGTCAGCGCTTTATCCTTCCCAGACTAGTCTAGTACCAATTCACCGACCCCGGAGGGATGGAAGGCTTGGTTGGCCTGGGCGGGAAATCCGAACCAGGAACCTGGTATCGGGTGCACGCAACAGTCGCGCCTCCTCCGACTGCGCTACACGCGCCCTATTCTTTACACATCGGTGTTACAACTTTTAAATCCGGTCTCCCTTACTGGTAATGGATCCCCTTACTGATCCTTCTTACTGCCCCTCCCATGATTGGTAACTTCCTACTGGTCCCTACTTATTGCCTAAAACCTCCTGGCCTGCTTCATTGTCCCCCTATCAACCCCCCCCCCCCCACGTCCTGATGCTTCCTCCAGGTCGCTCCCTCCTGGGGCCGGATTCATGAACGCGGCCGGGGGTAAATTCTACCCCATTTACCTCGACGGTCATTTATCCGCCACTTTCCTCGAACTTACCTCCGTTTTTAGCTTCATGACGGCCAAGGCAAGGGTTTTGCTCCGCGGCCAATTTCTGATCCAATGTGCATGCCTCCGCTGGCCCGCTGGCATCAGCTAACAGCTATACCAAGCAGTCACACTTGCTGCTGGGACGTCGCTGCCACCGACACTAGCAGCATCGTATTTAGGGAAAATGAAATGTGAAATGTTGGGTAGGGCTAGGGGGGGGAGAGGGAGAGGGGTGGAAACTAGTAGCATAGTAGGTAGTAGAGAAACAATGGTAAATGTGGGCCTACATGACTAATAATGGGTGCCATCCACTACAGTAACCTCCATACACAACATATGCCAAGGAAGGCTAAGGTGGCGGACGTGCATATTCCACCCACGCAAATCGTAAATTACGATTTGTGTGGTGGACTATGCTCATGGTGGCCCAAGTCGACCCACAATGCCCCCAAAGGAAGCAATTCACTTAAAAATAAGTGGCATTGTGGGCTGCCATGGTTCACAGAGCTCAAAAAATCATGGAATGGAAGCCTAATAGAGAAAAACAAAAGGTAAAACAACTCACCGAAGTGCGGCAAAAGACGTGCGCATGTCGACTGCAACTAGGCGCCCCTGCCAGACATTGAATTTGCGGCTGGCGGCCAGCTCAGAGCTGGCTAAGGCCCCGTTTACACTTCATCGCGGCACGACGCGATGGCCACGCAATGAGGCCAAATTGATCGATCGCGTCGCACAATCAATATGGCCACTATACGTGGCGTCGCGTCGCGCCGCGATGAAGTATAAACGGGGACTAAGGGCCAGCGGAGGAATGCACTGGGTCAGAAATTGGCCTCGGAGCAAAACCCTAAATGTTCCCCGACGCGCTGATGGGGTAGCATTCACCTCGACACTTACCTCGGATTTTTCCCGCCGCACGTTCATGAATCGCGCGTAAGTGGGGAGTGGGGGTAAATTTTGCACTTACCCGCCGGTAAATCGTTCATGAATCCGGGCCCTGGTCGCTGTCGGTTCTCCACCCTCAAAGTCCTCCTTCCCTTTAGTGATCTTCTCATGCTAATGGCACGAAATCGGCTTCTGAACCTGGTCACTCAGAAACGCCCGAGGTGCTGTTATGTTATGCAGTAAAGGGCTGCGCTTCCCCTGTTGCAGAAACATCACACGTTCTTTAGCAAATTTTGGACGCGCTGTAGATGATGAGGCGTACCACACTCAGGTTAGATCACTCGCCCGCCCCCGCTGTGGATGATGCGGCGTATCTCACTTAGGTTAGATCACTCAAAGGTCAGCGACCGCTAACTCAGTTATATAGTGGTAGATAGATAGATAGTCAGATACCTAAAGTATCGTTTCCAACGGAGAAAAAGCGAACATGTTCAAATGAAAAACATTCATTCAAACCCTACTCAATAAACCTTGAATGAAAGACAATCCTGAAGCATTCCTCCAACAATAAGAAGACTGGTGTTCTGACTAGCCGTGCTCCGTTCGAAGTGTTGGCTTAAGAGGATTGCTTCACTGTAGAAACTCTGGTACAAATCTGACAACTTAGGATTTGGAACTATAACTATTTGACGAAAAGACACATAGCACATGTCACATGCATCAATGGCTCAGCTAGTTTCAGTTGAAAAGAAGTGGAAGACAGAATAATAGTCAAGGCAATATTCAGTCAACTGGAAAAGTAGACGCAAACTTGTTTGGAATTCAAACACTTGCACTCGAAAAAAGTTACACAGAGCCTAAATCTACTGATATTTAGCGTCGAAAACCACCGACGCTCCTATGGAGCTACGGAGCGGTACTTTGAGCACAAATAATGCAATGGAGATTCACTCGAAAAGCACAGCGAGAAGAAAAAATGGTAGAAACGGTACATATCGGTTTTTTGCCCAGCCCTGTTAGGTTAGGTACCGGAAATGCATCAGAAAGCCAAGCTGGAAAAGAATGCTAATGCCAACGAGAGTCAGTAAGTGAGGTGGTGCAGTCGGCGCATTAATTGGCTAGCGCCTCCTTAACCACGCCCTTTAAGCTGGCTGGGCAAAAACTCGATATGTACAGAATAATCATACAAACGTGGACAGGAATGTTCAGATTGAAGTCGACAAGAGTTGTTAGTCTCTAGCAGGACGAACTACAAGAAGTACTGGCGTCTAGTTGATGGTGTAGTCGGTGTTGATCGCCGGAGCCCTCTTGTCCTGAAACAACGTCTTCAGCTGCCGTACGCTCCAGTTGATCTCCAACGAGTCCATTCCGACGCACGGATCGCCACGTCGACCGGATTTCACCGATGCGGCTCTAAAGCATGTGGGTATTGAAGAAATAAGAATTTATAAAGAAAATATTGACGTCTTTTAGTTAAAATTCAAAATTTTGTTAATTCTTTGTGAAGCTCTTCCTCAACGTCTCTACGCTATCGCCCTCGAAACGAACGGCAATTGGTTATCGCGGTAAGCCCCGTTTATACTTCAGATGCTGAGAGACGCGACAGCATGTATAGTGGCCAAATTGATCGATCGCGTCGCTCAATCAATATCAATGTCGCCACTATATGTGGCGTCGGGGCGCGCGTAGCGCGGTCGGAGGAGGCGCGACTGTCGCATGCACCCGATACCGAGTTCCTGGTTCGGATTTCCCGCCCAGGCCAACCAAGCCTTCCATCCCTCCGGGGTCGGTGAATTGGTACCAGACTTGTCTGGGAAGGATAAAGCGCTGACTTGTTCACATCGGCTGGCCACCGCAAGTCATTGTATGGCCAAATACGTATTCATGTCGCCTCCACGACATCCCGTAGAAGTAGAATGCGCTGGCGCATCCCAGAAGGGATTGAGTAACGCCGTCCTTTATCCTTTATCCTTTATATGTGGCGTCGCGTCGCTCTGCGTCGAAGTATAAACAGGGCCGTATACATACGATTTTCACGTCGAATTTGACGATTTTCAAATCAAATTCAAACTTTTCTAAGCTAGCCTACTCTCCCAAATATAATAGAAGTGAGATTTGTCTACATTAAGCTAGAGACTCTCCAAAAACTTTTTTTAAAATTCACCTACCGAATAAGAGGACATATTGTTTGAAATTTTGTATTATCGTAACTTTTTGAGGAAAACTAATGTTTTAAAATTTGTATTTAAGAACGAAAAGCCGGTCATTTTTTAGTGTCGAAAAAGATTGCGCCATCCTCTCTTCCAAGACGTCGCGGATTTTATTCGATTGACAGCAGAATTTCTGTTTGCATGGAGTTCAACACCTGTTGAGGATACTACAAAAACAACTGCCAAGAACACACGCATCCTTATTCTGATGGTTCATGCAGGTGTCACTTAAGCTATCAATCAAATAGAAGTTGCGACGAATTTTTTGACTGCATGGCGGGATCTGATCCTTTAATGCGCCACATGCTTCCTTTTTTATGTGCGTTAAGACAAATTCTAGTTGATTATTCTTCTCTGAAAATAAAAATTTTATAAAATTATTACACTTGGCAGGTGAACTTTAAAAAATCAGATAAAGTTACACCAAATTTTTCCTGAAAAATTCTAACCAGTTATGGAGTCTGTAGTTTAACCTGCCTGGAGGTCATTTGGATTTGGAAGAGTCAGCTTTGATTTCAAAAGTCTTAAGCTGGGTTAGAAGAGTGTCCAATTTAACGTGAAAAGTTTCCAATTTGAATTGAAAAGTGTCCAATTTGACGTGAAAAATGTCCAGATCGACTTGAAAGGTGTCCAATTCGACGTGAAAATGGCACACAATATATCTATATATAGAAAATCCGTCTGTCTGTCCGTGCGTCAGTCCGCGCAGAATTAGTTGCAGCTTGATGTCTTTCACAACACTCACTCGTACTCAGTTGAGGTGATCGATTTGCATGCAGAAATCGCCGTTTAAAAAGAGAATCACGGAATATGTACTACGGCGACTTGATCACAAGTAAATCGTATCGATTGGCCCATAAATATCGACCAATATTACTGATTTTAAAGGACAATGTGAGCCACTACCAGAGCCGCGGCTAAGTTAAAAATCCGTAATTTGGAACCTAAAGACCTGTAGATGTTTGAGAAGTACCTTCGGAGTACTTGTACGGAATCTGGCCTACACCTGAGTTATGGTAATGAAGTATGAGATCGCGAGCATGAGTTTTCCAGAGGCGCTAGAAGAGAGGCACCACGCAGATCACCAGCCAAACTCGCGCCTTCGTTAGCACCGCATGTCGGAGGTCGAGCGGAGGCATGTGATTGAAGGGGAGGAACTTCGGCAGTGCCCGCCCATTCAAACTTCCCCGATAATATCTCAGAAGCATTGTAAAGCTATCACAAACACTACAGAAGAGATGTAAAGCTCCACCTTTCTCTCAGCAAGTTGTTCGACGGCTTCTCACTACGTTGCGATTCTGACCTCACCAGCTGATGCTGATCCACTCGTTTCGTAGACGATGGTTCCTTCCGAAGCTGCTCTTCTAAATCGATACTTAGTGAAGGAGGCTTATCAAAGTTCAAATCAGCATCAGAATGAAGGCACTTACCAGTGGGCGGCTCAATGCAGTAGGAGGAGAAGCGTTCGGTGATCAGCTGCGAGTCGAAGTTCTTGTAGGGATCGGACCGGTACGGGAACTCCTGCGGTTTGTAGAGAGGACTGTAGAGGTCGTCGTGCGGAACGCGACTCTCGACGACCATCGGCCGTCGAGTGACCATCGGTGACGCTTCTGGCTCGTACGTCTTCCTCGAGAATCGCGGCGATTCACTGGCTTCGATGTAGGAATTTCGTAATCGGACCGGCTCATCAGCTATGATCATCGACCGTCGGAGCAGTCGCGGTGAGCTGTCCACGTTCAGCTGGTTGTCGCGAAGGCTTTGAAGCCGTTCTGAAGAACGAACTATGAATCAACGTGTGGTTTCTTTGCTCCTCCAATACTGTACGTCAGATCAGAAGGAATTGATCCTCTTTTCGAGATAAATGTGTTTAAACTCTGTAAACAAGCATGCTGCTTCTGAAGTCAAAGTGAACATCTTCCAAATCGAAGCGAGTTTCTTACTGATTGAACTACAATAGCGCTCAAATTCTTTGAGAGAAAGACGCTTCCCGACGGATTAATCCGTCACAAAGCGTCGTTTTGCCACAACTTGCTTCAAATGTACTGGATGTAAGCTGACATCATCTGAATCCACGATGCAAATGGTTTCTATTAGACTGCAGCTCGACAAAACATGACCTATTTATGGATCATTTTCTTCTGGAGGGTCTCTGATTAATTTACGACCTCTCCAAAAGCGCCATGGCCGACCTCCTCCACCACCCTAGCAGCCAGCCTAGTCGAAGTCAGGAATCATCTATTTTTCGCGGAGACACTTTCGTAAGATCAGCTGCCTCAAGGAGTGACATAGTTTTATACAATTTTTATTCTTTTGAAAAATAAAAACGAAAATTTACAATAATTTAATAAAACTATTCGGTGACGCTGTCGAATGGGCCAAATCGTCAAAAAATAGGTGGACAGGCCACGTAATGCGTTTCGCAGAGACCCGTAGGGCGAGAATCGTCACCGACTGGACTCCGTGAGGTGTCAAAAGAACACCAGGAAGCCCACCAACGCGTTGGAAGGACTTCCTCAAATGATATGATGCTTTTCGTGTCCCTCGAGCGATGTGGATCCGTTGGAGCACTCTGGCACGCAACGGGGATGAATGGAGACATTGCTGGCGCCCGTTCGAGCAACTCGATGATCAACACGACAAGCGATACGTTTGAGAAAAATAAATTTATTTTTATTTATTGATTGATTTTAAAAATTGATTGAAAATTTTCTTGAGCTTTTTTCAAATTTATTTTAAAGTTAACAAGGCAGCAATCATTTGATATCAAAAATTCTGTGCAAAATTCAGTGCATTAGGATAAGACATCATCCAATGCATGCCAAAAGCTAGTCGCAATGATAGCTTAAATGCAGCTTACACGAAACATCAAACACAGAATTTTTGATATCAATCGAATAAAAATTGCGACGTCCTGGACGAGGGCATGGCCCAGCCTCTCCTTTTAGTAATAAAAATGGCTGCCTTCCTGCTCTTAAAAAAAACGAACTTCAAATCACTATTTTTCCTCAAAGAAGGAAAATTGTATAAAATTTCAAATGCTGTGTTGACTTTTTGGGTAGATGTAATAAAAATTTCAAAGAAAATTATACTAAAACCAGTCGTTCGGCGGCCCAGCGGCCGCCTACGACTGGTTGGGGGCTTCGCCCCCAAACCCCGAGAATAGGACGCCATGGCCGCTACGGGTTTCCTATTCTTTCCTAGGCCTTCTGACCATTATGTTAATCGAGATGGATCGGCTGATCTTCCTCGACGTGATCCTCAAAAAATCGATAATATCGATCGATATCGATTGGCCGACTTCAGATTCGTGTTAAGCGACCTCGATTACCCCCAAGGCCGAAGTTTCGCGCCACTTGAACGCCATCCTCAAAAAATCGATAATATCGATCGATATCGATTGATCCGACTTCAGATTCGTGTTCAGCGACCTCGATTACCCCCAAGGCCGAAGTTTCGCGCCACTTGAACGTCATCCTCAAAAAATCGATAATATCGATCGATATCGATTGATCCGACTTCAGATTCGTGTTCAGCGACCTCGATTACCCCCAACGCCGAAGTTTCGCGCCACTTGAACGCCATCCTCAAAAAATCGATAATATCGATCGATATCGATTGGTCGACTTCAGATTCGTGTTCAGCGACCTCGGTTACCCCCAGGGCCGAAGTTTCGTGCCGCTTTTAAATCATTATTTTTCTCAAAAATTTTACAAAATTTCAAACAATCTCTTCAGTTTTTGGCAGGTGAATCAAAATTTCAAAGTTGTACTAAAATTTCCCTTCCTTGAACTTTCCCTGAGCAAAAGATTATTCTAGCCTTTTGTAAAGTCTCTAGTTTAATATGGAAGGAGCTCGTTTCTGGAAGATGTTCAGTTCGATTTCGAAAGCGCTTGGCTAGATTAGAAGAGTGTCCAGTTTGACGTGAAAATGGAATGTATCATTCTCCTTCGCTTACAACTCCGTAGATTGGATCGAGTAACCTTTTCTAGAGCGCGTGGTAGCGCAGTCGGATAAGCGTCGGCCATCACCTGCACTCCAACCTAGTTCGGGACCCGCCAAGAAGACCCAATTCTTCCATTAAAAAGAGGCCTGCAAATGGTTGCCAAACATATCCGAAAACTGTAAGATACTGACTTGTCTATCAGCTGACCACCGGAAGCTACATCCATATCCTTCCTTCACACTTATGAACGTCAAATCCAACAAAAAGCTCCGTACACTTATTTTTTACATATTGTTTGCTACCTGAGGGTCTAACTTCCTGCAGAAGGAGGCGGAACTCCCCAGTCGGTGAACTTTCCCCACCTGTTATAGTTCGAAGGATAGGCTCTTGAGACGGTAGATCCGGCGTAAACGGATGAACGTGTACAGTGGGTTTCTGCGGCTCGTCGCCGCGACTTCCGTCCTTGATCGGACGCACGGTAGGAGTCGTGGGGAGGTCAGCTTCTTTTCGAGCCAACGGTGCATCCGATGACGGCGTGACGGTCTGTAATTCGAAGGAGTCTGAAGGAAAGCCCTCGAGATTCAGGTGATGGGACGTGATACCTCCGACAGATGAGCAGTGGATCCACGAAAGGCAGGAAATCTCGATGCGGCGTCACCAATTCGAGGTAGACCACAGTCGGGAGTTTGGGTAGCTTCTTCTCGCGACTCCTTTCGCGATGGAGGCTCTTCCTGAACGAGGTCGGATTAGTCCAGATAGAGTGCTTTCAAAGATGGCCAGAAAACCTACGAGGAAGGTTTTTTCTTCCTTCAAACGGTCCGGTTTAGTCTCGTGTCGGACGTCGTGCTTGAACAGCTCGTTACTTCGTTGCTGAACTTGTTCTTGCTGAAATATTCTTCATTAATTTTTCAAGCCTTCAATTAAAAATAAAACAAGAGAAAGGAAATGAGAAAATAAATGCATGGAAACCAGAGAAGGAAGACAAGATTAAAAAAGAGAGAACAGGAAAATTCACAAATATGGATTGTATAGGGAAAAGATTCGAATCGCTACTTTCTCCAGAACAGTTCTACGCTTCTTCCGTGGCTCTTCAGCGAAATTGAATTAAATTCCGTCAGCAGTAGAAAATTTTTACAATGTTTTAATTATTAGATTGTTGAAATGTTTTGCTCAATCTCAAATTAACAGTTTCTTGCGTTTCCGCTAAGTTTTGATAGTCGTCGTTAATGTGGCCTACAATGAGCGCCAATCAACGCCGGCCAATCAGAGCACCAACCACACATGTGCCAGCACTGCACCAACTGTACAGTCTCCCTCTGAATGCTTGGGATTCTATGTACTCTGTTACATTTCCGCCTTCATGTAGGCCACATAGAAGACTACGGCCTGAAGATCAACGGTAAATACTCACTTTTCGCTGGAAATGAATCCGTTTAAGGCACGGCGACCTGGGTGTATCAGGTTGCTTCCGCTCGTCCACTATCTGACTCGGGAGCGATTTCTCAGGAAACACGGTCTGAAAAGAGCGTTGAAGTAGCATTTCCAGAGTAGGCCGTCTGAAAGGAAACTAAGAAAAAGAGGCACCTCTTTAGGAGCTGTGTCGTCACTCTGTTGGCGCAGCGTTTCGGAGTGAAATGAGGCGTGGGAAAGTGGCCTTCGAAGGACATCTGGTTCGTCGTCAGAGTCAGAGAATGACAGCACCTGGAAGAAATACAGTTCCCAAAGGAAGTGGAGCTGAGTGTGGTCGATAATTTCCGAGATTGCGCCATGTACTCTCACTTTGAAACGTATTTTAGCGCACACGATCTTGCAACCTAGTCGCCAACTACTGATTATCTATATTTTTGCCTCGAGCGGCAGTTAGGGAGGTTACATCTGTCTGGCAAGTCAAGTTTCGGGTGGAACTCGAACCCGCAACCACTGCCATTCGGGCAAGACCCCTACGCCACTACGCCACTCGAGCAATTTTATCCTACAGTACTACTACGATAACCAGGCCAAATTCATCAACCGCTTACCGGCCGGTAACGGTGAAAAGTACCGCCAAACCTGATGCTGATGAATGTCACATCATGAGGTTCGGCGGTACTTTTCACCGTTATCAGCCGGTAAGCGGTTGATAAATCTGGCCCCTGGAGACCTATCACTTCCTCGCAAAGAATTCCGGTACAGAGTTCGGAGCGCTTTAAAGAGACTTAAGGAGCTATCTCGGAGCAAACCCCACTGAATCCAGATGAAGAAAGACGCTATGTAGCGTCACTTAAGGCGTCGTCGACTACTGTAGAACAAGAACTCACCCCATCGTTCTCGTGGATCACCTCTAGAAATCGTGAGGGAATCTCAGACGGCAGATCCTCTCTCAGGTCGCTAAGCGAGGGCGAGGCATCTGGAAGAGATTGTCTTAGACTGGGCTGTTTTTCGTCGTTGTGTTGTGCTCTTGAGAAATTTCATCGAACGAATAAATGAACGAATTTATTCGCTCATCATTTTTTCGAACAATCGAAAATCGAATAGGCCTCATTTCTCATCTAATCGAATATTCATATAGTCGAACAGTCTTTTCGAACCAGGTTCTGTGTTCAATGACTTGAAGTTTATTCAATATTCGAATAAAAATAGTAGATTTTCGAATAAAGTTGAAATACACGATTTTCGAATAATATTCGAATACAGCTCCCTTTTGATATTCGACTTTTTAAAACCATCGGTATTCGAAATCGAACGGATATTGGAAAGTCTATAATAGAAACATTGAATAGTCGACTATTCGAATAATTATTCGAATGTAGTTGTTACAGGATGTTTTGTTGCGATCAAAACTCTTGCGCCAGGCGGGACTCGAACCCGCATCTTCTGCTTTCCGGGCAGCGATGTTCGCCTTACACCACCAGCGCTGTTTGACCGCACGTAACATCCGCGATATCCTCGAGGCCTGTCAGCACCCACCCTTGCCCGGAAAGCAGAAGATGCGGGTTCGAGTCCCGCCTGGCGCAAGAGTTTTGATCGCAACAAAACATCCTGTAACAACATATAGCCTCTCTAGCAGCCGCTCCAGGCTTAAGCAAATGTGTTAGAACATTGTTATTCGAATGTATTCGTTCGAGCCCAACTACAGCTTGTGCCAAACCTTTTCTATACCTTTTCAATACCACATACTCTGTCTTACCTATACCTTTTCTGATATTTCTATTCTTTAGAATACTTAGAAAATCTCCAGAATGCCTAGCTTCTCTTGAAGAATCGGAAAGTATGTGACAAGTTATGTAAGAATACTAAAACGAAGGAAAAATGGGAAGCAGGAGATCAGCGATCTGATGATGCTGGAAAAATTGCTTCGGTTGCTGCTGTATAACTATGTATAACTATAACTATAGCTATTCAGTGAATTGAATTAGAATCGAACCTCCGTCGACTTCCTCAATGATCGGTGTTCGCTGAGATCCTTCGTCATCCGAGCACGTTGGCACCGGACTGCAGAGATGATTCGCGTTGTGATCAACCTGAATCTCAACAGCTTGAGCTCTAGGAGCATCAAAGAGAAACGGAAAAGAGTCGCTCATACCGGTAGGAATAACCTTGCTTACTCATCGCCTTATAGTTGAGAATCTATGCATGTTCCTATGTTTCGAACGCTTCTATCGTTCATTATCAATTACGTCCACGAAGGTAGGAGTGAATGTGGAAGGACTGCGACAACATCGCGCCAGCTGGTCGCCGCGCGAGGTGGGGACGCAGGCGCTGCGCGGTCTAAACGAACTCGTCGTTGTGCGGAATGACGTTGGAAGAAAGTCGGGAGAGCTGTTAAGCGACGAAAGCTGTATGAGTACAAGGGGTTAATGCCATAGACCCCCTTACTATACTTCCAACGCCTAGCGACGCGATGGCATGTGTAGTGTTCAAATCGATCGATCGCGCCGCTAGATGGATCGATGGCTACTAGAAACTACATCGCGTCGGCCAGTTTCAGAGCATAAATGGGGCTTTGTGCTAGGGTTTCATGCACTAAATAGAATTACAACATTCTTTCGTCAACAAACAGCTGGGTCAATACATCGCGCAGCGCCTGCATACATGCTTCGCGCGCGTGCCTCAGTCTTCCCACATAGAACAGAAAATTGTGATCATATTTTCAACAAAAAAAAAACTATTGATCAAGGTGATGCTATTAGGTTGGAACGAATTAAATGGCACTGGCTCCCGCCATTTTTGGCGCGTCTTTACGCGGTTGATCAAGAACAAACCGTAACATGTGGCATATCATTTAGAAGCGCAAACTTTGCTCTACCGGTGAGTACCAAATTTTCTATGTAAAAGTGGGAAAACTTTAGAGTTTTATTGATTTTTGCAGATGGACAAAAGGGTAATCCGAGGCATTTACTTGTATGAATTCAAGCTGGGCACTACAGCTAAGGAGGCGGACGAGAAGATCAACGCCGCATTCGGTCAAGGATGTTCCACAATTCGGACGGCGTATCGTCGGTATCAGAAGTTCCGGAATGGAGATGAGAGCTTGGAAGAACATGAAGGTCGTGGGAGGCATAGTGATGTTGATGAGGACAAGCTGAGAGATGTGGCAGAGGAGGATCCACACAAAGGTACCAGGGAGATAGCGAAGGTTCTTGGCGTCAGTCACAACACAGCTGCCCGGCATCTGAAGGAAATTGGAAAGACCAAAAAGCTGGAAAGATGGGTGCCTCACGAGCTGTCTGAGGAGCAAAGAAACCGACGATATGAGATCTCGTCCGCACTGCTTCTACGAAACGAAACGGACCCATTCCTTGATCGCATCGTAACCTGTGACGAGAAATGGATAATGTACGACAACAGGCGACGATCGGCACAGTGGGTGGACAGCGATGAGAGCCCCAAGGTTTTTGCGAAGACGGAATTGCACCAGAAGAAAGCAATGGTGACAGTATGGTGGTGTTCGCTGGGAATTATTCACCACAGCTTCCTCCCTCCCGGTGAATCCATCACGGCAGAGAAGTGCTGCATTGAAATTGAAGAAATGATGAAAAAGTTGAAGGATATCCGGCCGGCATTGGTAAACCGAAGGCGAGTTCTCCTTCGGCACGACAATGCTCGCCCCCATGTAGCACGAATGACGTTGCAGAAATTGAAGGAGCTGAGCATTGAAACTCTACCATATCCTCCGTTTTCTCCCGACCTCTCCCCAACAGACTACCATTTCATCAAGCATCTTGGTGACTTCTTGGTAGGGAAAATACTCAAATACCAACAGGATGCCGAAAGCGCCTTCGAAGATTTCGTCAATTCCAGAACTTCTGAGTCTTACGCTACTGGGATAAAAAAGCTTGCGTCACGTTGGCAAAGATGTGTAGAATCAGAAGGTTTTTATTTCGTTTAATAAACTTGCCTACAAGCCCAGATATTAACTGTTTAAATGTACAGTGGTTCAGTGCCATTTATTTCGTTACAACCTAATAGAATAGAAATATCCGTAGAATTTTAGGTTTTGAACTCGTACGGAGTACCACCCTCTGAATTTATAAAAGCAAGGTTTCAACGAATACACCATTACTTTGAGCTCGAGCCATTGGCGCTGATACTTTCAGCGTCGTTAGAAAAAAAAACTTGTGTAGCGCAGCCGGCAGAATGCGCCTGCTCTCTCACCCAAATCGATTTTAGATCCCATCATCTACAGAGACCCACAGCGGAGTGGAAGTGGTAACCACTTATATGGGAAGATTGAAACTACTATACTGGGGAGAGCACAGGGTCCGATGCCACTATGGCGCCATGTTCCAAGTGTCCGTCTCCATCCTAGCGAGAGAAAGCGACATCTCAGCACGCAGGACACTTGAGGCTCTTTGGATAACGGCCAGAAATCCACAGGTCAACCGCAAAGACGAGTGCATAGCGATAACACAGGAACTGGCACCCCTTATCGAGCTCTGTGGGTTTTGATCAATCTGATATGACCAGCAGGGTATTCAAGTCGGGTGGTATCCGGGGCTAAACTCACTCACCCACGTCTATCTCCATCCACGGGTGACTGGTGGTGCTCGTCGGCACCCACTTGGAAGGCTAGTTGATACGCTGTACCTGGGACACCGGTTCTTTACTCTAGCTGCCTTGAGAATGCTATTCTGTATGATGAAATGGCGTTTGGGGGAATAGTTTCACTAATGTTCTCGACTTTTCCAAGCTCCGAAGAAGACGAAGACGCCGAAAGGTCAGCCGAAGTAAAGCCTGTTTAACAATCTTGGTAAACAGCTTAAAGAAGAAACACGCTGAGATTGAAACTGTTCTGTTTATAGGCTGGATTCAAGAGCTAATTAAGTGATAGGAATAAAGGCTGGTATTGACCGATCCTCATATGGGTTGCACCACGCATTCTACATCTACGGCATGTCTCGGAGATGGACTGAATGCGTATTTGGCTATACAATGATTTAGAAGCCAGCCGATGGGCTACTCTATACGAATTCGCCGATCTCGGAGAGATGGGAAGCTTGCTTGGCCTAGGCGAAAAATCCGAATACAGAACATTGAATAGGAATGCATGCGACAGCCGGTGCCTCCTACGTCTATGCTACCACTCGCCCGGCATTTTTCGAATATGGTGAAGAAGGCCGAAAGTTAGGAGCAAGAATTCCTTCAGCCGGCGCGTATAGCGCAGTCGGAGGAGATGGCGGCTGTAGGGTGCACCCGATACCAGGTTCGGATTTCCCGCCCTGGTCTACCAAGCCTTCCATACCCTCGGGGTCTGTGAATTAGTGCCATGCTTGACTGGGAAGGATGAAGCCCTGGCTGGTCTGTCGGCTGGCCATTGTATGCATTCGAATCGCCTCCACGACAGCCCGTAGAAGTAGAATGCTTGGCGCATCACAAAAAGGATTGAATAACGCTGTCCTTTATCCCAAATTCCTTTTATTCCTTGAGTCATATGGCAATAAGGCTAGCAACCTTGAAAGGAGGATGAATTTTGAAAAACCGACAAGATTTCTGAGTGATTTTTCAAGAATAATATTTCCAAAGAACACTAAAGAACCCTCCCACTTAATATCAAATGGGTCGCATGTGCCTTCTTGAAGGGCTTCAAAGTAAGCAGAATCGAACGTCTTCGGACGGACGCTAGTAGCGCAGATGGAGGATACGGCGGCTGTCACGTGCACACCAGCTCAAGGTTCTTAGTTCGATCTTCCCCCAACGCAAGAAAGACTTCCATCCATTTATGGCCAACGATTGGTTTCAGATTGACTTTTCCATAGTATGACCACCGCATTGAAAAGTATAGGTCAAATACTCTTTTCAGAGGTTACCAAGATATCCATAAAAGTAGAGCGCATGGCGCATCCCAAAGGGAATATTGATCGACGCCATGCTTCATCCTTACCTTATTCCTCATCGTTCTTGAATAACCTCAAGAAGTCCAATATTTCGATAAAGTAGACATACCGGGTTCAGGATCGAGAACATGTTATCCGAGTTGAATCCGGGCGGCATCACTTCCGAAGCGTTCAGAATGAGGAACTCCACCAGGAGCGGAATCTTCTTGCCACCTTCCAGAGGATTCGATGACTGCACTGAAAGCAGAAGAATGCGTTGAAGTGATTCACTTCCGATCCCTGGACTCCACTCCCGATTGCCACTTAATTTCAGGCCGTCTGGTGGAAATCAGGTGCGCGTTCGATGGTGTCATCGGGGTGACCTAGATTCAGCCACGCCGCTGTTTACCGGGGTACATGTGTCCGAAAAAGACACGAGCCCCACGAGTGATAATGAGGTCGTTATCAGGCACCGATAAACAATATCCCCTTATCATGGTCTCGGCAGCGAACAGTACGCGATAATCCGCGTCGACGACAACGATCAGGAGACGTGTTCTTCTGCGTCTGTCGTGCAGAAATTGAGGATTGTCGACAGAAACAGCGGCTGGCTGCTGTCGGCCTATTAACGGGAAGAATTGGTCTCCACGTACGCATGTTTGCGAGGCTGTCAATAAAAATTTCGATGAATTCAGTGGCTTTCTCTTCATAATTATTTATATA